>JAANYP010007389.1:175000-362592 GCA_020465985.1 Centrapalus pauciflorus | reverse complement strand
CCGGTGCCTCTGTGGTCACAAGAGACCTATTGCGACCAGGCCCGCCCCACTTTGTTTCCATGCCCCAGTTCTACATCCTGTTCCCAACAGATCCCTATCCTCTCTCCACAATTCACCCACATCATCCATCATTACCAACGCAAATCTTAGCCAAAAAGAAAACCGTCCACAAAAACCACCTCCTCTGTTCCCTCTCAAACAGAGGTTCCGTTGAAAAATAAGAAGACCCCAGCTGCCTCTCCTAATCTTGCGGAGCCGGTTTCAGCTCATTTGGTAGCCTGCTTCACTCCAATCTGAGTCTACCCAGATGTAGCCTACTAGGACCCTAAGTCCTCCCAACAGGAACCCGTTGTACAACGGCGATACCCACCACATCCAACTATCCCCGCATACCAACAGGCTGCGGATATTGAAAGACAGGATAATCTCACTCCAAACTGTGTCACAATTGCCCCCCACTCATATCTTCTCACACCCTGAGTCTGCACGAGGTGTCCACGCTGCTGATATAGACCAATCAGCAGCTCAGCCTCAAACTTCTGCTCCCCATGATACAACTGTTCTACACCAAACAGCTGCTGAGGGACCAACAACCCAAGCTGATGAACCTCAGGGATCATACCATCCCTCTGGTGAGGCTGCTCCCTTCATGCAAATTCCATCAGCAGGTTTCACCACTGCTGATGTTGAAATGCATATCCCATCTCCCAATGATGAGGTGCCTTTAGACCAAGGCACTGCAGAGGGAACCACCACTGGTCTTCATGAGGGTGTTGCAACACAAGAAGCATCTGAAAGGCCCCAAACATCATCCCCTTCTCCTAGTGATGCAGCTACAGCCGCTGCTGAAGGACCCCTTGATCCCTCCAACCTGGGTCATCTTACTTTTGCCCAGGCTATGGAGCTTCTGTCCAAAGTCCCTCTTCCATCTCCATCACATCCTCAAACACCAGCTTCATCATCATCTTCTCCATCTACCCACTCCAAACAATCTACCCATACACCTCCATCTCCCAAAGACCTGCCTTTGAAGGATCAGCTTTCTTTGCTGACCAACAAAGTTGGTTCTTTGGAAAACACCATGAACTCTCTACCCTCCATCATATCAGACTCTGTGTCTGCACAACTTCAGGGGTTCTTTAATTCGTTCAAGGCCTCTTTCCCTACCACTCCACAGCCTGATCAATCTCCACAACTGTTAGCACTCACTGCTCAGCTGCAAACTGTGTCCACCTCCCTTTCCTCTATTCTTTCCATTCAGCAGGACTCTGTGTCCTCAATGACAGCTATTTCTCAACAGCTGTCATCACTTCTCACTTCTTGCAACTCTACCCTTCTAGCCACTCTGGCTAGCTTACAAACTCTAATTGGCTCCCTATCAAACTCTGTGTCATCAGATCTTGCTGATGTGCAAGATTCTCTAGAACTTCATCTTGCACAGCTGCAAACTCTGCTGTTCACAGCATCTGACAGGGAAAATATTGTTAAGCTTACATCCCTTGCTGATTCCCACTTCTCTTCTCTTCAGACCTGTCTTTCCCAGCTTACTGAGGTGAAGGATAACTTGACTTACTTAGTGACTAGCCTTGTTGGTCCTAAACCTTCTGCTAGACCTGCTGGCAAGCCTGCTGACTTTGTGTCTTTAGGCAGACCAGGTGTTGAAGTCGCTGCTTCAGCTCCTTCAAAGGGGGAGAAGTCATCTGCCTCGAAGACTAAGTCTAAGGGGGAGAAAACTTCTTCTCCTAAGGAGATACCAGTGTCTGCAACTCACACTGGTCAGCCAGCAGATGTCTTTGAAACAGGTACAGCTGAAGGCGCCTCTCAAGCTGCTATGCCTACTCAGGCTGTCTCTCCAAACCCTACTCAGTCTAAGGGGGAGGAAGTCATTCCTGAGGACAGGCCTAGCAGTAAAAGGAGGCACTTAATTCTAACTGAAGAAGAAGAAGAAGAAGAGGAAATTCCTGAGGCTGCTGTCACTACAGCAGCAGCTAAAGGAAAAGAAAAGGCAGCTGATGATCCCATACAGCAGAAACAGGCAGAAATTCAATTTCACAAGGCCATGGCTAAAGAGATGGGTCTTCCTATGCACAAGTACTTTGAGTTTAGAGAAGAACAGCTTCAAGCTCTGGAGGAATTGAGAAAAGAAGAAGAATCTGCTAAAGCTGCTAAATCCTTTGCACTCCAAGAAGCAAAGAAAATTAAAATGTCTACCTTGGAGGTGCAAAAGAAAATAATGGAAGCTGCCAGACAATCAGCAGGGGAGAAAGAGAAGGAAGTAGAGAAAGGTACTCAGGTCTCTGTGACCAAATCAACAGTACCCCATGCAAGAGCTCAATACCACTTTGACAACTTGGCTAGGAAAAAGTTTCATGATGTTGCTGAAAGAAGGCTAGCCAAGGAAGCAATTGTCAAAGCTGTCCCTGTATCAAGGAAAGGCAGTCAGTGGAAGCTTAAAATAACAAGGATGGGTGCAACAGGCCCAGAATTGGAAAATTATGACCACACTGATGTAGCTCAGATGGGATACAGGGAGTGGATTGAGCTGGCAGTTGCCCTGAGTGAATCAAAGTCTGAAACTGCTAAACAGATCAGGGCATATGTCAAGAAGTTGATGGAAAGAGTAAAGGATCTTGGCCTGATATCTAAGGAAATTAGTGAAGGTGTCTTTGTGACACATCCAAATATAAAGGCCAGGAGAACAAAGAAGGACACAGAGATGGAGCTACTCCTTACACTGATCGAACAGGGCGACTATGCCATTGAAATGAAGGGAGTTGATCATAGCCTGCCAAGTGGAATAGAGTTTGAGGATGGCAAAATTATTGAAGAACCTAAGCTTGGGGCATTTTTTGTAGATCCCCTAACTCAGAAGAAGTGCTTCAAAAGAGCCTCAGAGCTGTACAAAGTTGATCTGAGACAACTTGCCGCCTTCAGACTTGCAGTTTCATTTAGGCAGTCTAGCAAATGGAGAGCAGCCGTCTGGGATCAGCTCAGAGGCTTCTATGAAAGAGGAGAGCTCAATGATCCCAAGTTCATGGTCATCAGAAGTGAAGTTGAGGAACTTGAGGATACAAGAGAAGAACTGGAAAAGATGTTCCAGGATCCCCCTCCAATGGAGTAAAGTCCATCTACCATCTAGGTAGGTGAAGAATGGAAGCTGTCCATCAGTTGGACAGGCTTACCGTTTTCTGCTCCCAACAAAAACAGTCCAATGTACATTAGTTGTACTCTATGTTACATATGTTGTAATTCTCTTTTACATTAGTTGTAAAATACATTAGTGCATTAGTTGTACTCTTGTAAAAACATGTGTTGTTGTATGTAATCAAGAATCAGTGTATATAAAAACTGATCTTTTACTTTACTGTAATGTTGTAATTTTATTTCAGCAAATGTACTGTAAAAATACATAGTGATTTTTGATAAGACCAGCTTAGACTGGTTATTGCAAATAGGGGGAAATTGTTAGGCACAAAAAGGCCTCAGTCAAACCTGTTCTACATCTGAGGGGGAGATTTATAATCAAACCTGTTGATGCATTTGAAGGTTATATTTAAGGCCTGTTATATGCCTTATTAAAGCCTAAAGATGATTTGCAATATTAGTCTAAAGTTGTTCTATGTGTCGCATGTGTTGCAACTAAGACAGTTTGTCCAAGCTGCTCTGTCTGCTGAACAGGCTGGACATAAACTGTCTACGCTGCTCTACACTGGTGAGCAGCTTGGGCACTTTTAAAGTGTTCTGTTCTTTGTGAACAGAACTTGTTCTTTGTGAACAGGCTAAACACTTTATGGAATACGTTTCCAAGTCATCATGTATTGTTTTTGACTGCTAGATCAGTTTACAAAGTCGAAGACAAAGTGGAAAACAGAACTGCTCAGTCTGCCCAAGCTGTTCTGTAACGTGAAGACAAAAGGTTATTTGAAAAAGGGTGACAGACCTTTTTCTTATATCAAAATAGGCCTTTACAAGGAAGAAAGACGCAAAGTTGACATTCCTAAATTAGTTAAAGGCAATGCAACAGTAGACAAAGTAAAAAGACAAAAGTTCTGCACATATGAAGTCAAGTCTGCTTTTTAGAAAAGTGCAGAAAAGGTTATGTTGTCTTTTCAACAAGACTTCTCCTTTTTCATTCCGTCCAATGAAGATGTTTCTCTTAGATCCTCTGAGTGAGTATAAAAGGAAGCTTCTAAGGACAGAAAGAAGTGTGAAGAAAAGCTAAGTGTTGAAATCAAGAATGAACGTGCAAGTGTGATTTTCATGCATGCAAGCCTTCTGTGTAAATCAGTATCTGTGTGTCTAAGCTGTTTTACATAAGCTGTTCCCTTAAGTCTTGTAAACACAGTGAGTGCTTCTTTGTGAGTGTATTCATTGTATTCTAGTTTGAGTTTGTCTTAGACTAGTAAACATACTGTTGTATCTGTCATCTCAGCTTGAACTATTCCGCATTCAAGCTTGTTTGTAATTAACAAATTGTTGATAATACATACAAACATTGAGAAAACAATGTGTAGTTTTCAAATAGCTGTATTCACCCCCCCCTCTACAGCTTAAAGCTATATTCTTTGGGAACCTCTCGGGACCTACAGCAACTAAATTCTAAGTGTTATACTTTATTTAGTTTGATGTGTTGGTAGGCATAATACATATAGGGAATCTCAAGGCTAATAAAATACTCTTGAAAAAGTCAAGCGTGTCACTAACTTAGATGTATGACCAATCGGTCTTAATTTTTATGTACAAGACATACAAACTTTGAGTCTAAATGAGGTATGCAAACTTTCTGGGGATGTATGGCAACATCAAATACATCTTAAAATGGAAAGAATAGAAATATCATATAAAATTGAGAGTCGAAAACATGCAACTCTGTTGTACGTAAGTACAGACCTGTTGTCTCCGTTGAGATTCGGGTTAGCAGATATGTCGCTTTGTTGTACGTCAGTACAGACCTGTCACCGCTGTCTGCTAACTTTAAAAATGAACCTTAAGTCGAACTAAGACACTTTGTTGTATGAAAATACAGACCTGTGTCCGATGTTTGTCTTTTAAAGAAAGTTTGCAAATACCAACAAGTTAGAATCTTTGTCTGTGTGCCTTGATCATAAAAGTATGTCTATGTCTGAGTCACGTAAGATAATTTCCTGATAAATAAAAATGCCAAGGGATATTCCGAAATGTAGAGTGTTTAAAGGGGTAAAATACCAACAATCGGCTAAATAGGTATGTCACGACAAACAATCAAAGGGATTAAAAATTCCTAAGTGTGAAAACTTAAGTACTGAAAGTAAGTATCAGACATCGCTATCTGATTGAACCTTTCTTAGACTATACTCATCAAAAATATTTTATTTAGAGTTTAGCATAAGTTGTTAATGTTAATAAGTTTAGTGTAAATCTTAATTAAATTTTTAGTCAAGTTTCAAATTTTCTAGGTTTACTTATCTTATTATTATTTCATTTTATTTTATTTTTTTACCTTAGTTTATTTTATTTTATTTTAGTTTAATTTTTTTACTTAGGTAAAAGGTCAAAAATTACTGAGGGTGCATTCAAAGTTGGATAAAATAAACATTGCGTGAAATTTCTAAGGTTACAAGATACCTTAGAAAAAAGTTGGAAAAGTTGAAGTTATTTCAAAATTTTCGAAATTTTTCTAAGTGTTTGGTGGTTTCGAATCTAGGACAGACTCGAAGTGGTAAGACTTCGAATCTGTCAGTAGATTCGACTAAAGGACATAGACTTGAAGGTTGGTAGTATATATAGGTCAACAGTGAAGTCATTTAAGACTTACTGTTTTCGAATCTATTCCTCGAATCTAACAAGGCGATTTCGAATCTATTCTCGAGTCTATCGTTTCTCTCATAAACGACATTTTGTCGAGTCTCTTACTTGGTGTTTCGATTCTACAGATACTTCTAGGTATAATCAACCGGATTGTACAAGATTTGAGTAGTTTTATACATCATTTAGGTCAAAATCATCGATTTTGAAGGTTTAAGGGTTGAAATAGGCTTTTTACAAAATTACCAATTTTGGACCGGTAAACAGTTAAATTAGAAGCATAAATCAATGATTAGAACCTAGTTGAACTAATGTATGTGATTTGCTAAGTTCAAAATGGTTAAAATCTTGGGTTTTTGTTGAAATAATGGCCGACGGGGTTTCGAATCTGTTCTTGCGATTTCTCGAATCTATCATTAGATTCGAGAAGACCAACACCTTCGATTCTGCCATTAGACTCGAAAAGAGACTTATTCGAATCTGTGTTACATTCGAATCTGTTTCCTTCGAATATGTACTTTATTTGCTCTATTTGATTTAAATGTTATTAAGCTTGTAGAAATTTAATTGTGTTGGATTCTGTACTTAAACAAGTTCAAAATAAAACAGATTTAAATTTAAACAAGTTTATTGATTTTTAATGAATCTAATAGTTTTGTTTAGTGTGCAGAAATGGCTATTTGAGCGTTCGTTCCTAAGCACAATATGGTGCTTCATCCAGATCTGAATCTCCCTGAGGCGCAGGGATTCCGTCAAGTGCTTGATTTTCTTGTTGAATCAAGGATCGGATATGCACTGTCGCATAATGTGCAAATTGTGTTACCCTACATCCGTCAGTTTTACGATCACTTGCAGGTAGACTGCTCGGTCACTCCGACAGTTCCACGCACTCGTATTGCAGGACAGCCATTGGTATTCTCGGCTGATATGCTTCGTCAAGTGCTGCAGTTGGGCACTCAGGAAGAAGAAGCTGGTCCAATAGAATTTCCTTTGAGTATAAGGCAAGCGGCCTTTCAAAGAATGGGGTACAGCCTCGATGTGACAAAAGTGTCATACATGAAAAGTGGATTAATAGGACAGTGGAGGTTTCTGGCGCATGTGTTTATGGTGTGCTTTGCTGCGAAAAAGGCAGGGTTCGACTATATTGTGGCGAAAATACAATCGGGGATCGTCGCTATGGTGTATAATCGCCCATATAGTTTTTCGGAGATGTTCTTTTCGGAGTTTGTTCATCAGATATCTGCTCCCGAGAATCAACAGTTTTTGCTTTATCCAAGGTTCATTATGATGTTGATAAGGCACTTCTTGCCAAACTTGCCGCTGTCAAATGATTTTCTGAGCGTTGCTATTATGGACAAGAGGATTTTCGCTGACTGTTCCTCACACAGAGGAAGGTTAGCTGTTCCTGTTGCGCGTCCACTATTCGGAGCAATTGTGGATAGGGAGTTTCAAGCCCCGGAAGATGCCAACTGGGCAGGGGTCGTTGAGTTTCAACCACAACAACAACCACAACAACGTCAACAACAACAGCAACCGCGTGTTCAAAGACGACGACAACGATCAGCTGCGAGTCAAACCCAGGCATCAAGGCCTTCAACAAGTCAGCAACCAAATGTTCAAGAAGCCGGGCCCTCAAATGTTCAAGAAGCCGGGACTTCCAATGTTCAAGAAGCCAGGACAACAAATGTTCAGATTGAAGCTGAACAATTATGTCAGACGCTTAATGAAATTTGGGAGGCAGGGCCTCATGCAAACGAAGATGTGACTGCAGCATTAGTTGGTGAATTGCTCAGTCCACCTGAAGGAGAAGAAGACGTATTAAGAGATGTGGAAGAGTATGAGCCAGATCAGGCTGATAAAGGTTTGATATCATCTGAATCAGAGTCGGAAGATATGGAGGAGCTGGAAGTTGAAGCTCCTGAATCAGTGGCTACAGATCCCAATATTCAAATCGGGACCTATGGATCTAGGTTGACAGTGAATGCAGCAGGATCGAGGAGAAGAGAGGAAAGGGAATCTGACGATTCAGATTTCGAAGAGGAGGAAGTTGCTCCCTTGGTGACTAGGCAGCGGGCCAAGCGTCACAGGTTTATGCAAGGGACATCCTCAGCGTCCGATGCACAACAACCTCCACCTCAAACTCAAGAACCACAAGCCACCGCTCCACCATCACCACCACCTCAACATGAGCCATATATTCCATCCCCAATTCGCCCAACACCCATACAATCCATTCCATCTACTTCGACCACCTATGCTGAAAATCAGAGGTTCATGCAACTCAAGGGACGTGTTGACTTCCAGCATGTTCAAATCTTAACCCTAACAAAGGCTGTCGGCGAGCTCCAGGCGCATAATGCAAATCTTGATAAAGACAATGCCGAATTGAGGAAGATTGTGGAGAATGTAAGGAAAGAAAACACAGAATTAAAGTCCTTTATTGCAGATCAGTCGTCAGAGATCCGATCAATGCGGTCCCTCCTTGAGCAGCTCATGCAAAATCTTCAAGCTCAGGGGGAGACAAGTTGTAGGGATCAGGAGGTGCAGCGTAGAAATGATGATGACGAAGGCAATGATCCCGGTGCACATAATGAGAATGAGCCTGTAGATTTTCCTGCAGCTCAAGCTACACAAGTTCAGGGGGAGCCCAGTCAAGCTGAAGGAGAAATGGGTGAAGCAAGTTCATCAAAACAGCCTACAGAGTTTGAGATCAGTGAAATGATAGTCGCTCTTATGGATCTCGATGATGATCCTATGGATGTAGGTTTTGATAATGAAGATGAAGAGCTGGAAGAAGGCGAGCTTGTGCCAGAAGAGATAGTGGACTGGCAGTCAGATGATGAGGTAGTCGCTGATGAGGATGATGAAGCCGACGAGATAGTCGTTCAGCAGAATCCTATCATGGATACTTACATGATAGATGGGGATAATATTGTTAACGTAGATATAGTGAATGCGGCGTTAAATGCTCAGTCATCAACAGAAGAACCTGCTAGAGAGCTATCAAACGAAGAAAAACGAAAGTTATGGTTCAGGGCTGAACAGAATGAGTTAGAGCTTAAGAAGACAATGAGAGTGTCGGGTACTGGGAAGCTGTCTGAGCGAATTTTAAGCTGGTTCTTTGATAGAGATCTGCAGCTATTTATAATTAAAAGGAAAGACGGGCTTCAGTACATGAGGCGAACTTTAAAAGCGTTCAACTCCCTGCCAAAGATCGAAATCACTGCGCTAGCATGGAAAGATTTGATAAACATTGGCAATGATCCCTATGCGAGTGTAATCGAAAGAATCATAAGAAAGGAAGGGAGATCAAGGAAGTTCGAGCGTTTGAATCCAAGGGTCGGGAGAAGAGTAGAGGATCCGTCACGTATTGATCCTCTAACTGGACGACCTTGGATGAGGATTCACTATAAGCCAGCTAGATGTCTTAGGAAGGTACCTCTCAAGCCGATGCCACAAAATATTTTGAAGAATCTGAAGTGGTGGTATGCTGACACGGAGACTGGGGAAGCAGTCATGGAAGACTTAGAAGAAAATGTTATTCTTAGAGTCTACGACCCTCTTCACCTGGTAAACCTCTCCAAAGATGATCTTCACATTTTGCATGCCTGTAAGATCTCAAGTGATACACATATGGACGGTGAAGCTAGTAAGTATGAAAATGTAGTCAAGGTATGTGTCGAGAAAGGTTTGTATGCTGGTAGTAGTTTGAATCAATAAATAAACAAAGTTCTTAAGTCAAATGTGTGAATTATTAGAAGCTATCGTCAAGGGGGAGTCTGTTGGTACATCCTGTGTGACGATAGCAGTCTAAGTGATCCTACATTGTGATTTTAGCAAGTGTGTGATATATATGTTTATATATGGTTGATATTTATTAGTGTTTGTATGTTTGAACTTGATGTAACGTATTACAAGAAGTTCAAACATAAAGTACGAAGATAATTTCAATCATAAGTAATAACATAAGTTTCAACACTTAGTTGTTTATGTAAAAGGCTAGATTCGAATTATATATGGGTTGACATTCGAATCTGTGATAGATTCGAATGTAACCATAGATTCGAATGAGACCAGATTCGAGAGTGTCATTGTGGACAGACTCGAATGGGCCTTGGGCCAGATTCGAGTTTGGCCCACAACAGACTCGAATCAGGGTCTATAATTAGGGATAGACTCGAGTCATTAGAAGAATTTTAGCAGAATTCGTGAGGAATTGAGCTTAAGGCGATCTCGAGTTTATCAGCTTGGTGTGTGTTCTTTCGGAGAGAATTAGTTCGTAGGATCGTTCGTGTGTCGTTCGTTCAGCGTCTAATAGTCTCCGTGTTTCGTAGTTGAGAGTTGTCCGTCTAACCGTTAACGAGGATTCCGCACTCGTTCACGGATCCGCTTCTAGATAGATCTCGTATAGTGGTAGACCTTACAAATAACTGTTATTTTTATTTCCAGATATATATTATATATATTACCGACGGAGCAGAGAGAAAAAATACTCACGTGGCGCAATATTACTGGTTAAACTTCAGAAAATTAAGGTTGTGTGCTGAGTTGACATAATATTACTGATTAAAATTCAGAAAATAATGGGATTCCACAGACTTTTAAAAAAACGTGAATTTGCTCCATTTCAGCCAATACAAATCAGATTAATTCGGTCCATCAAGCAAAAAAAAAAAACACTGAAAAGTGTTGCATAACAAACTATGCAGAAATAATGGGGGATAATATTCTCAATTGCATACGTGCTTAAAATTGGTATTCAAACAATGCAAACTTAGTGGGATACCATCCTGGATTCCAACAAGAGTGAACTGGTAGTCTTCAGAATTAATAGAAATAATATTTGACAACTTCAACACTGTTTTTTCCAGTGATAATAAACACAATTTTTTCCAGCAAGAGTGAACTGGTAAGTCAAAGAAAATCATGCATAACAAACATTGCAGAATTAATAGGGATAATATTTGACAATTTCAACACTGCTTTTTCCAGTGATATACTACACAAAAACTAATCTTGAGATAAATAGGTAGCAAAAAATTAATATCTAACATCATAAATACGTGCAATTACTTTTTTCTCAAAATTAGCATTAAAAAAATAAATAAAAGATAATGTCAACATTTGAAAACTGTTCACATAAAACAAACTCCTGGTTTTGTCTCTTAATTTTCCATTATATATTCATTCGATTGCTTCCATGTATAACATTTGCATCAAAAGGTTGAAAAGAAAGTATACCGGGAAAATCAACGAGCTGAAGAATCGAATATGCTTCCAACTCCTGTTTCAATTGTCTGCAGAAAGAATAAATGTCAGTATCTTCTTTACTTTATGAATACATGCTATCGACTCATACTATCTTCTTTGTTTATCTAAATCATTGACCATTCAAACTTCTCTGTATAAATCATTGCACTTAACAGTTCATTCAAAACTAGATTAGAATAACTAACCTAGAATTATCTCAGTTCATTCAATCTTAGTTTTTGTATAAAAGTGAACCAGTTGCAGAAGGTGCTATTTTACCAAAATTTGCATACAATCAATCATATTATGTTAAAATGGTAGAAGTCGCCCAGATTTTTAGAAAGCTATTGAAAACTCGGGTTCATTAATCAAATCTTTTATTGTGAATTATATAATAAAGCACAACTATTAGAATGAAATAAAGAAGATAAGTGATGCTTGAATCATTTTGTGGTTAGTCAGCTCCAGAATGTCGCCAGCATCTGCGTAATCTCATATTCACATCACAGGTGGACTTGTAATGGCACTAGGTACCTACGGCTTAAGGATACAATAATTTGAAACCTGTGTATGGCACAGACTAAATGTAAGAACATGAATTCAATAGACTGTAGATAAGTCATATAAGAATAACGCCTGAAAACTATATTGAATAAATTACTGACAAGTTAAAACTCAAGGACTTGGGAATTGAAATATGGTTAATAGCATGACATTATAAAAGTCAATGTCAAATGACAATTGACATCTACATCGTTCTACCCGTTCCCACTCCGTATACCGTTAATATTAAATAGGCTAAATAGTATACAGTAATAGACTGAAATATATATTTAGTTTTTAATCTTAATACATTATTTATTTCTGAAGCCAAATAGTATATTAAGATGATACATGTATATTTTAGCAAAAATTAAAATCGAATAAATAACGTATTACATTAATTCTTCTATTTTTTTTTCAATTGTGCTGACAAAAAAAAATTGCATTTATCCTTGCTGTTTTGCTGAGAAAAACCAGCAACTATTTTAAACAATGACACATAATGTCAGCAAGGTAATTATCAAAGAAACACGTTGCCTAACAAAAAAATTGCTAGAAAATATAGGATAACACCGGGAGAATATTGGTTGCTAATAATTTCAGTTTTCATACTAATAAAAAGGGATAAGCTTGAAGTTAAGAAAACATTTTGCTTAATCTATTACGTTTTATGATGTATATTAACTATACCCACCTGCAGCAGCTTTCAAGCCCCCACACTAGCCACGTACGTGAAGTTGAATTCGATTCATATTCCAGGCCATGAAGAATTGAAGATGAATTCAGCACCTGTTTCAACATTGTCTAAAAAACATGTAAGTATCTTAATATTTTTTACTTAGTTCTTTAATTTAACCCGTGTATAAATTCTACCTATATATTACCCATGGAGGAGAGAGAGTGTAATCCTCTTCTTCAATATCAACCGTCCGATTTTGCAAGATTAAATCCTAGCCGTGTTAATTGCATTACTTCTGACTTTGCATGGAGTACAACCATTTTTTGCACATAAAAAAACCGTTTAATGCAACCGTAATTTGTATTGAAAATTATTAGTTTACTGCATAAGATACAACTGAGTATTGCAAAGACAGTTACCATAGCAGTTTCTTTCATAAGATAATGGGTGGTTTCTGACATGCAAATTACACTTTTGTCAGCCACGTTTATGTGGTTTCACATTAATTAGAGTTGATATGCAGCAGTTTGTAGGGCATAAACGTCAATAACTAAATAATAATAAACTGTTCAAATTGACAGCAAAATTATATTAAGAAGCCCACTTTCACACTTTTTTTCTTCACGCAGCCAAAAACAAGGTTACAAATCATTTTCCTCCATGATGGCGAACAAGTGATCTCTGCAGAAAAACCAAATAGTCAGGTTTCTCTTTGTAGAAAAACAAAAATGATAAGGTATTTTCTACATTTAAGTCTTAGTATCTTCACTACTCAATAACAAATTGATTAAATACTCAAATTTTTTTATGACATTACCATCTCATATGTTATTATCATATGTATTCAGATTTGAATCAGGCATTTTGTTGTATGGAGCATGTCATCAAACAACCATATATAAGGTATGATCAATCTATTGCAGAAATTTCATTTCATACAACCCTACTATTTGAACCCCACCAGATTATAATCATGCAAGTTTATTTTTCAGGAAATGTATCTTCGCATTTAGAGAAAAGTGAAACCACAGTGCAGATAAAATATCTTTTCAAACTCAGATTTAAGGTTGGATTTCAGTAGCTTTTACCAATTGTACACATTAGTATTAAACATTAACTACTATAGTACATTTTCATGTGATAACAACTTCAATAGCTAAGGGTTTATATAGTTCATTGATATAGAGTACAATTTGTTTTAGTACCGTAGCACCCGGCCAAACGTTTTTTTGGTTTTTGTATGCATTTAATTCATATATATTATAATTTGGCATTTCAGAAATATGAATTAATCAGAGAAGTGAAAGCAAATCACTCTTAACAGGGATTTCAGAACCTTACAATATTCAAATTAAATTTCAAGGTTAACCGTTATATGTGCGATTTTCATCAACTGTTATGCATACAAACATAAAAAATATTTAATTTTGACATGATGTTAAAATGTTAACAGATTCATAGATCTATGGCTTGAAGTGAAGGCGGATTAACAATTCAGGTGAGATTTCATTACTTTCTGCACAATTAATGATGATATTACACATTAACGATTTAACTATATTTGAGTTTTATAATCCCTATCGGGTTGAACTCTGATTTCATAATTGCTATTAGTAATATTGTGATCGACCACTTGCTGATTCATTTTAAATTTTTTAACTTTTAAAACGACGAACTTATAAATTTAGCTTTTTAACATGCTGATAATTATTCTGATATTTCATTAAGTCATTTTACTTACGTAATTAACTTTACATCTTTTTAGTAATTTGCATACCTTTTTTACAAATTTCAAATTTCAAATACACTAACACAGTTGCATGATGTTCGAGTCAACACCTTGATAATTGTTTAACTACCATATGAAAACTAATGTCATTTCAAGATTATATATGTGGAATTTAGTATGGTTGTATTCAACATAATCTTGAATATCTGTTTTATAGAATCTACTGTTTACCTAGGATATTACTTTACTTTTATAAAGTTATAGTATGATGCTATTTTTCTAGCCTCTTAATATATCATCTAAAATATCGGATAATGTATAAGTAGAACCAAGTATAGTAATATATCCATTGATAATTATTGCTATATAAATACTTGGCACTTTTAAATTTGTTTATCAAACTAAATAACAAGCAAAAGTTGTTAGGAGTTTGTCTTTGTGTCTAGGAACCAAGGGCGGCAAATAGCAATGATGTAGCAATGCAAATAAATGAGAACTTAATATGAAAGCACAAAATATTAAGAAGACAAACACACACGCCCTCGTACCCGCGTGTCTACGAATGCATGCACACACACGTATACACACACAAACACAAATTCATTTACATACCTTGGATAGTTGGCTATGATTAAAAATAAGGTCCGGACGTTTTTCCTATGATCACAATGAAGTTACATAACCTGTAATGTCATCATATTTTAATTAGCAAATATAAATACAATTCAGCCTATAGAACATAACCATACATCCAAAGTACAAGACTCGATAACAAAATTACTACTTATCATGGTAATTTGTTTGGCAATTATACCACAACCACCTTGGTGTTTTAGCTAACTTTTTTAATACATATATTTAAATAGAATAAAAAACAAAAGATGTAATTTGGTGTCATGAACTTTTTTGTTGAACCATAAAATATGATGTCTTTTACTTGTAGTATTAATTTACAATTAAAAAATCACTACAAAAACTAGCTTAGTCATCTTCTATTTCACATTAGCAAAGCACAACCATACTTCTAATATGTCAACGTTTTAAAGTTCTAAATATTTTAAAGACAACCAAAACTGATCATAAAGAATATGCTTAATCTGAATAGATAATTTATCATATCAGATTTTACTTTAAAATATTCTTTCCTTGAAAATAATATTTGGAATCAGTAACTCAAATAAAGAATAAGTGTATGATTAGAAGTTTACAAATTTCAATATAAGAACAAAACTAGCACTGGAGATGCAAATCTGAAGAGGAAATATATCATACACACACTACTATAGTCAACAACAAATATGACCATCGAAAATTCTCTGCTTCTGTCCATTTTTTTCAAATGCAAAGTGATGAACGACAAACTAGTTGGATTTTACAAAAAAAAAAAAAAATGTTTCTCCTTTTGAAATTAAACTAATTTTCCAAAATCCAAATGAATGTCAACTGCTCTTTATAATTTCAAATGAAATAGTAACCCAAAAAGCATTTGCAATACACTTTTCAAAATTTTAGATTATGTTACACTATTTAATCACACATAGTACGAAAATTTTTTAGAAATAAGGTCTTTTTTTATTTTTTCAACAAAAATAATAGCTTTTTTTGTTTTCAAAAATACTATATTTGGAGGTGGGAAGACCGAATGCTAGACAACCTTGACCACCTTTTGACCACCATTCGGCCTTGTGAAAACTGATTGCAGGTGTGTGTCATAAACTTTTCAGAATTTTTGTTTCTTGCGGTATTGTCACCACCGAATGCAGCTCTTGACCAGCTTTTTCAGAATCTTTTGTCTGGTGCGGGGTTGTCAACACCGAATGCAGGGGAAATGCAGCTTTTTTCAGAACCCGTGAACCCGCCCCCAACCCCCTATATTTTTTCAGCACCCGTGAATCCCCCAACCCTCTATATAATTCACATGCAAAAATCAAATTTCATATATCTCAATCAATCTCTATAGATCTCTCAATCTCTATTTCTATTTCAATCTCTCAATCTTTATATTTTTAAACACTTATTTTAATTTTTACAATGGCCCAAGAAGAAATATTTTCTGGTCCAATTAATGGCGAACTATTGTTTTTAAATGAAGAACATCGGGAGTTCGAGTTATTTCAATTAAACGAGAACGATCCCGAACAAAACAAAAAACTTGGCACGCCGTTGGAAGTTCGTCGTGGCGATGGAAAATTATGGAAACATCTAAATGAGCATCCGATACCGGGGGATGTTATGACAATTATCGAGGATGCGGGTTTTCGTGGAATTTTTGAATGCGAAAACCATAAAATTGATTGGCACTTTGATCACTGCTCTTGTAGAGAGATGGCGGCCGGAGACCCATACATTTCATCTTCCTATGGGCGAGGATACTGTTACTCTGGAAGATGTACAAGTGTTATGAGGATTGCCAGTGGATGGAGATGTGGTCACTGGTGCTGATCTTAAACTTACTTCCCAAGAAGTTAACGAGATGTGTCTAACTTATCTTGGTTTTGTGCCCATGGAGAACCAAGTATCTGGGTTGTATGTGAAGATGACCGCTTTAATGACAGAAATCAAACAAGCGGTCCGGGGTGGTGACGAAGGTCCTAGACAAAGGGCCCGTGTTTATATTATGTACATACTAGGAGGTACATTGCTTCCGGATTCTGGAAATCGAGTACCTTTACATTTACATGTAAATTTAATTTTTTTGGATCGTTGCAATCGACTGAGTTGGGGTAGTGCTGTGCTGGCACAATTATATCGAAGTTTATGACACGCTACAAATCCCGACACACAATATGTGTACGGTCCACCCTGCAATAACACAACCGCAAAACAACATTGTCTTCCCATTTGGTGCAAGGTTAGTATTTATTAATTTTACTTTATTCTTACATTTAAATTTCACTTTTCTTTTATAGTATAATATTTAACACTTTAGTTGTAATTAAATATAAATATTTTAATTTTATTTTATTAAGCAAAAGTACGTGAATTTCACTTTATTTTTTTTAAACCAATTGTTATATATTTCCTTACAATGTTAAGTTTTCATTCAGTCGATTAATATAAAAAAAGAATGTATTAACTTTGTCAAACAAAAAATATAAAAGTATATATGATTGAAGTAAAAATATTTTTGTTTATAAACTTTGTCAAACAAAAAATGAATTTGTATTATAATTTATAGAAATGGAGTCCAAAAGCTTTGTAAACTTTGTCAAAAAAATAAAGGAAAATTTTCATAAACCCATAAAAATATGATAAATTGGAACAAAGTTCATTGCCAAGCCAAAAAGAAAGTATTTAAAAAAATCAAATAAAAGAACGGTTTACAAAAAATCCGATTATAGTAATATCCGATCCGGTTATGCTATATTGGACCAAAAACCGGTTCAAATATGGTCTGGTTATTCTTACATTTAAATTTCACTTTATTCTTACATTTAAATATCATTTGAATTTAAATTTCACTTTATTCTTACATTTAAATTTCACTTTTCTTTTATAGTATAATATTTAACCGTTTAGTTGTAATAAAATATAAATATTTTAATTTTATTTTATTAAGCAATAGTACGTGAATTAAACCAATTGTTATATATTTCCTTACAATGTTAAGTTTTCATTCAGATCATAAATATAAAAAAAAGAATGTATTAACACTATGAAATAATTAAATTAGAACATATACATATACATGTTGTAGTTATCCAGATAATTGTTATTGGTGGTGTCTAGGATAGTCTGATCGGTTTTGGTTGTTGGATATTCGAAAGGTATTATACCGAAAGAGTCCTGCCTCCCCGACTGACCTGACTGGCCATTGTAACTTTTATTTAGGATAACTACAAAATGAATGTGATATATGTTATAATTGTAATACAAATTTCAAAATTGAATATTGACTAGATATTTAATGATATAGATGGAGGGGGAGTCACAGCTTCGCTGAAACCGGAGCACATTGTTTAAGATCGACTCACTACACTCTAATGATATTAGAAAATAACGAGGTCTATTATTTTGAATTTAAGCTTTACATTTTTAAACTACAAAAGTTATGAATCACACTTACTTGTTACTCTCTGTTATGTGCTAGTTTAACTGGACACCATATGTTGAGTTCCTGCATCATGTACACGTTGATTGTAGAAGTGGTTTTCAATCTTGGAGATGCAACACATATTTAATATGTTGGGAGATTGTTGAACCACACTTACCGAGCAGGGTAATGAGACAATTTAATATGGTACAGACCATCCCGTCAAACAACTTATTATTTACATCTGATCAGCACAAAAAGGTGCACAAAATCAATCGGGTGGGTAAGAAAGTTGATTGGCTTAGTAAGCACGGAAATTATATTCAACAGTGGCATTCGAGACATGAAAATATCGTAAATGGTATTTTATCAAATAACTCTGATGCCAGTATTGTATATAATAGATGGTACTTTCAGCAAACGGTTAATCACATCGTTCGTCCTCAATCAAGTGGTCGTCCAGGGTTCAAAAACATTGCTGAATCTAGGGATTTAGCGGTAAGCCATTTTTCATTAATTAAATCATTTACATTCATATAAAGAAATTATTGACTTTATGTAATAATATATATTCTCTTAACAGTTTGAGGGGCTGAGCTATTTGTATCAACCAGGAAGCAATCTAAGTCAAAAGGGACGTAATGGCATCCAACAGTACATGGATCGAGCTGGGGGTAGCCGTCGCTTAGACATGCCATATCGGTATTTTCCTGATGCTTTTAGCAACTATCCTGGGGCAACCTATCAATCTGGTTCCGGTGCAAATGTATCAGTTCCGCATCCTCTTATCCCGGATTTGAATGAGGAAGATGTGGCGTACAACGTTGATGGTTATATGGATTCTAACTTACATTTTTCACTGACGTTAATGACGGCACACAAACCATGTATGGCCATCAAGAAGCTGGTACTTCAAATGCAAATTTAGGGGAACATTCAACATTTCAGCCAAATATTGTGGTACAAAAATTTTTTGGTGCGTACGACAACACACAGTACGCACAACAGAGTCAGGTTGTAATCGACACGGGCGGTCCCTCACAACCTTTTCAGACACAGAGGGATACACAGTCTCAATTGCAACCAGATTCTAGTATGTCAACTCCTTCGTATCACAGTTCTTATTCCCCTCGATTTAGCTCTCCACAACCTCCACCAGTTCACATTCACGGATTTACAAGCTTGGAGATGGGAGGTCCTTCATATGTTCGATCACGTGTACATTTTCATGAATTTCAATCGCCATTACAAAACCTAGACGATCATGGAATAAGTCCAGGCTGGATTCAACGAACCCTTGACAGTCCTTCATCCCAACCTGAAATCCAAACGACAGAAAATCCAACGCCACAAAGTACCATTGCTTCTAGACTTGATTGACGCCCTAATAGACAACAAGGCCATCATTGTAATATTTGTCCTACTCCCCCTTAGTTTTTGATGTGAAAAAAACATTTGTATCGTATTGTAATATTTAAAAATAATAAATCAGTGGTTGAATTTACAGTTGTTGTATTTTAAATTTCATATTCTTTATTATTCGTTGACTGGATTAGGTTAATTTTTAGTAACATTTCTTTATTTATTTGAAGTTAAATAAACATTCGATCAACATTTATATTTAAACCAACATTTATATTTAAACCAACATTTATATTTTAAAAGTTTTATAAAAATTAGTCATTAACCAATTATGTGTTAGATTGATTAAATTTTCATATTTATAAGAATATGTCATGTGTGTTCAAATTTAAAACGATTCTAACTAGCAATACTTGATATTTTAAGACGAAACTTATATTGATATGAATAAAACCACATTTTGACATACGTTAACCCAACGTTGGTAATCAAACATGCTAAACCTTAAGACAAAGTACAATAATATGCTAACAATCAAGACAATAAACAATAACATGATAACCAAAAATAGAAACACGTACATCCACCAACCAATCAATCTAAATCTAATTCCTAGATTCACCAAATCCCTCATCATCTTTGGTAGACTCAACTACGTCCTCATTATTGTCCATCCTACGATATAGGATAGACAATGCCTTCAACCGGTTGTGCTCAGCCCGTGGTAGTCTTGGTGGATCATACAGATTATGCAGTTTCACATCAGAAATGTAAATTGAAATCAATTTATTTGTGCTCGTACTATTCTGCAACCAATTCCAATGATAACCAGCATCTAACAGATGTAGATTTGAATCCAAGTCAACACCAGTTACATGGTAGTAAAACCATTTGTTTTGATACCTTGGAGGGTATCCAAAAGCGTCTTGAAGAATGTCAGCTTTGAACCACCATTCATTAAATTGATGTATTCTAACGCAATGAACGTAATGGATTTTGCCATTGATGTAAACTCGACCTGGCTTATTTGTGAAAACTCCGTTTACATGAACTTTGATGCTAAAGACATCTTGAAACTCATCTGTTAAAGTGAAGCTAGTTATAGATGCATAAAATAGTCAAACAACTTAAATATAAAAAATTAAGAATATAAACTACCGTAATGCTCAAGGTCAGGTCTCGGTTCTTCTGGTCCAGAAATGTACCGACTTTTAGTTCCTGCACTTGAACTCATTTTTGTGAAGAAAGATATTTAGTCACTATGATTTTTGAACAAAGATATTAAGTCACTACGATCTGTGAACAAAAATTTAGTAAGACGGTCTATTTATAATCTATCGGCGTACGGTGACATTCGATGTTCCAAACACCAAATAACAGGGTCTTGTCACCTCCGAGCTCAGAATCTTACTGTTCCTGACATTCGGTGTTCCTAACACCAAATAACAGGGCCTTGTCACCTCCGGGCTGACAGAATCTTACTGTTCCTGACATTCGGTGTTCCAAACACCAAATAACAGGGCCTTGTCACCTCCGGGCTGACAGAATATTACTGTTCCTGACATTCGGTGTTCCTAAGACCAGATTACAGGGCCTTGTCACCTCCGGGGGAATCTTATTGTTCTTGACATTCGGTGTTCCTAACACCAAATTACAGGGCCTTGTTTCGCTTAACTATATATATATATATATATATATATATATATATATATATATATATATATATATATATATATATATATATATATATATATATATATATATATATAAATTGAAAATGTATGGAAGAAATAACACCTATATTTTTCTTATGGAGCCACATAGTCCGTTTCTTGTTAATTTGTATTGGGGGGGTTGTGTGTCTTATACCAATGGTAGCGTTCTTTGTGATTCCAGAACCCATACTTCTACCATAGTTATTGACCAACGTATATCCTATAATGATTTTGTAGATTTGGTAACATCCAGACTGCAAGTTAATAGGAGGGTGTCCAAAGTTTGCTTGTACCTCCTATATCAATTCCAAGGTATTGACATTCGATCAGAAGTTCTTGGCGATGAAAGCTTAGGCGTGTTGTACTACTTGGCGAGCACACAAGATCATTTTATGGGACACGTCGAAGTTATCTTGGAGGAACACAATCAAGCACCAACACAATCAATTTCATTTTTGGAACAGCTTCAACATATATCTGTTTCAGATGCTATGGACGTCAACCTTAATTATGATTTTGTTTCACAACATACTGCTTACACATATCAAGAATACGACGTACGCCAAACGGGGTTTCCATTTTCACAGCAAATAAGTAATCAACAATGCAACTTTGCTGAGCATCTAGAAAGTACACAACAACGTGATACTGGATTAGAAACCGTGTTACATGGTTCTCAGTATCATGACGATCGTGAAGGCACCGCGACTTGCGGTGGATTTGAAGATTCGGATGACTGTAGCTCTGAACATTCCGTAACGCAGGAAGAATCTGTTGACGAAGAATTACATCCTGACACTGACGATGACGAAGATGTGGAAGTTCCTTCTCAAAACATAGCAGTAGCAACTACTTCTGTGTTTCAACAAAACATGAACGAAAACGACTTACCAGATTGGGTTGAAGATGAGGAGTTAGATATGTGGTGTCACACAACTAACATAATAAGGCGAAATATGTGCTTCAAGGGAAAAGAGGATCTTATTTGCCATTAGAAGATGGAATATCCAACAAAATAGAGAGCTCTTTGTTGTGGAAAGCACACCGACCATCTTTAAAGCGAAGTGTTACACGACTCATAAACCATCCCAGCAAGTTGTCCAAACACGCGAGTGCAAGTGGATCGTTCGTGCATCAAAGAAAAAGAAAAACAATCTGTGACAAATTTATAAGTGGATGGATGCACTTAATTGCTATGGGAGCGTCGTCCGCAACAATAATCGGTCCTTAAAATCGAAGGACATTGCTGTTAGTGTAAGCCATTTCGTAAGAGAAAGGATCGACATGCCTGTGAAACAAGTACAGGCCCATATAAAGCATGAATTTAAAGTCGATGTATCTTATATGAAGGGGTGGCATGGGCGAAAGAAGGCTATTGAGAATATTTATGGTAGTTGGGAAAGCAACTTCCAAGAGTTGCCAATGTACATCAAGGCATTACAGTCTGCAAACAAAGACACAATTGTTGAATGGCAACATCATCCTCAAAGTTATCCTGACTGTGCGACTTTCAAATATGTCTTTTGGAGTTTCGGACCTGCTATAAAAGCGTTTCAAAGATGTCATCCGGTAATTTGTGTTGATGGAACACATTTGAGAGGTTCTTATAAAGGAAAGTTACTAACGGCAGTTAGAAAAGATGCAAACAACCATGTGTTGCAAATTGCATATGCTATCGTTGATGAAGAATCAAATGATAGTTGGGCATGGTTCTTTGAAATGTTTAGGTTGTATGTTGCCAATAGATCAACAGAGCCTTTGTGTGTAATTTCGGACAGACATAAAGGGATCATCAACGCAATGCAAATTCTGCATGATTGGATGGAGCCGTTTGCTTACCATCGTTATTGTCTGCGCCATGTACGAAGCAATCTTATGACACAGTTCAAGGTATCAACGTTGAAGAAACTGTGTTGGGGCATGGGTTCTACAACCCAAAAAAGGAAGTACAAATATTTCGTTAGAGAATGCAGGCAACTAAATGAGGATGCTTGGAAGTATCTAAAGGAAATTGGTACAAGTAAATGGACTCTTGTGCATGATCGTGATCATATGCGTTGGGGCAACCTCACAACAAACATAGCAGAATGCATGAATAATTCCTTGCGTGCAGCCAGACTACTACTAATTAGAGCTTGCATTGAATACACTTTCAACAAGTGTGTGGACCATTTCAGAAAGCATTGTGAAATAGCATTGAATTGCGATACGCCGTTACCACCAAGAATGTGGCGTTTGTTCACGCTTCGTGAACGGCACGTACAAGAACATACAATAGTTGAATTTAATTATGCACGAGGTACATACAAGGTGGTCTCAAACTTGACGACAAATGATAGGGGGAAATGATTATACCGTTGAGTTTTTACGTCGTACGTGCACATGTGGAAAATGGCAGATGAATAGGTTTCCATGCTCACATGCAATAGCCGTATGTAGACAAAGAGGTGCTTCCTTGGATACCATTGTTCATGACGTCTACACGACTGATACGTATCGAAAACAATACAGGTGTAACTTTCAACCACTAAAACACAAGGATTTATGGACAGAAGCTGGATGGAGAATAAAAGGAGATAGAACTAGATCCACAACAGCCAGGGGGAGAAGACGTGGTCGCCGAATTCGTAATGAGATGGATATTCGAGATCCCGAAGAAAGACGTATTCGAAGATGTGAGATTTGTCATCAACCAGACCACAATCGAACAACATGCCGAAACTCGCAACCAACATTTCAGTAGTGTTCTAGTATGTATTTGTATTGGTATTTTATGTGTTGTAACATATGTGTTTCCTAATTGAATTTTATGTGTTGTAACATATGTGTTCATTTTATGTGAACATTTAAAAATCATGCCTTGAGACATGTTTGACGTCTGATAAGTATGCGTACGAGTTAACCAACTTGTAAAACAACTATATGACTACTTAGTACGTTGTATGAACTTAAATAATACATAAACAGTTGATTACAAATACATTGGCAGGCACGATTTTTTTGGTGCCAAAGTAGACATGTAGGCTACTTTTGTCTTTTTATGTGAACATTTAAAAAACATGTCTTAACACATGTTTCACCTCCGGTCTGACAGAATCATACTGTTGCTGACATTCGGTGTTCCTAACACCAAATTACAGGGACTTGTCACCTCCGGGCTGACAGAATCTTACTGTTGCTGACATTCAGTGTTCCTAACACCGAATTACAGAAGGGGGAATATGTAACCAAATGGGATCACTCCCCCTAAACAACGGATGAACAATTTTAAGTGCAGATTGGATAATATGCCTACATGATTTTTAATGAAACAACCACACAAATGTCTAAGCTATGATTGAATTATTTAATCATGATAGCCAATATTGTGATCACTCAGATCTCTTATACATGAAAACAATATCGACTCATAATGCGAGCAATGACAATTTAGCTATGCGGATCTCTCGTTATAACACAATAATCCCATAACTCACGAATTGAACACGCAAATCTCTTTTATATGTTCAAAACTTGAGTCATGCAAAACCGAATGCTCACAATAAGTTTACGCACTTTGAAAGATGATTCGGTTGACACCGAATCATAAAATTCATGCTATATTCTCAGAAAAACACAAATTCTCTCTCATTGTTATGAAAACACTTTTTAAACATACACTTCACCATCTCTAGTAGAAAGGTTCAAAGACACCAAGATATTTGGATCATCAAAAATGAATACTAACTATCTCGAACTCTCGTTATGGACATAATAAAGCATTCATAGCAAGTTTAAAGAATCTAAACATAACAACAAGATTTTCATTCAATATAAGCAAACTATGACATATCATCCAATCATATACAAAATATAAATCATCCAATGTTTAGGGTTTGTTACCCAAATGATTACATAACAAAACCACTCCATTCTCATGGAGTAAAACACCATCTCAAAATAAGAAAGAATTCTACACATTAAGATAAACTTAGGTATAAGAATAACTCCCCTAATGATGTATGTGATGATGAAGATGCAATCCACCATGTCAAAACTCCAAGATAATCTCCTTCCTTGCCTTCCTTCTTCCCCTAGAAATCAAGAGTGTGTGTGTGTTTTTGGTGATAAAATTCGTCCCCTCATAAATGAGCAGAATTCTCCTTTTATAGGCTGGGGAGAACTCGCCGAGTTCAAGGTTTGAACTCCCCGAGTTCATGAGTTGTCAACTTCTGATTTGATCTCCAGGAGGGAGAACTCGCCGAGTTCATTAAGGGAACTCGCCGAGTTCATGAGTTGTCGACTCCTCATTTGATCGAGTTCAGGAGGAACTCCCCGAGTTCAGCTGGAACTCCCCGAGTTCAGTAGGAACTCCGCGAGTTGAGGAGCAGGTCAGACTTTCTGTTTTGCTGTGAACTCGCCGAGTAGTTGTCTGAACTCGCCGAGTTCTTGTTGTTTCAGCTCCTTCCACTTCTATTTACTCAACAAACACTTGAAATGACAACATGAACCTATAAGATCGAGTTTTTTGAGACGAATAACAACCAAAAATCTATGCAAAACACGAGATATCGTCCGATAAAACATGTACAAATTGGAAGATATCAAACATTCCCACACTTAAACTTTGCTTGTCCTCAAGCAAATCCGGCTTAATTACCATGCTTACGAAAAGAACTCATTGGCTTTTTAATGTGATCATCAATTCACAAACATTTTAGAGATCTAAACGCATTAAAGACTTAGTGGCGGAAAGTGCGAAGCATTAAATAATAGGAACAAAACCTTGAATTCTCGACTGGCACCGAAATAGCTACATAAAACAACCTGATCAATCCAGACCAAAGCAACACTTAAACACCTTACTCAATGAAGCTCTCTACCCTCGGTGTTTAGGCTTAAACAAAACACTCAAATGCACAATTTGTCACAATTACTTACCATAAGCTTGCCAAAAGATCAAAATTCCAACATTTGAATTGAAACGATGCAATCATCAAGAGGACTTCAAAAAGGGCAAAATTTGGCTAAGGGTAAGGTGAGAAATTTTTGGAAAGGTGGTGTGAAATAGCCTTAAGTTCGTACCATCAAGAAACGTCTCTATAATACAAAATAGATAGGAATGAGCAACCTTTTATTTTTTTTTTTTCATTTTGAATTATGAGACTACTTTGCTAGAAGCTTTTCACGAATTTTTTTTTCTTTTACGAGTGGGTCTTAAGTAGCTCAATTATTTTTGCTTTTTCATTATTTTTTTTCATTTTTTATTTTTGGCTAACTATTCCTCTCATTAATTCACGTTTCAACTTGAAATGGGGGCACGAACGTTGGCTAGGGTTACTAAAGAAAAACGGATAAATTTGGCTAAACAAAAAGATGGTAACATAAAAATAAAAAGGCTAAGGCTCAAAAGTGGCTATCTAATGGATATATGGGCGAAAAGGAAAAAGAAATGACTGATGTTTGGGCAATCCTAAAATGCCTCTATCACACGACTGTGCCATCTCAAAATTGTGTTTTCAAAAAGAATCTTTATGACAAGTTCTGGAATAAAAAGTAACAAATGGCATGCACACATAATCAATCGAAACAAGAGCAAGAAAGTATTCATGAATGCTTGAAACGGCTCAAAACTCACGAAACGAAATGACATGTAGGGCTATAATGTGCAAAATCCAACTTTGGTCCGAACAACAAGGTCATGTAGCAATATCCATTTCATAAGAGAATTCAAACTAAAGATCCTGCTTAAAGCTTTCCAGTTAACTCACAATAATCGATTATGCAAATAGATCCTAAAACCTATTCGAGAATTGAATTTTTAAAATTTTCGGCCAAATTGGACAAATAATAAACATGTCAATCAAGATTTCCTAAGTGCCAAGCAAAATCACTCATTGGTTAGAGTTCTAACCCATATTCCCACACTTAAGAATTTCATTGTCCTCAATGAAACAAAATGGACAATATAAACGTGCAAGCATGTAAGTGAAAGGAAGGAAAAAGACTCCCTGAGTGCGTGGAAGAGGAGAGCTCAAAGGATAGCCAACCAAAATTATGCAAGCGTGTAGAGTTGGAGCGAAGTGTGCAGCTGACTCTTTGCAATGCAATATATCCTTAGAGGAAGGGATTGCCAAAACTATCAAAACAACAACATAAATACAAGCTAAACTAAACTATAATTGACAAGAAAAAGTAAATTGCTTGGGTTGCCTCCCAAGAAGCGCTTGTTTATAGGGTCCCTAGCTTGACCCTATCCCACTTGGCTTAACTTTTAAAGGGATGAAAAGGGTAAAAGGCATACCTTTGAGTTGAGTGCAAAATATAATTTTAAATGGTAAAGCCCTGCACTCCTTACCTTTACTACCTCCATCAGTGTGTAAATGCTTACGTTTCGGCGCTGGAGGGTTATGAAGTTCCTTTAGCAGTCGTGAGTCAAGACTCCTAGCATCACCAACCTGTGACTCCAACAGATCCATCGAAGAATTAATACATTCAAATACAGGCGATGGCGCC
Organism: Centrapalus pauciflorus; assembly: GCA_020465985.1. Classification (NCBI taxonomy): domain Eukaryota; kingdom Viridiplantae; phylum Streptophyta; class Magnoliopsida; order Asterales; family Asteraceae; genus Centrapalus; species Centrapalus pauciflorus. The sequence goes on along the minus strand of JAANYP010007389.1, from coordinate 335,002 downwards.
ACAACATCAACATATATAAATGAAAGTTCATCAAAAAGGTCATAGTCAACTCCCTCATTGTATATAAGTGGAGGCATATCAACACCAAGCAGCCGAGCCAACTCTTCTAAATCCCTTTCGGGATTGAAGTCATCTTCAGTCTCATCATCGATGATCGGAGGTGGGACGTGTGCAAGACTTTGTGGGCTTGGGATGTGCACCTTGTCCATTAATGTCTCCGAAGTTTTGATGACCGGAAGAGCATGTAAAGAAGTTTCATCATAGACACACTCAACATCATCATCCGAATCACTAAAATCGGCGTCATAAATGTTGATGTGCTCCTCGTTTTCTTTGCTCTCCTCTACTTTGCTTGAACTACTTTTGGATGGCTCTTCCGTACGCAATTCATCCATTTGACTCCTTTGTCTCATGAGGTTGTCAAGGATTTCTGAAACGCTTTGTTGGTAACGGAGGCTCATCTGGCACTGATGAAATAGATCCTCCAAGCTTGACTCTATCTCGGGTTGATGTTGCGATGGAGTTTGGTAGGGATATTGGGTGTCTTGACTTTGGTAGTGTTGAGTGGAGGATAGGTATGAAGATTGATATATGTTCTCATTTTGATATTGGGAAGAGGTGGGATCTGTCAGGTAGTTAGTGTTGACCTCCTCTTGACAACACCCTGCTTCGTAGTTACCTTCATACAACTCAAATCTATGATCCATCCTACACAAAACACACCAACCAAAATACGACAAAATAAAGATAAATTAAACTAAGGAATAGACAGTGAACTAAACAAAACAAAAAATTGAATATAGGAATTCTATGTACATGAAAAATAATTCCCACACTTGAATTTTTAAATAATTTTTTTTAACTAACGAGAAACTTAAGGTTGTTCTCAAAACCACACCGCTTGTCCCCGGCAACGGCGCCAAAAACTTGATGTGCCGCTAGCACACCTTAATTTTAATTAAGAAATGGATATAAATAAACCAAAACTAGCGGACAAATAGGCAAGTATTACCTATCGTTTACAAGCATAGATTAAGTAAGTCCGGGTTGTCGGACTCAGGGACAATTGGTGTAATGATGATAGGAACCGTCAGTTAATGGTTAGCTATTGTTGAAATTGATTTAAAATGCATGTAAGATAAATATGGACAAAGATTTATCGCAATGACACACACGTGAAGGATAGGAGATTAATAACTTGGATTTCTAACAAGGGGGAATATGTAACCAAATGGGATCACTCCCCCTAAACAACGGATGAACAATTTAAAGTGCAGATTGGATAATATGCCTACATGATTTTTAATGAAACAACCACACAAATGTCTAAGCTATGATTGAATTATTTAATCATGATAGCCAATATTGTGATCACTCAAATCTCTTATACATGAAAACAATATCGACTCATAATGCGAGCAATGACAATTTAGCTATGCGGATCTCTCGTTATAACACAATAATCCCATAACTCACGAATTGAACACGCAAATCTCTTTTATATGTTCAGAACTTGAGTCATGCAAAACCGAATGCTCACAATAAGTTTACGCACTTTGAAAGATGATTCGGTTGACACCGAATCATAAAATTCATGCTATATTCTCAGAAAAACACAAATTCTCTCTCATTGTTATGAAAACACTTTTAAACATACACTTCACCATCTCTAGTAGAAAGGTTCAAAGACACCAAGATATTTGGATCATCAAAAATGAATACTAACTATCTCGAACTCTCGTTATGGACATAATAAAGCATTCATAGCAAGTTTAAAGAATCTAAACATAACAACAAGATTTTCATTCAATATAAGCAAACTATGACATATCATCCAATCATATACAAAATATAAATCATCCAATGTTTAGGGTTTGTTACCCAAATGATTACATAACAAAACCACTCCATTCTCATGGAGTAAAACACCATCTCAAAATAAGAAAGAATTCTACACATTAAGATAAACTTAGGTATAAGAATAACTCCCCTAATGATGTATGTGATGATGAAGATGCAATCCACCATGTCAAAACTCCAAGATAATCTCCTTCCTTGCCTTCCTTCTTCCCCTAGAAATCAAGAGTGTGTGTGTTTTTGGTGATAAAATTCGTCCCCTCATAAATGAGCAGAATTCTCCTTTTATAGGCTGGGGAGAACTCGCCGAGTTCAAGGTTTGAACTCCCCGAGTTCATGAGTTGTCAACTTCTGATTTGATCTCCAGGAGGGAGAACTCGCCGAGTTCATTAAGGGAACTCGCCGAGTTCATGAGTTGTCGACTCCTCATTTGATCGAGTTCAGGAGGAACTCCCCGAGTTCAGCTGGAACTCCCCGAGTTCAGTAGGAACTCCCCGAGTTCAGGAGCAGGTCAGACTTTCTGTTTTGCTGTGAACTCGCCGAGTAGTTGTCTGAACTCGTCGAGTTCTTGTTGTTTCAGCTCCTTCCACTTCTATTTACTCAACAAACACCTGAAATGACAACATGAACCTATAAGATCGAGTTTGAGACGAATAACAACCAAAAATCTATGCAAAACACGAGATATCGTCCGATAAAACATGTACAAATTGGACGATATCAATCTTACATTCTTAGACATTTTATTTTCTACACAGATGAGTTTGATGATCTAATCACCATAAATCTTCACCATGGTGGCTTATTCACTGAATTACCCTCGAGAAGATACGAATGAGGTGTTGTAAATTACATTGATTACGTACAACTTGATAAACTAACAAAAGACATGCTTGAGAGAGAAGTTATGCAACAGTTGGGTTACGTAACAAATGCCCGTACTCGAAGATTTTTTTTACTTCATTAAGCCCGGAGGTGACATGGATAACGATCTTAAGCACTTTGAAAACGAAAATTCTTACGTCTTATTATGTTTTATGCCGCGGAGACAAGATTTATTACTAAAACATAGATTCCTTGATGTTTACGTGTCAAACGTACAATTACATCTTCGTTCGAGACCTTGCTTTCCCATTCGCAATGAAGCATGAACAACGTCCACTTAGACACACTGGACAATAATATATGACTGTTGTAACAATGTAACTTTTCATATTATATTTTAATGAATTACTATGGACAATATATGATTGTTGTATCAAATAATGGATCTTATAAATTTTATTTTTTATAAAATATAATAACATACATAAAATATTTATACACATTATAATGAAATAATAATTATATACTTACTAATGTAAATATATATAAGTACATAATTATATTTATATAATTAGGTATAAACTAAATGAAAACACGACAGATAAATATAAATAGTAACAATTTTTTAATATTATATTATTACCAACATTATTATTATTTTTTCATTAATAATATCAACTTTTGTATTTTTATATTTAATAGTATAAACTTTTGTATTTTAAATCTCCATGTCCAATAATGTTGTTATGAATGCAAAAAAAAAAATAATAATAAAGTTCTTACTATTTTTATCAATTAGTCATTTAAAATATTATTGGAGGTAGAAATTGAAATGTTTGTGAAAATTATTGGAACAAAAAAGACAAAAGTATTATTTGGTGTTACCAACACCAAATTATACCAAAAAATTGACATGACTCCCAATCATTACCATTCTCACTTTTGAGTACCGAATAAAGCCTTACATTTTTCTGCACACTCATGCTAGCATTCGGTGTTCACAATACCGGATATATTACTTTTGAAAACAAAAAAAAAGCTATTATTTTTGTTGAAAAAATAAAAAAAGACCTCATTTCTAAAATTTTTTCTGATTTTAGAGTAAATGACATTTTTTGTCCTTGTGGTTTGATGGTTTTCCCGGATTCAGTCCCTTAACCTTAATAAGGTCAAATTTCATCCCTATTTTGCTAATTTTGTGCACTTTTAGTCCCTCGTCTGTTAAACTTAACGACACAACCGTTAAATTTGTAAGAATGACATTTTTGCCCTTTTCATTGAGACGCTTTTAGTCCCTATGGTTTTATTATTTACCCATTTATAGTCCAACATTTATTTTATTTTATCTTTATAATTATAGTATTTATAGATATACTTAATTCATTATAAACACACTTATTTTATTTATAAATATACTTATATTTTAATATTTTATTTACATTTACTATTGTTCGTATTTTATTTAAAATTTAACTTTTATTTTAATTAAAATTATATATTTCTTTATAAATTTATTTAAAGTTCATCTTCTTTATTAATTTTAATTTTTATAATATTATTGTTGACATTTATATATGTAATTTTGTTAATTGTGTTTAAGTAGATATAATATCGTCGATATTTTTCCTCTCTAAAGTCACTATTTTTCTAGTATCTTTCAACCTAATCAATTATCGACACATAAATTATATACATATGTGAATATACTTGAAAAAATAATGACATTGGAAGATACTTGAAGATATATATATATATATATATATATATATATATATATATATCTATGTATGTATGTATGTATGTATGTATGTGTAAATAAATTTATCCATAAGGACTAAAAGGTGTATATATATATACATACATACATACATATATATATCCAAGACATAAATTATATAATATACACATAAACATTATTTGTATTAAATTATATACACATAAATTTTATATATATATATATATATATATATATATATATATATATATATATATATATATATATATATAGGGTTAGGTTCTATGGGGCACCTGTGTGCATCGTGCAACTTAGGAACCCATATACACCGTTAGATCTAGAAAATGAATGGCTAAGATTACAATGGCAAAAGGGTAATAAAGATGAAATTTGTGAACGCATTATGATGCACGATTTACATATTAGATGTGCATAAAAGTATTTTCGGAAAAAATAATATATCAAGTCAACTCAAAATTAAATTTATATTGATTGAATATTTAATTCAATAATCATGTATTAAATGCTAATAAATTTATAAAATGCACTTCTAAAATTAAAAAATTCCAATTGAACAAAAATCCAATATGATGCTTCATCATCTTCATTGACTGTGCATCTTCGTATTTATTTTTCCCGGGTTATGCATCATCGTGTTCATATGGAGCACCAGGTTATGCATTATCGTGTTCATACTGTGCATCTTCGTATTCGTCTTCTTCACATCGTATACGTTCATAGGTTCATGAGTTCAACGTGATGCATCATTTTCATCTTCATCTCATCATCGTCTTCTCAAACTCGTCGGTCGATTGTGTGTGTGTGAAAGAGAGAGACAGGGAATAATATATGGAGAATGGTTAATGAGATTGATTTAGTTTCCTATTTTAATCCTAATCTATTAATTAAAAGAATAATTAATTTTTTCAAATAAAATATTCCAATATTACCCTTATTGCATCATTTGTAAACAAGCAATGCATTTTTTGTTCCCATTTGGTTCCCGATGCATATGGTGCCCCATAGAACCTCAATCTATATATATATATATATATATATATATATATATATATATATATATATATATATATATATATATATATATATATATATATATATATATATATATATATATATATATATATATATATATATATATATATGTATGTATGTATGTATGTATGTATGTATGTATGTATGTATGTATGTATGTATGTATGTATGTATGTATGTATGTATGTATGTATGTATGTATGTATGTATGTATGTATGTATGTATGTATCACATATTATATAATTTATGTGTCGATAATTGATTAGGTTGGAAAATACTTGAAGAAATAGTGACTTTTGAGAGAAAAACTATCGACGATATTATATTTAATTAAACACAACTAACAAAATTACATATATATATTAATGTCAACAATAATATTATAAAAATTAAAATTAATAAAGAAGATGAACTTTAAATAAATTAGTAAATAAATATATAATTTTAATTAAAATAAAAGTTAAATATTAAATTAAATACGAACAATAGTTAATGTAAATAAAATATTAAAACATAAGTATATTTATAAATAAAATAAGTGTGTTTATAATGAATTAAGTATATCTATAAATAATATAATTATAAAGATAAAATAAAATAAATGTTGGACTATAAATGGGTAAATAATAAAACCATAGGGACTAAAAGCGTCTCAATGAAAAAGGGTAAAAATGTCATTCTTAAAAATTTAACGGTTGTGTCATTAAGTTTAACGGACGATGGACTAAAAGTGCACAAAATTAGCAAAATAGGGATGAAATTTGACCTTATTATGGTTAAGGGACTGAATCCGGGTAAACCATCAACCCACAAGGACCAAAAATGTCCTTTACTCTTGATTTTATTTGTCGGCTACAATCCTATAAAACAGAGTATATAGTTCCAATTGTGTGATCTCTCACATGCTAAATTCTAACTTCAAGAAGGCACACTCCGATAACTAGCCGATCATTCCCTTAGGTGTGTTTGATACGGTGAAATCTGGAGAATGAAATCATTTAGATTTACAAGTTTTTTAACAAATGAGAATATGAAAATAAAACGAAAACTTCATTTTCTTTCCATGTTTTTTTTTTTTTTTTGGAAACTATGAAATTTACAATAAAATTAATTCTCCATTAAGACTCTCGTCACATGAAAAAAAAAAACTTATAAATCCCATATGATTGTATTCTTTCGATTCCATTATACCAATTACCAAACATGCCTTCATATTCCTGGAGTTATTTCAGTAAAGGCTGAGCAAAAGCCAAATAGATAGTAAAAAAGTAAAAATAAATAAAATTAGATCATCAAGATCTTGTGAACAGATAGATTACAGTAATGGGATGTGTAGATCATGAAATGGGAAAAATGGCTAGATATATGAGCTCGAGTATAGCCTCAATATTTTTATATGACCAACATCCCAATTCCCTAGCAAAGAAATCATAAAAACTTTAAACACACAACCATCAAGTTAAATAACTTCGAATTAGTTCATTACATTCTTACAACACATTATGTGAACAGGGCCAAGAAGCAAGTGTCTAGAAGGAATAACATGTAAACCTAGGGGTGCGTTTGATATGGAGAATGGAGAAAATGGAATTGAATTGATTTTTAAACTTATTATTTCATAGGATATCACAATTAATTCTTCTCAAGTGAATGATGGAGAATTGGTTTTTAGTGTAATTATCATTTCTTTAGTTTTCTCTTCAACATGGAGACAATCAAAACAAGAGAAAGATAATTGAGATTGTATGGTTTTTTCTTCATTCCATGTGTCAAATCTTAATTGATATGTTATGGTCATTTGTCAACAAAACTTCAAAACTAATACAATTCCATTTTCTTCATTTCTTCGTACCAAACGCAACATAAGTCTTTTGACATATATGTATAGCACTACCTGTACAGCTTCCAGTTCATATGAACTTTACACAACAGGCCTCTGGATGCTAGTTTAATGTTTTTGATTGTTTGAGGTCCTTGAGGAACAATAGTTGCCTTGGAGGAGTTGCCCATTGAGACTTGAGAGCATGCATGTCTCGCTTCATCAAAGGGTGTCCGTTGTCACAGTGTCGATATCTCCTTGTACGGCTGCCAAAATCATACCAAGTCATTGAAAGGTGGAGATCATTCACAAAATGCTCAATAATTACAGACACGTGTCCATAATGTGGCCTAGTGGTTGGTGACGTTGAATTTATAGTAGAAGTACAGGGATCAAACTCTGACACATGTCTTTTAACTATGGGTTACACGATTTACCTCCTTCATTTTCTTTTATAATTACAGACATGCAGTAGCACCGTAGAGCTCGTGGTAACTTCTATCGTTTATGGTACTATCTTATCATTATCTTTTAAATGTGTTCCCATCATATCCAGCAACATATAAATATCTTCAATTTTACGGTAAGATTTGTCCCCTTTTCGGAATTCATATGCCACACCATTGACTTCAATTGAACTACAACCTGGAATCTTCTTGATATTTCTTTCTTTCATGGTCTTTCTTAACCTAAATGCATCCCTCCATCTATATGAAGAGGAATATATGTTTGACATAAGTATATAGGCACCACTGTCTTTATCTACCTCCATATTGTCTACTTTTTCCATCACCCGTTTTCCTAGTTCGACGTTGTTGTAAATCCTACAGGCAGCTAGTAATGCTCCCCAAACTAAAGCATCAGGTTCTAAGACCATATGCTCGATAAAATCCTCAGCATCACTTAACAATCCTGCACGACCCAAAAGGTCAACCATACACCCATAGTGCTCTTTTCGAGGTCTAATATTGTGCAGTGTCAACATTTCCACAAAATGCTTGCAGCCTTCAGTTATAAATCCAGAATGGGTACAAGCCATCAGAATTCCTAAATATGTAATGTCATTTGGTACTATTCCACATTTACGCATCTCAGAGAAAAAGTCTAGTGCTTGTTGTCCTTCCCCATGGATGGCAAGCCCGACGATCATGCTTGTGTATGTATAAACATCTTTATGTCTCATGTTGTTAAAAACGTAATAAGCGTTTTCTATGTCTCCACACTTCATGTACATATCAAGAAGCGCATTCCCTATAATTCCGTCTGCTATAATACCGTTTTTATCTATATAAGAATGTACCCATTTACCCTGTTTGAGTGTCCCTAAATTAGCACAGCAATTGAGCACACCAACTAGAGTAATCTCGTCATGTTTGACATGCTGATTCTGCATCTTTCGGAACACATTCATTGCAACTGTGAACTCTCCTTGTTGAACTAATCCCAATATCATGGAATTCCACGAAACAACGTTTTTGACAAGCATTTCATTGAATACTTTAACGGCTAAATTAACATCACCACATTTTAAATACATATCAACCAACGCATTACCTACATAAACATCTAAATTCAGCTCATGATCACGCATATATTTATGTAATTTCCTACCAAGGCTTAAATCTTGCAACTTGCCACATGCGGAAATCAAAACCACCATTGTCATCTCATCAGCTACAACACCTTCTTCACACATCTCATAAAACACCTCCACTCCTTTCTCCAAACAACCCATTTCCACATAACCTTGAATCAACGTTGTCCAAGTTACCAAATCTCTCTCGGGACTTTTATCGAACACCTTCTGTGCACCTTCCATAACACCACATTCACAGTAAAACCTTATCAATACGTTTACAACATACAAATTCAAAACAAACCCATTCTTTACGACATGCGAATGTATCTGTTCGCCTTCTCTCAACGCGCACAACATCGCACATGCCTTTAGGACATAAGGATACGTAAAACTATCCCCAACCAACCCTTTCTCAAGCAAATCACGATACAACAACAAAGCCACAAGAGGGTTTTGATTAGCATGATTGAATGATTTAATGACGCTGTTATAAAGATCGATTCTTGGGCTGTCTAGTTTACTAAAAAGGGAGTGTACGTAGGTTATATCTGGGATATGATGCACACGTGATCGAATAGAGACTAATATGATTGTTGTGTACACTAATTGTTTAATCTGATGGGATACTTTTGGTGATGTTTTGATGACAAAACAATGGATCTGTTTGAGTTCTTTCAAAGATTTGCAAGATTCAAGTTTGTGGATAATTGAAGATTTTAGGGAGTCGGAGGCATGGGAAACTGGGATGATCAATTTAGATTGAGACGAAATTTGAGCAATAGTTCCCATCTACAGAAACGTTTCCCAACTTCTAGTGGGCAGGATGAAAGAAGATTGGTAGATAAAGGGGAGCTAAGGACAGCTGACAGATGAAACCAATTGAATTGAAGGGATATTCGAATTTTCGCAACCCTTTTGCTAGTACGTTTCGTTACGGCCGTCCCTTTGAATATCTTATCTATAAATACTTTTAAACGAAAACAAACGTGTGGATTCCACGTTCAATTGTTTACTTGTCAAAAACTTAACTATGTTGCTAGGGTGACGTACAATCGCCTAATTTTTATTTATTTTAATTAAATAATGACACAAGAAAAATATACATTTTTGAATGTTCGTTTATTTGTATACACATTTGAGTAATAGTTTAATTCAACATCAAGTATAAATTTAGTTTATGGTTTAATATGAAAAAAAACCAACATGTTTTCGTGTTTTTTTACGATTTAGTCCATCCGTGTTATTTTTCACTAAGAAAGCCTCAAGTTGTTGTTTTCAATCCGGTTTTCGAAAAAGTTTTGTTTTTTTTTCATAATCAATCATGTCTTTTTCCACAAAAAAACCAACATGTTTTCACTATTAATCTCTGAAAAGTCCACAAACTTGAAGACTCTTTATCGAAAAAATAAAGAAAAATTCTAAAAAACACAAACAAATACATTACTTAAGGATTTAATTGGCAAAAAATAACACAGATGGACTAAACCGTAAAAACGTGAAAAACATGTTAGTTTTTTCATATTAAACTCTTAATTTATTCATGTATTTAATTCTGATAAACATTATGAAATAAATTCTTTTTATTAATAATATTATTAGCTCAATTTTTTATTATATGATATATTAAATTGATTTTTTATGTTTGTGTTTTCATTATTTGTTAATTTCTTAACTATTGTGTTTTGTTAACTTGATTTTGTATTTTTTATGCAAGTATTATGTATCTTAAATTTCAATTTATTATCCTATTTGATTTTAGGAAAATCTCACATATATCTAATAAAGTTTTAGGTTAAGTGTATGTTGTTAAAAATGTTTTAGGGTGTTGGATCGGGTCAAATTATCTGCGTCGGATCTTCCATTTCCTCTTTCCCATCTATCTTGCCCCTCACAAACAAACGCACCCGACACACACCACCCACCCATCCAAACACACACGCACACACTTTCTTCGCTCTCCTCACCGACCGTCGATAACCACCTCCGGCGACTCCAGCAACCACCAGCTTCACCTACTCGTCTCCCTTCTGCTCACTCTCAATCACTCACTCACTCACTATTCCTCTCTGTTGTTCGTCGACTACAACCTGCTGCCGTCGTCTGACTACAATCTGTCGTCGATGGCCATACCCTAGTCGCCGTTGTCTAACCAGTGTGTCGTTCCACCGTCCCTGATGCAGCGCCACCACCAGAACCAAAATCGCCACCGCCGTCCAAAGCCCTACTATCTATCTAGTATTATTTTTATTTCGTTTTTACTTTTGATTTGCTTCAGATTTCTCATATGTAACAGTTAAAACAAATCAATTTCTAGATACATTGACTCCGTTTTTAAGATCATTGCATAAATATATTTATCAGTCTAGATCTGTGTTTGCTTATTGCGAATCGGTGATAGTGTGTGGTATGTACTGGCGATTTATATCTCGTACATATTTTAGTGTCTGTGGCTAGGGCTGGAAGTAGGGGTGTTATATGTGGACCAAATACCCGAACCGAACCGGAACCGAACCGGTACCGGTCCCGGTCCCGAATAGGACCGATTGTAAAGTAATGGTCCGGTCCTCGGGATTATATTTTAGCCAATTCGGGTTCGGTCCTAACCGGGTCCGGTCCGGTTCGGTCCGGTTCGGTCTGATAACACCCCTAGCCTTCAAAGTGGAGTTAGTTTTTTATTTTTATACAACAAATACCCGAACCGAACCGGTACCGGTCCCGAATAGGACCGATTGTAAAGTAATGGTCCGGTCCTCAGGTTTAGATTTTAGCCAAGTTCGGGTTCGGTCCTAACCGGGTTCGGTCCGGGTTTGGTCCCGATAACACCCCTAGCTGGAAGTAATTGCAAAAATTCATTGCACATGCATTTGTGTTTAGGGCCAGAAATTAAGTATGTATGATTGTATGCACGTGTGTTTACTGTATGTGTTTAGGGCTAAAAATTTATAACGTGAGCATGTGCTCGAAATATCTACATTGGATCATTCATCATAGTTTTAAAATATCAATACTCTCTTCAAGGTGAAAACGTTTTTGTAAATTTGTTTGTTTCTACTGTACTCCCTAAAATTTTAGAGTTTGTTTATACTATGATTTTCAACTATTTGTTCTTGCTAATACTTAAAATTAATGTCGATCTGTTTGTTTTGAATTTTGTTGTTGTTGCTGGTTTTCAATTTTTTGTCCTCTTGTATTCTATATGTTTTTTCTTTCATGCGTTGAATAAAGTCTTTAATCCAGCCTATACAAACCCATAAAACTTGAGAGGACACCACCAAAAATGGCTTGACTCCACTTCCTCTTCTCCAAAGTGTTATTATGTTTTTCATTTTTGTAATAACAATAGTATTTATATTAATATATTATTTATCACCCAAATATTTAAATCACATACATATAGTTTTATTGTTGAGACTAAAAATTATTCTAACTTTTCAAGCAATAAAAAAAAAAGATAAAAACGACATCATCTATGTCGTCAAATCAGTTTCACTTTAAATTTGTTTACTTGTTTATGTTTTTTAATTTTTTTTTTTTACTTTTTCTTATTGTTTTAAATGTATGAACATGTTAATTGTGTTGATTTTAATAACCCATGTTATATTAATACGACTTAGATATTTTCCTATGAATTCCATAGTGACCTATTTTGCATTCGATTATCATTTGTGTTTTCTTTTTAATGTGATACAAGATTGGACTCATACATACATACATACATAATTAACAAAGTGTAAATTATGTTATATATTCATGATATAATAACAAAAATTAATATAAAAACCAAACACTTTTGTTATGTATTAATAATTAATAAAATATATACTTCGTATTATATATTGTGCTAATTGTTAAAAATAGAAACAATTTTATGCATTATTATCATTTATAACAACATTATTTTTTTTAATCATTAATAACATCAACTTTTATATTTTTTTTATCATTTATAGCAAAACTTAAAAAAGTTGTTGTTATAAATGATAAAAATAATACAAAGTAAATGTTATTAAGGATACAAAATACAAAAGTTGATGTTATTCATATGATGATATGAAAAATACAAAAGTTAATACCATGAGTGATAAAAAAATATTGTTGCTATAAACGATAAAGGATCAAAAAGTTGTTACTATTTTTAGTAATTGACATATTATATATTTATGAAATAGGGCTAATCACCTATTATATATCAAATACAATAATAAAAGGGATAATTACTTAACTAGCCAAAAATCACACCCTCATTATCAAGTTTTAGCCAAATAATACCAATCTAACCAAAATAGCCAGACTTTACGTTACCACATTTACGTGATAGCCATCATTTACGTGATTTGTACATTTTATTAATATTTTAATGCATTACGTTACAAAAGTTGTTTGGTAACGTAAAGTATTAGTACTTTACGTTACCAAAATGTGTTTACCATGAACTGACAATTCACCTACTTTTTATTGGGAATGAGCAACATTTAAATTTGGTAACGTAAAGTACCACTACTTTACGTTACCAATTACCTTTTGTAATGTAATGCATTAAAATATTAATAAAAAGTACAGATCACGTAAATGATGGCTATCACGTAAACGTGGTAACGTAAAGTGTGGCTATTTTGGTTAGATTGATATTATTTGGCTAAAACTTGATAATGAGATGTGATTTTTGGTTATTTTAGTAACTTTCCCGTGATAAAAATACTAAACCCTTTTAAATTTTGTTCCATCTGTGTCCGCATGTTACCAGATTGTTCCTAAATGAGGTGAGTAACTCCTCCTGTCCATATGTTATATCCATTTCAAAATTGATTACCACCTCGACACCTCATAAGTATAAACCCTAGCTTTCTCTTCGTTGTTCTCCCCCCGCTTCGCCGCCGGTTGGTGCATACCATCCACGGCTTGTCGTAATCTGACCATCAACGCAACCGATAAACTGACCCAATCACTGACGCAATCGGGCACACATCATGAACGCAATCGGCCATACCTCGCTCGCGCAACCGAGCCATTCCTCAGGTTCGCTCTATATCTCATGGTGTTTTTGGTTTTGTAAGTCACATTTATCTATCTTATTTGGCTTTACGTGTCTGATTTGTTGTTTGACCAAGTGTATGCCATACTTCTCATGTCTTCTAATTTGTTATTTATTTATAACATTTTTTCTTTAGTTTTGAATGTAAATCCAGATCTAGTTTTAAAATCGTTGCTAAAATTCATTTATTCATTTCTAGATATGTGTTTTGTGTATGGGTTTTTTGTGTCAATTTCTTTTAAAATCATTTATGAGTTCATTAGTCTGAAATTGTGAAATCGTTTGTGTACGAAGTGGACGCTTCAAGAAATACGGTTAAGGTTCGTTTAACACTTTTTAGACGGGTATAGCCTTTAAATGTATTTATGCTTGTAAAAAGATGATTTAGTTATTTGCATTTATTAAAGTGCAATTGAATTTGTTTTGCCTTGCAATTCTACAATAAGATCTCCTATAAGAATATTTAGAAAAGAGCCAAAACATTTGATTTAATGTGGATAATAGATTAATCCTGTTGATAAAGTATTATAAAAAGACTGTTCATTATTTTTAGGGGTAAAGCCATACAATAGTAACCTACTTTTGAAAATTTATCAATATGGTACATGTACTTCAATTTTTCATACCGATATGATCATATTTGTAATAGACCCCTATTTTTTATACCATTAGTACCCTGTTTAGTATGTAAAAACCGGGCTCTATTATGTAGAATGACCTTATCGATACAGAAAATTGAAGTACACGTACCATATAGACAATTAAAAAAGTAGACGTACCATATCGATACATTTTCAAAAGTAGGTTGCTATTGTAAGACCTTAACCCTTATTTTTATGTAAACAAAGTAACAAAACGTGTTTCATATGATCCACATAAGTATTTAAGTAAATTGTTGAGGTTATGAGCAATTGAGCACAAATGTTTTTAAATGAAATGTAGCTATGATAATGCGGCTTAGTTGGAGTATTACAAACAGTGTAATGTACATTAGATTTAGGATTTTAGGTGTGCTTTAGAAATAACATTTTTTCAATATTTGTTGGATTTTAAAAATAAGATTTGCATATTTGACTTTTTTTCTCAGGTTACAAAAGAAATTAGTTCTTCTAACAGTGTAAAGAAACTTTCAGTGGTAAAAGAAATTGAGTGGGAAAAGAATTTTTTTCTTAGGTATAAGAAATTAGTCAGTGCAACGTTTCCTAGAAAAACGAAAAAAAACAATGAAATTTTTAGTGGGAAAAATACGAGTAAATGACTTGAATGCAATTTATACAGAAGCCATCCACTCACTCATTAGGTAACTTGTTCGTCCACTAACATGTATTTGTCATGCAGGTTTCCTATAAGATATTGCAAATGGTGTCTCAAGTTACACATTCCATTGGCAACTGTGTGAAATGTGTCGTGGTGATCATGACATTTGTTCTTTTCTTTCACACACCTGTCACACTTGTGAACTCAATAGGTAAACTATATATCTTTTGACTTACTATTCAACTATATAGGAATCCATGTCAACTATTTAGGAATTTATGTTAACTTAATAGCCAAGAATGCTTGGCCTAAAACAACAAATATAAACTTAAAACCACTGAAATTAATCAATTTTTCATGAAGAGCACTCATTCTTAACTTAGACGCTAAAGTTAGGTAGCATCCTATCTATTATGGTATCGTGATATCTAGCTTTTTAACATATCTCTAAAGTTTGATTACATTAGTTATTACCAAGTTGAGATGGATTCAATTTTTAAGAGCTTAATCAAGCAAGTATGATATGTAATTTGTTTGATTGTTTGGGTACTATTAATCTTCTATTGTTCTTAAAAAAATTTAAATACATCTTAAATTCTCTTACAAAAGAGTAGTTACAAATCTAGTAGTTGTGATGCTACTAATAAGCACCAAACTCATGGAAGAATGTATTGTCAATCTTCATTTGGGCAAAATGAGATGAACATTGTCACATCACCAACAAATTTCAATAGACAACATTTAGGTGTTGTAGATATAACAACTGTTTATCTGTTAGTAACAATTAAATTTCAAAAAGCCATATACCATACAAAAACCCAACTTATACACATGTCACATACTATCTTTTGTAGTTTGGAGAAAGTGTGGAGATAAAAAAAAAAACTAAAGCACACCATTAATAGAGTCCATATTACCTTATCCACATGTTAAAACTCAAATGTCAAAATAACATTCCTATTTGAAAATATACAGCACATCCGTAAAAATAATTTCGAAATGACCCACAAAAAATAATAGCAAATACAAAAGTTTCGGCAAACATAGCAATCAATGTATAAGAATAGAAAGGCTAGCAAAAAAAGCAAACAATAAAACCTCAATATCACATTTGTTGCTCATTTGCAGCTTTTGTAATATGAAATAGGGGTTCAATATATTATATTTGCTTAGATCCCCAAGGTTCTATTTTTTATTTTTTCAATATAATATATGTGTATAGTAATAAGTTCATATGATATATGTAGATCATCTGCAGGTTTCTTAATTTATATAATATATTAAACCTCTCTTTCTTTATGGCATTTCAATTTATGTAATACGAAATATATAAATTAAGACCACGAAACCTTATTGATATATACTTCAATGAGAAATGAGAATTAAATGCCATATGTGTTTATTAGGATTGCGAAAATTGAGAAAAGGTGTCCTCCTCACCTACAACCATATAGTATTTTGTCTCCTTCATGTTGATCTCGGCAATACATATAAAAACTATTTTTTTTTGCATACAATGATGAATAACAAATACAAGCAGCGAGTAGGAGGGGCAACCATTAATTATGACACAATCACCAACTATATAAAATAAAATCTAGACATCATATAAGAAACCATCATGAATCAACTGCTAGATAGAGGAATACAAAGAATAAAGAAAAAAAAATGATGAAGAGAAGTGGGTTCACTAATTTTAGCGATCAAACATTGAACAATGATATGATTGCCTATTTAATTTTTTGGCTTTCCTCAATTCCTAACATACTCACATCCCATATGACCTAATGTACAAACCAACAACAGTCAGTAAAGATAGAAAGTGTACAAAGACAGAAAATGCTATTAAAGATTGTGTGGTGTTAATGTACCTGTGGTTGAAAACTTTTTCTAAATGTATGTCATCAGATTCACCAACTAATTACACAAGAATGCAATACAGAATTACAAATATTAGATTCTCAAAAGATCTATAACAATTGAATCTATAATTAAGGTAAAACATAATTATAGCATATTACAATCAATCAAATTCATAAGAAACAAAAACTAACAACATATTACAATCAATCAAATTCATAAGAAACAAAACTAACAGGTCCAAGGGATTGAAATCCAGAAATTGTGATGTATATAAATCAGGATACATTCAAAGAAAGTGTGTCATCGCAAAAACTCTCTCCCTTGACGACTTTATTTTATCCTCGGTTTGCCACATCTGTGATAAATTGATAATATTGTATGCAACTAAGTAACTAATATTAAAACGTAATAAAGTTTATGATAACTTTAAATGAAAATAACGTGACTTTTACATCATCGTCTGAAGAAAGAACGGCCACTTCCCTTGAATTTCTTTGGTTTCGGTTCTAACTGAAATCATTAAATTGACAATCATAAAAAGCATACAAATCAATAAAATAGTTTTAGAAAACATACAAATCATTTTGTTTCTTCTGAACACTGTACCAGGATTTCATTGGCAACGCTTGGGAGAATCATTGTATTTTACCTGCAAAATAGTTTAAATCTCTGAATTAGCGATGCTACTTAATGCAGATTCATGAAGCTATTTGTATGAAAAAGGATAGGATTCATCAAACAGATTTATAAAACCATTTACGAATGTTGATCTTGCTATATATTTGTATTGATGCAAATGTAAACCCAATTGACAGATTATTTTTTTCAATTTGTAGGCAAATGATCCACATAACTCTTATCCCCTTTTCTGTTTTAGTTTAACTTTAAATCGTTTCTCATCACCTTAAAATTTGCAGGTTAGTTTATCTGATTTTGGGCATCGAAAGCCAGGTAAAACGTTCTAATCTTATCACTCCTTATTTTCTGTACTTTTTTTTGAGTTCTTGTTGCAGCCATATTAAGGAATATTATCCAGATTTTGTGATAAGAATATTTGAATTCCAGGTGTAAATTTTTTTTCTGCAGTTTTTTGTTCCATTTTTATTGCTTTTTTGTTAGGTAGTTATTGATTTAGCCAATATTATCCCATTTTTCCTGGAGTAGTAAGGTTTTTTCTGTGTTTAAATCTATGAATACACATGTTTTTTATTGATTAAAGTTGTGTCATATCTTTTCCAGATTTTTTGCCGTGAATTTTTTTTCCAGAATCTGTTGTGATATAATTAGCTATAATAATCAAATATATTTAAATAATTGCTGGAAAAGTTGATTTCTATGAATTATTACTGGAAAATCTGGTGCTGCAACAGTCAAATATTATCCCTATTATTTCTACAATGTTTGTTTGTTTGAATCATGTTGTGTAGTAGCCTAAAAAATCTAAATTATAGCCAATCACATCTTGCCAAATCAGCATTAAAAATCAGAATTACTACCAATAATAGAATGTCACGTCAGCTTTTTTCTCTCTGCTCTGTCGGTAATATATATATATATATATATATATATATATATATATATATATATATATATATATATATATATATATATATATATATATATAATACGTCATATATCATTATTAAATTTAAACTAGTTTATGACCCACGATATTACGTGGATATTTTTAATTAAATTTATTTATTAAAATATATATAAGTAAAAATACAAAAATAATACTTGTGATTATCTTTTATTATTTATAGATTAAAAAATAGATATCTTTTTTAAAACTAATAAATTGTATTTATGTTTTATTTTTCTATAATAATAAGTTGTAATTATCTTTTTGGTGAAACGTAAAGCTGATTTTTTTATTATATATAATAATAATAATTTCCACAACTAATTCAAATTTCTATGTTTGGATCTAATTATATATATATATATATATATATATATATATATATATATATATATATATATATATGTGTGTATATATATATATATTGCCGACGGAGCAGTGAGAAAAATGCTCACGTGGCACGTATTATTGGTAGAAATTCCTATTTTTAATGCTGATTTGGCAAGCTATGATTTGCTATAATTCAGCTTTTTAAGCCTACATCACTGCTATTTATATTGGCTATAATTCAGATTTTTAAGCCTAAATTGCTGCTATTTATCTGGAATTATTTAAACCAGAAATATATTATTTAAACCAGAAAAAATGTAGCATTATTTAAACCAGAAATATACTGTAACACCCGTAAATTTTGAGAGAATTAAATAATTTCAAGTTATTTAACTCAATTATAAATTCGAGTAAATAGGATATAAATTATCAAATTCCATGATTGGTATTTAAAATATTGAATTTTTATTATAAATTTTAAGAAATCGGAAAGGGTTACAAACCAATATATATGCATATAAAACAAACCTTATATATTCATGATTAAAAGAAAATAATATATATATATATATATATATATATATATATATATATATATATATATATATATATATATATATATATATATATATATATATATATATGCATGCATGATTGCATGAAATACATTATAATCATAACCATCATCATCATCCGATTTTCTATATAAATTCCTGAATATACACACACAAACCCTAATAGCTATTTTGCACCTCAAGAACACAAACCCTTTTCATAAATCTGGATATTCCTTATCCATCTTATTTTTTTTGGGCGGGAAATTCAAGGATATGATCAAAATTCTCATCATCATCATCATCATCAAATCAACAATTCATTATTAAATCTTGAGGTAATATCCATAAACCCAAAGATTATATAAATTTTCGTATGTAATATTTAGAGAAATTGTAGAATCCATACAATGTTGTCTAAAAGAAATGTATCAAATGTGTAAGTGATCAACCAACAAATATTATTCATCATTTTCATTTTTTTTACAACTTACAAACTTGAGAATAAATGAGCTATAATGGAGATTTAATGGGTTTTTACATATTAAATTGAAAACTTACATAAAAATGATTTAAATCAGCAAATAGTATAAATAATGGGTGTGAGTGGTGGGGGAACCGGCCGGAGAGGCTTGCGACGGTGGCGGCGGCGCTGTCAGTAACGGCGGCTGTCGAGGGTGGAGCAGCAAGCCTCTGTCTGACCGATTTTCTTTCTATCTTTTGTTCTAGATTTGCACCGAGGAGGAGGGGCTGTTTGGTGGTCGGCGACAGTGGCAGCCGGCGCTGCCCTGCTTTCTTCTTATTCCTGTTTTCGTTTACGTTTCTTGTTCTTGCTAAGAATCGAGAGAGAGAGAGAGAGAGAGAGAGAGAGAGAGAGAGAGAGAGGAGAGGGAGCAAGGTTTTTGAGGGTGTAGGGTAGAGGAGGGACTGGCGCCGGAGACGCCAAGCCGGCGGTCGCATGACGGCAATAGGAGGTTTCAGCGGCTGAGAGGAGAGAGCAGTGAAGGATTTTTTTTTCTTCTTTTGTGTTTCAGCCGAGGGAGAAGAGAGAAGAGAGAATGAAATGTTTTGTTTTGTTCTTATTATTTATTATTATTATTATTTTTTTTTGGGGTCAATTAGGTTAAAATTATGTTGGGCTATTCAATTTAAATATTCTATTGGGCTTTTTAATTCAATTGGGTTTGGGTTGATAAGTATATATTAAGAATTAAGATTGGGTTTTGGTTTAAAAATTTAATATGTGTTATAACTTTTGGGTTTAATTAGTGGGTTAGTTCAAATGAAGTAGTTATATAAATATATATTGAGTTGGGTTATGTTGGGTTAATTTTATTTTTATTTTTAATTTTTTTTAAGTCCATTACAAATTCACTTTAGATGTAATTATTATTTTGGTTATATGAATATTGTGGGTTTATATAAGATAGAAAGGGAGTTGTAACTTGATGATTCATTTAATTAAGTTGGTGAGTTACACATGCAATTTTAATTTAAAAAATTATAATAGTTGGTGAGACAATTAAAGTTAAATTATTACGTTAATTTATAGAATTACTTTATTAATGTAACAAAGATACATCATATTATGCGGAGGAGTACAAATTAATTATTAACGAAGGGGTTTAGTAAACATTAACAAATAAATCGAAACTTACCGATTTAATCCTTGAACTTTAATTAATAGAATTGAGGATGAACTTAGTAAATTATCGAGTTTAGAATATTGATAAATAGGCAATATACTTTTGATATCAGGACTTTAGTGATTTGATCGAGACGTGTGGCTCTCAGTAGTATTTTCAGTTGATATCGAGTTGTCGCTGGCGAGTACGGATTGCAGACACGGTGAGTAATTGATTTAATTTCGCAAACGATCATACATGATATGTTTGCACTGGATATCCCATTCGTTTCTATTGCCATGCTTATTCTTTAACTACCATGCTTAGCCTTGAATGTTGATATTAAATTCGTTGCCATGAGCCGATATTTGAGAACCCTTTCCCCAGTATGCATACCGTGTTTTATGTGGATTAAGTGAGGTTGCTGTGTGCTTCCGAGTTGCATGTCGGGCGAGCCGTATGTTTTGTACACGTGCTAACCGAGCGAGTCGTACACCGTGTACTTGTTATCGGGCGAGCCGGTAACAATACCATGTTCGTGTATGCTAAACCGAGCGAGTCGTAATGCTACACATGTTGAATTTGAGCTGATATTTGTGTTGATCATGTTATATGTGCTTGTCTGTGTTTTTAAATCTGTTACTCGCTAGGCGACGGCTTACCCCGATTGTGGGGGAAACTTTTCAGGTTTAGCTGATAAGGGAAAGACACCAACTTCAGGTCTAGAGTTTGATTGCTCGTGGTATCAGAATTATTTCCGCATTTACTCTGATTTATATTTTGTACTTGGGATAGGTAGATCCCTAGACTTTCGATTTGGTTGTAATAACTAGATAATTTATTCTAGCACTCTATGAATATGTTGGTTTTAGATTATTTATGTATTGAAATTGAAGTTGATGTTAGAAAGCTTTATTTTATTACTTCGATGTTCATGTTGCAGAATTATAGTAAAAGCGCCGCGTTATTAGAACGGGGCGTTTCATATACATAATTTTCGATATATAAGCCAGAAATATATTATTTTAACCAGAAAAAATATGGATCTTATACCAGTATAATTTTAAAAACGTAGCATTATTTAAATAGGATGGATACATATTTCTCACCTTATGATCGAATTATTATGGGTTCAGGTGCCCCAGATTTTTCTCTTTTATCAATTGGTTTTCTTTCTGGCACTTGATCTTTTATATTGTTAACTGCATAATCAGCAAAACAATTAGAGCATTAGTATGTAGTACCTTTCACCATGTGGTCTGACAAATGAATTTCAGTAAAATATAAACAGAGACGAGCACCTTATAGAATACTACAAAATTAAATAAGAGTTCAAATTAAGAACTGACTTATATCCCAGACCCGAATTCATTTTGCACTCGGACAGCGTATCCATGTAAAATTGACACTTGCCAATGTCGCTTCTAGAGCTGTTAAGGCACTACAGAAAACAATGGATACATAAAATCAAATTTTCTGGGTCAACAAGAAAAAGCAGTGATTATTACTTCAATAATGTGTATTATTTACACATAAAAATAATTATTCATTCTAGAAGATATTAATTAAAAAAACGTATAATAATTAATTAAAAAAAACTACGAAACAATGTGAAATCAAACAAATAATAAAATATATTCCTATAATAAATAATCTTATTTATTATACTGTAGATAAACCTAAATTCAGATTTTTAAGGCTACATCACAACATAATTTGAAAACTGGAGATTATGATCATCTAAGTTGATGTCTAACAAAATATGCTAGAAATATGGGGACATGGAGATAAGCTGCAGGACCAAAGAAATAAGAGATAATGGAAACTTTTTAAAATTCAAATTTATGAAAATTAAAGCTGATTGAGAATTATGTGGGGTGATTGCCTACAAACTGAAAATAATTTGGCAAGCGTTTTACATTTGTATCAAATAAAAATTTTATGTATATCAACAACATCATACAAAAGTACATATTCTTTATTTTCAGTTAAAAAATTCATGATAATATCCGTTTCAAATGTGCTAACAAATCTCTATCATTTTCATATGAATGGTTTCATGAATCTGTATCGTGTAGCATTGCTAATTGGAAGTTTAAAACCATTTTACAGGAAGAAACAATGACGCTTCAAAACATGAAGCATGAAATCAACCTGGTAATGATAATTGAGCATAAGACTTGAAATTCACGTTTCCAATTTAATCAAGGTATCAAACTTTTTAGACTTCATGTTATTGTGCTTAATGCTATGATATAGTGGTATTTGTGAAATTAGTAGTAAATAAAAAGTAAAAAACGAGATAAAGAAAACCAACCTGAAAACTAGGGTTTTGAGCGGCGGTGGTTCTGGTTCGGTGAATGGCTGCGCTGCACCAGAGACGGCCGCAATGAACCTGGTTAGCCCCGGTGTGTGAGCGCCGAGAGCTGAGGTGAGCGCGAGTGTGGGAGGCCAAGCACAGTAGCGGCGGAGATGGTTTCGTGGTGGCGGCGACACTAGGGTAGAGCGGCTGCCGTCATGTGCGAGAACGAGAGGAAGACAGATGGAGCGAAGAGGAGAGTGAGAGGGAGAAGGAGACCGAAGAAGAGCGCTGGTGGTTGTTGTGTTCGCCGGCGAGGAGCCGAGGCGGTGGTCGCCGGACGGAGAAGCGACAGAGACAGAGAAGGGGTCGATAGAGAGAGAAAGAAGAGAGAGGGAGGATGAGGGGTTGTGCATCTGTGTGTGCCGGGAGAAGGGGGAAAGGAAGACCGGGTCGGTAGGATCCGACCCAACTCGTGAATTTATATCAAATAAATAAATGGATAGATATAATTAAATCTGATTTTTGTTTTATTCTTATAAATTATTATTATGTATTAACAAAACTATTGATTTAAATATTTAGTGAACCAAATAAATTATATATGTACTTGGAACAAACCTAAATTAATTAACGATTATTACAACAATTATATATTTAGGACCCAACCTTAAGTTAATATATTATTAAAAAATTATTTAATTATTTACAATTACATCAATATCATTTTTATGTTATGAATATTAATTAAATAATCTATATCTATATCTATATTCTATATTATTAAAGTCGTTCAATTTCGTTATTAAGAATCGTTAATTTTTTTATGATAGCTGCTTTTGTTTGTTAACATTTTTATTAGTCTGAATAAATTTTTATTATAAAATTATGTTAGACTATATTCGTAGTTATACTTTACAAGTTTCTGTATTATTTTATGGGAAAATGATGGGTTTTCATTTTATCATAAATTTTTTCCGTGTATACTTAATTCTGACAGAACAATCTTTTAACGCATAATTAGTCTTTCGATCAACTCACATGTATTAAACTAGATATATGTATCGACCTCATAATTATGTGTAATAATTAATATTTATGACTAAAATATAAGTAAAATTTTTTTCGTAAATAATGTATAGTTTTCTTAAATAAAATACATTTTTATCATGTGACATTCATGATGCAAATAAATATTCTTTTTGTTCATAAAAAATATATAGTTTTTATAAATAAAATATAATTTTATCATGTGACAGTTTAATTAAAAAATTTTAATTTTGAAAAACGTCACCCGGGCAACGCACGGGTATTCAACTAGTTGTGATTATTATGGATAATGATTATAGATATTAATTTTAGGCAAACATTAATTTAATATGTTAGAAAATCTAATTTTTTACCAATTAATTAATAAAATAAAATCAAAATTTAATGCAATTAAGTTAAGGTGTTAAATTTGGAAAAAGATGTGGGAAAATATGTAACGTCCGTCTTTTGGACCTGGTACGTGGAATTATTTTAGTGGATAATTATTTAATTAATATTGGGTCGGTCCAATTATATCCCATTTCGTGGATTGATACGTGTCGGGATTGGGCTTGCTTGTCATTGGGTTATAATTTTAGCGGATGGATTATATTTTTGGGATCACGAGATTAAATGGGTTAAATGTGTATTAATTATGAAAATGTGATATCGGGTTCGGGTTAATGGGTTCGGGGCCGGTTGACTATCCCTAACAGTCCTTGGGGCGTATATATACGACAGGGCCTGTAGCCGGGTCGCTCCTGTGCTACAGGGTTATTGCTGCTCACTGCTGTGTGCGGTGTGTCGACCGGGGAGGGGTCCCCACAGGGCTCGTATTACTGTGCAGATCTCATATTTGTGCTTTATAACTGAGATGCATGTTGGGCAATAGGGACAGGGACATGGATCATGTATGCTATGTGTTATGTGCTTACGTGCCGTGTCAACCCTCGTGTGCTCACGGGCTTTATAGTTCATGTCTTCGAGTCTAACATGTTCAGGGAATCAGAAGGGACCTCAGCAGCCGCAGAGATAGGTTCAGGGCTGACTTGAAGATCTGTTGTTTGTTTGTGTACTGTTTAGTATTGTATGGGATAGTTGTTTTGGGAACGCGATATCAGCTATGTATCTGATTGTCAGTGTCGTTATGTTTAGTTTAATTGGGTTGCGAATGTACTGAAACATGATTAACCTTCGTGAATAAAGTTTTAAATTAGCCATAATCTGCATTATCCTATGACATGTGTGTTATAGATTCTTTGCGTTATTGCCACTTATGATATTGGGTTGACGTGGCATTTCTGGGATTGGGAGGGGTGTTAAAAGCATGGTATCAGAGCTTGCGGTTTGAAGCTTGAGTATCATTAGTGGATGCTTAACTTAGACCTTGTTCCGGTCCATGGGGGATCGTTTTGCGATTATATTAGTGGATTAACCGACCTGGCTTAGTGTATAACGCTGGGTGATTTATCCCTTATTCTTAATCATTTTGTTTTGTGCAGAGCAGTATGGCAGACCAGGGCGAGGGTCGGGCGCGGGTGAGCCGCCCAGTGATGAGTATATTCGCAAATCAGAGCTACTCGAGGTTTTGACCGAGTTTTACAAACAGCAGAAAGAGCAAGAGAGGGAACAGGGTCCGGGTGTGGGGCCAGTTGTTCGGCCTACTGAGACGGAGTCCGAGGGTGGTGCTTCTTCGTCTTCACAGCGGGGCGGGTCTTTCAAGGATTTCATGACAGGGGCCCCACCGCAGTTCCGGGGAGATGGCGAGCCGGGGGCGGCTATCGCCTGGGAGCGTGAGATCGAGGCTGCATTTCGGGTAGCCCATGTTGACCCTAGAGATATGGTCGGATATGCAGCATATCAGTTACAGGGCGGGGCTTCACAGTGGTGGAAATCGATCGAGTCTTCGATGACCCAGTCCGCCGCATACGCTATGACTTGGGAGCAGTTCAGGGCAGTGTTTGAACTCCAGTACATTCCCCGGGATGAGCGCAGAAAGATGGAGCGCCGATTTCTCCATTTACAGCAGGGCAGTATGACCGTCCAGCAGTATGTTGATAGGTTTATCGAGTATTCTTAGTTCGCGCCTCAACACGTCGACACAGAGGTTTGTAAGGAAGATGCATTTATTGAGGGCCTTCAATCTGATATCCGTGAGTTTGTGGGGCTGCATGATACCCCCACGTTTGCTAGAGCTCTTGAGATGGCCCGCATGAGGGAGCGGGAGATTATTAAGCAGAGGGAGCAGCCCTCTTCTCAGAGACAGCGTACTGGGAATTCTGAGCAGCCGACTAGTGTATGGAGATCCTCCGGGGACACCCCCAGTGATTAGCGTCCGGATCAGTGGCGGTTTTCGGGCCAGGGTTCAGGGCAAGGGTCAGGGCAGAGGCGTGATAGAGACAGAGGTCGGGACCGCCGATCGAGACGACAGGGCCAAAGTCAGGGATCGGGGGCTCAAAGCCAGAGCAGTGTGGGACAGGGGTCCCAAGCCTCTGGTAGCCGTGTTGAGAGTTCATATGGGGATCATGAGTGCTCGAAGTGTCATCGGCGCCATTGTGGGCAGTGTTCGTCAGATCTACTGCGATGTTATAGATGCGGTCAGCAGGGCCACGCCACGTCTGTTTGTACCGTTCCCAAGCCGCTGTGTTTTCGGTGTGGGAGGCCGGGACACCGGGTTAGAGACTGTCCGGAGCCGGGACCGGCACTTCATGGGGCTAGCTCGAGTGGGGCCAGGGCAGAGCCGTCATCATCCAGCCACCGTGATTCTGTTCCGAGAGGCCGAGGACGAGTATTTCAGGCAACCACAGTGGAGGCACGGGATGCTACAGATGTTGTTTCGGGTACGTACATTCTTAACGGACTTCGAGCTCGTGTATTGTTTGATTCCGGGGCCGATCGCTCCTATGTGTCTGTTGTCTTTTGTGCGTAGTTTAGTGTGTCTCCTTCTCCTTTATTTGTTCCTTTGATTGTCGAGAGGGTGGATGGGAGTTCTATGTTAGTGGGTCGGGTATATCGGGACTGCGTTTTAGAGATAGGTTCCCATCGGTTTATGATCGATTTGCTGCCGATAGACATCAGTTGCTTCGATGTGATTGTGGGTATGGACTGGTTGACTGCCAGGCAGGCTGATATTCTGTGTTCTAAGAAGATCATCCGTATACCCATTTCTGACAGTGAGAGCGTTATTGTGTATGGGGAACGTCGCAAGGGAGACATCGGGATTGTGTCTATGGCCAAGGCTTAGAGGTATGTCTCTAAGGGATGCGAGACCTTCCTAGCTTATGTGGTTGACGCAAGGAAGGAAAAGAAGACCTTAGAGGATATTCCGGTGATTCGTGAGTTCCCTGAGGTATTCCCAGAGGAGTTGCCTGGGTTACCGCCAGATCGCCAAGTGGAGTTGCGTATAGATCTTGTTCCTGGGGCGGTGCCGATTGCGAAGACACCTTATCGGCTGGCACCGACAGAGATGCGAAAGTTGATGTCTCAATTACAGGAGCTTTTAGATCGTGGATTCATCCGTCCGAGTTCATCACCGTGGGGTGCGCCGGTGTTGTTTGTGAAAAAGAAGGAGGGCAGCATGCGGATGTGTATCGACTACAGGGAATTGAACAAAGTGACGGTAAAGAACCGTTATCCGCTTCCACGTATCAATGATCTGTTTGATCAGCTCCAGGGATCGAGTTTCTTCTCCAAGATCGACTTGCGGTCTGGGTATCATCAGTTGAGGTCAGGGATGAGGATGTGCCGAAGACAGCGTTCCGGACTCGTTATGGTCACTACAAGTTCCTCGTCATGCCATTCGGATTGACTAACGCACCCGCCACTTTCATGGATTTGATGAACCGGGTGTGCAACTTGCTCCTGTAGCTACCACTTCCTCCCCTCCTCCGGCCCCCACCTCCACGCATCCCATGACGACTCGCTCGCGCACTGGCAGTCTCAAACCTCGTCACATCTTCAATCTTTCAGCAGTTGACTCTCTTTCCCCAATTCCTAAGTCTTCTGCTCAGGCGATCCGTGATCCAAATTGGAAGGCAGCCATGGACGATGAAATGTCTGCCCTTCTCTCCAATCACACGTGGGATCTTGTCCCCCCTCCTCCAAAAGTCAACATTGTTGGCTGTCGTTGGTTATATCGCCATATGTTCGATAGTCAGGGTCGTCTTGAGCGTTACAAGGGTCGTCTAGTGGCTCAAGGTTTCTCTCAAATGCCTGGTTTTGACTATGACGAAACTTTCAGCCCTGTTGTCAAACCGGTTACTGTCAGGATGGTCCTAAGCATTGCCCTCTCCCTAAACTGGCCAATTCATCAGCTTGATGTTAAAAATGCTTTCCTCAATGGCGAATTATCGGAGGAAGTTTATATGAAACAACCGCCTGGCTATGTTCATTCTTCTTTCCCACAGCATGTCTGTCGCCTTTGAAAAGCCCTGTACGGTCTCAAACAGGCCCCCCGTGCTTGGTTTCATCGATTCGCTGTCTTCATTACTTCCCTCGGTTTCCATTCGAGTAAATCTGACAGCTCTCTCTTTGTTTATCATCACGGTCGTGATACAATCTACCTACTACTATATGTAGATGATATCATTCTGACAGCTTCCTCCCAATCTCTGGTCAATCATGTCATCTCTCGTCTCTCCTCTGAGTTCAAAATGACTGACCTTGGCTATACGCTCTTCTTAGGGCCTTTTTCTGTCTCAATCAGTTTTTGCCCAAGAAATCATTTCACGTGCTGGCATGGACACTTGTCATCCTTGCTCATCACCGGCTGAGACAAAGTCTAAACTACCCTCATCTGGCAAACTGGTCGATGATCCGACTCTCTATCGAAGTCTCGCAGGTGCGTTGCAGTACCTCACGATCACTCGTCCGGAAATCTCCTATGCTGTACAACAAATATGTCTGTACATGCATGATCCTCGCCAACCACATCTGAATGCCCTAAAACGCATTCTTCGTTATGTGAAGGGTACTTTATCTCATGGTCTTTTTCTCCGCCCATCTTCTATAAATCATTTGGTCTGTTACACTGATGCTGATTGGGCCGGCTGTCCTGAAACTCGCCGGTCCACCTCTGGATTCTGCATTTTCCTGGGTGACAATCTTGTTTCTTGGTCCTCTAAACGCCAACATGTTGTGTCCCGTTCTAGTGCAGAAGCTGAATATCGTGGTATTGCCAATGTTGTTGCTGAATCTGCCTGGCTTCGTAATCTTTTGATCGAGTTACATTTACCTCTTTCACGTGCCACAATTATTTTTTGTGATAATGTAAGTGCCATGTATTTAGCTAATAACCCAGTACAGCATCAACGTACCAAACATGTGGAAATTGACTTACACTTTGTAAGAGAACATATTGCTTTGGGGCAAGTGCGTGTGTCGCATGTGCCATCTTCTCAACAGTTAGCAGATATATTTACTAAAGGTCTTCCTACACAATTGTTTTTAAATTTTAAGTCCAGTCTTAGCATTCGTCCTCCTCCAGCTCCGACTGAGGGGGGTGTGTTAAATAATGATTGATAATGTATAGTGTAGGGGTCTCTTCTGTAAATATGTACTCTTTATATTCTGTTGATTGAATGCAATACACCCCGGAGGGTTTCCACACATTATAGCAAATGGGTATACTTGAAATTATCTAAAAAAATTTGTCTGGGTAAATTACAATTCAATCCATGTGTTTATATGTTAATTATGGTTATCGTAATTTTCACGATTAAATTTCAATTACAACTTTATAATTGACTTTTTAATATGCCTTTAATTTGGTCCCTTTCTCCAATATATTTTTAAAAATGATGATTTTATCATTTCACTTTATTTCAGTTTTGGTCCCTAATCAAATTATTTGCTTTTTACTTTATTTTATTACTAAGTTTTTATTCTTTAATTATATATTTAATACATTGTCTACTTGTTACGATTAATTTTTGATTGAAGTGATAAGTGTTCTAATAAGTTGTATTTTTATTATGTATATGATATTAACATTACTAACATTATCAAAAATAGCCACATCTCACATCTTTATTCACTTTTTAGCCATTTTATATACATTTTACCAAAATAGCCACACTTTACGTTACCACATTTACGTGATAGCCACAATTTACGTGATTTGTACTTTTTTTCATTTTTTAATGCATTACGTTACAAAAGGTGTTTGGTCACGTAAATTGTTGTACTTTACGTGACCACTTTTAAAAATTTGCTCCTTCCCCATAAAAAAGTAATGATTGCTTAAAAAAAATATTTTAAAGTGTGACAAGACATCCTACCAAACATTCATGGGGAAGGAGCAAAATTGGTCACGTAAAGTACAACAATTTACGTGACCAAACACCTTTTGTAACGTAATGCATTAAAAAATGAAAAAAAGTACAAATCAGTGGTCACGTAAAGTACAACAATTTACGTGACCAAACACCTTTTGTAACGTAATGTATTAAAAATGAAAAAAAGTACAAATCACGTAAATTGTGGCTATCACGTAAATGTGGTAACGTAAAGAGTGACTATTTTGCTAAAATGTATATAAAGTGGCTAAAAAGTGAATAAACATGTGAAAAATGACTATTTTTGTAATTATCCCTATTATTTTATTATAATTTAAGTATTTACATGACTAAGTAGTAATAAATGAAAATAACTTGTATATGATTATATTTAATAGGTTGCATTTTTGTAAATTATTGTTATCAATACTATTATTGTTGTTGTTATTACATATTATATATATATATATATATATATATATATATATATATATATATATATATATATATATATAACTATTTATATATTTAATTTTTAAAAATGTATTTGTTTTTTTATTAATTTTCATTTATAAAAACTAAAAGTGTTTATGGATTTAATTTATTCTATTGTCTCTATTAAACGATACAAATTGTGTTATTTTATAAATAGTTTTAAAGAAAACAAATTTTATTGAAATATAGAAACCAATAATACGATCATAATGATGTATTCAAATTGTTATAAAATATCATATCAAATGATGTAAGAGAAATATAAAACAGTTTTGTATCATATATATAAAATAAAAATTAGGTCGGGTTCGACTCCCGTCGGAGGCAAGTTGTAATTTAGGCGGAGAAAGTAAGTTTTGTGGTAAAAGAAGTAGTTTAGGAGTAGGAGTGAGATAGTTTGTCGTTCAAAAAAAAATGTGCCTAATGAAAATAGTTCTGATGATAATAAATTTTGTATCGAAATATAGATAAAAATAATGCAATCATAATGATATATTCGAATTTTTAGAATACAAGATATAAACATATTATAGATAAAATAAAATGTTATATATTATATATAAAGTAATAAATAAGTTGACTGTTTACTTGTCAGAAATATAGATAAAAAATAATGCGTTCATTAGATATATTCAAACTTTCATAAAAATATATCAAATGTTATAAGAGAAAAATAAACAGTTTTATATTATATATAAAACAAAGTAATTAATCAGTTGCAGACATAAAATAGAGTAATTAATCAGTTGCATACATGTCTGCTTAATTAATAGTTCCGACGTAATAAATTTTATATAAGATAGATAAAAATAATGTGAGCATAATTATATATTCGAGTTTTAATAAAATATAATATATCAAAAGTTATTTTAAGAAAATAAAAATTGTTATATACTATATAAAAATAAGAAAATAACCGAGCTGTCTACCTATTAGTTTGAGCTGAATGCGTGTGAGATTCACCGTTGGGCGAATAGCAACTTGCTTTTATAAATTGTATATAATAATACTTGATCAAAATTTATATCTATCTATATATTATAATAAAAGAGAACATTTCTTGCCACG
This sequence comes from Centrapalus pauciflorus, assembly GCA_020465985.1. Lineage (NCBI taxonomy): Eukaryota > Viridiplantae > Streptophyta > Magnoliopsida > Asterales > Asteraceae > Centrapalus > Centrapalus pauciflorus. The sequence continues at coordinate 302,721 of JAANYP010007389.1, read as the reverse complement.
TGTCAATCTCATAATGCATTACCATTTTATTTTTCGTTTTTTTCCTAATTTAGAACCATACAATAATAAATTCAATTAATGAAAGAACAAATAATTTTTTAGCATTCATTCCCAATTTATTTTCTAAAATTAATCACTACAATTCATTATGTTATAAACAATTAAACTAATAGATTGCTAATAATTAAAACATATATATTTCTTTAAATTTATAACATGTATATTAAGAATTTGTATTTATTTTTTATTGACTGTATAATTGATATCTTAAGACATGTTTCTATCAATATTTATTTATTAGTATAGCATAATAAAATGTAAGGTCACTTACCTACGGATCCAATCTTGACGCGACACCGTCCAACGAGTGCGGAATCCTCGTTAGCGGTTTAACGGATCGATCACACACACGAAACACGGAGACACACACGATGATAGACGTAAACACGAACGTCCCGACACGTGATTCTCTCCAAGAACACACTGAAAATCTCTGCAGGTTCGTAATCGCCCGGATGCTTAATTCTGCTCAGATTATTAATCAAAACTAATTAACTCTTAATTATAGGCATCAATTTCGAACTTGCCCTGAACAAGTTCGAGAAGGCCCAAGCCCACGAACTTGTCCACCATAAGTTCGAACCAGGGCCTTTGAACTTAGTCTAGAACTTGTCTTTGAACTTGTTCTAGAACTTATGTTTGAACTTACCTTTGAACTTATGTTTGAACTTATCTTTGAACTTATGTTTGAACTTAAGTAAAACATCAATTACAACCAAGTTCAAACATATATGCAATCAATATCAAAACATATATCAAACATATATCAAACCTATATCAAACATATATTAATATGCAATTACGAACAATTGAACTATTACAAAATATCATCTATACTTAGACTGCTATCGTCACACAGGATGCACTAACAGACTCCCCTTGACGATAGCTTCTAAATATATATATTTTTTCTAAGTACTAGGTCTATACAAACTGCTACCAGCATATAATCCTTGCTCTATACAAAGCCTTACCACCTTTTGGAACTTTCTGCCTTCAGATCACCAGCCTTCGTGAAAGAAAATCGGCTGATCATGAAGCTTTCTCAGGTCATCCTTTGATAGGTTAATTAGATGCAGCGGATTGTATACTCTTAAAATTGTCTTTTCTTCTAGACCCTCCATTACTGCTTCAGCCGTTTCATTGTCTACAAACCACCACTTCATGTTTGGAAGTACATCCTGTGGCATAGACTTCAATGGAACTTTCTTCAAACACCGGACTGACTTGTAGACCATCCTAGCCCAAGGTTTGCTTGTATGGGGATCTATTCTCGTCTCATTCTCTAATCCTTTGTCTGATCTTGGCTTTAGTCTTTCAAACTTCCCAGATCTTCCCTCCCTTCTGATAATTTTTGCAATTACTTCAGCGTAGGGGTCATCTCCCAAGTTAATAAGCTCCTTCCAGGCCAGTTCTTTCACCTCACATTTGGGCAATGTATTAAAAACCTTTAAGGTTCTCCTCAAATACTGAAGCCCGTCTCTTCTTTTAAGCATGAAAAGCTGCAGTTCCCTATCAAATAACTAGCTCAGAATTCCGCCTGAAAGCTTTCCTGGACTTGGCAGCCTCATCTTTTTCTTTACTGCTAAGTCAGTCTTCTCCTCCTCCTTCTTAAACCATAGCCTCATCATTAGTTCTTTCGTTTGATCCCTTTCAGCTATATCAGATTCTGATTCATCCATAGATGCTAAGTTAAGCTCATCTAGATCTATCACATTCTGATCATTGCTTACATATTGTTTGGTGATAGGTTGCTTCGGGATAAATACTTCATCAACATCATCATCCTCATCTTCAACAACTTCATCATCTGACTTCCAATCCACAACGTCTTCTGGAATGAATTCCCTTTCCTCAAGCTCTTCTTGATCAAAACCTAACTCATCTTCATCATCAAGATCCATTAACGCTTCAATCATTTCATGTTCAACGTCTTTTGAAGCTTCACCTCCTTCCACACTTGACTGACTAGGATCCCCCTGAATGATTGCTTGCTGAGCAGTCTTTTGGGAAAGATCTGCTAGCTCACCTTCTTTTTAGGTATCTGGATCATCGCCCTCGTCATCGTCTCTCCTAACACTTCTCAATTGATCATCCCTGCAGCTACTCTCCCCCTGAGCTCGTAGATCTTTCAAAATCTGCCCAATGAGACTCTGCATCGTCTTGATTTAACCCTGCTGATCAGCCACAGTTGTCTTCAACTCGACATTTTCTTGATCTAGTCGAGCATTATGCTGCTGCAGCTCTTTCACAACTGTTGATAGTTGGTAAATTTGGACTGTTTGGAAGTCCACTTTTCCTTTCAACTCAGTGAACCACTGATTTTCTGTGAATGAAGTCGAAGTCGATGGAATGGAGGCGGATGTAGTTGGAGCTGTGGTTGATGTTGATGGAGCAGCTGGTAACACCGATGGAGAAGCTGAAGTGGATGGAGCTCCCTGCATAAACCTATGCCTTCTCGCCCTATGCCTAGGAACGAGAGGAACTTCTTTTTCTTCTTCAAATTCGGATTCTTCGGTCTCTTCATCAATTAGAGCCTGTCTTGTCGATCTCCTTCTACTGAAAACTAACCTCGATCCATATCTCCCAATTGTTACCACTGGATCCTCAGCCTCAGAACTAGATTCCGACACAGACTCTGAGGCAGTCTCTACGTGACCTTCTACCTCAGTCTGCTCCCTTGCCCCTTCTTCTTTAGCCTGGAAATCTGTGTCCATAAACTCAGCATCAGATGGCTGATATTCATCAATCTCTCTAAAAATATCCTGAAAATCAGCTGGAGGTTCTAAAACATCCTGTACCAGTTGTTCAGCAATATTTTGCTCCGCCGCTGTTCCCTGTGCCCATATTTCTTCTAGAGTTTACGCCCTCTGGTCGTATTGAGGAGCCGAACTCGATGGGCCGGCAACTTCTGATGATGGTCCAGCAGCTGTAGTGGCTGGTTGTGGACGAGAAGAGGTTCTAGCAACCGGAAATTCTACTTGCCGGTGCTCTGCGTCGTTGCTGCTGCTGTTGCTATTACGGTTGCTGTTGTTGTGGGGCTTCTCCCAACCAATCGTCACCCTCCGGGGCAACAAAATCCGGATCTATAACTGCCCCAAACAATGGTGCCACTAGGGGCCTGACCTGCTCAGCCCTTCTCACGTTATGGGTCTGGCAGTCAGCAAAAATTCTCTTATCAATCAAGGCCACGCCACTTTGATCAGGATGTGGTGGCAGATTTGGCAAGAAATGACGGATGATCATCATTGCGAAGAGGGGATACATCAAAAAATTTTCCCTGATCGGAGCTGTGATCTGGTGCACAAATTCCCCGGAAAACTAAATTTATTGTTGTATACTAAAGCAATCAACGCCGATTGCAATTTAGACACCATAGTGTCAAAACCTGCTTTCTTAGGCTCGAAGCATACCATGATAACGTGGACAAGATATCTCCATTGTCCAATGAGCCCACTCTTAACATACGATGCCTTCGTTATATCTTGGGCATACCCCATCCTAAAAAATGCAGCTTGCCGAAGAGATAATGGAAAATCTATAGGCCCTGCTTCTTGTTCTTCCGTGCCCAGCTGTAGAATCTGCCTCAACATATTGGCAGAAAATACTATTGGCTGACCGCCTACTCTTGTTCTCAGCACTGTAGGCGTAACGGAGCAATCTACTTGCAGATGCTCCCAGAACTGTCGTACATACATCAAGGTAATCTGTAGATTGTGAGTGAGAGCATATGATACGCGAGATTGAGTCAGAAATTCAATCATCTGACGATAGGGTTGTGCTTCAGGTAATTCAAGATTCACGACCATGACCATGTTATGCTTATTATAAAAAGCCCGATCACCCATATCTGCACACAGAATCATCAAACAAAATTAGTAATTAAAAATAAACTGAAATTTGTTAATTTTGAATTTGCATAACTTCGAACTTGCATAAGTTCGAAGTCCAACACATTCAAACTTAGGCAAATTCGAAATCATTTAAAAACCATTCGAATTTAAATAAATTCGTGGTATATGTTCAAACTTGACTGATTTCGAACTTATAGATATTTCAACAAGTTCAAACTTTCTGACAAGTTCGAACCTGTAGAACAAGTTCGAAGTCGGCCATATTCAACTTAAAATCTAAGATTTTAACCCCATTTGACTTAACCAACAGTTTAATCTAGTCCTATTGGGTTCTAATCGAAGTTATTTAGCATTTATTTGAAGTTTTATCTTACAAAACTCGTGATTTCAAACCACCTAGTTTCAAAGACAGTAAACCTCAAATACGTTCGATTTTTGCCACAATAAAGTCCTAAACTACACATACTTAGTATTATGATGAGTATTATACCTATGTATACGTGTATGTTCGAGAAATAAGGGGAAAACTTCGAGGAATAGTACGAAATTCGAGATTCGATATGTTCGAGAATAAGTTCGAAATCGCCGGAGCACAAGTTCGAGATTTCAAATTCGAAGGTAGGTGCCTTAAATGAAGTACTGTTGACCTATTTATATCAACCATCTTCGAACTTAGCATAAGTTCGAACTTCCTGACAAATTCGAAGTTAAGTTCGAATTTGTCTGAATTTCGAACTTAAGTAAAAATTTTAAAAATCCTTGAATAAAATTCAACTTTTTCAACTTTTTCATGTATCGGAATTTTACAAATTTTGCAATATCATTCACACTAAGCAACAGATTTTCATGCAACATTTGTTTCTTCAACTAAAAATGTAACCTAGTAACTGTGACCTTTGACCGACTAAAAGTAAAATAAAATAAAATAAAATAAAATAAGAATAAAACTTAGACTACTCAAAAGTACTTTAAAAATTTACAACCTATACTAACAGAGTATTTACGAGAAAGTCAAAGAAGGTTTAATCAGATAGCGGTGTCAAACGCACTTTCAGTATTTCACTTTCACACGTAGGAATTTTTTTTATTCCTTTGATTGTTTGTCGTGATATACATTCCAAGTTGATTGTCGGTATGATTTTCCCTTTAAACATTTAACACTTTGGAATTTTCCTTGGCCTTTTTATCTATCAAGAAACTACCTTACGTGTCTCATACTTAGATATACTTCTATGATCAAGGCATACACACAATGATTATAACATTTTGGTATTGCAAATTTTCTTTAAAAGGCAAACGGCGGACACAGTTCTGTATTTACATACAACAGAGTGTCGTAGTTTGTCTTAGAGTTTATTTTAAGTTAGCAAGACAGCGGTGACAGGTCTGTACTTACGTACAACAAAGCGACTTATTTTGCTAACTTGAGTCAAAACAGAGGTGACAGGTCTGTACTTACGTACAACAAAGCGACTTATTTTGACTCCCTCTTCTTTATCAAAAATTTTCCTTTTCTTTTCTTTTAAGATGTATTTAGATGGTGCTATACATCCCCCAGAAAATTTGCATACCTCATTTAAAATCATTGTCTGTATGTCTCTAACATAGAAATCAAGACCATTTGGTCATACATCTAAGTTAGTTACACATATGACTTTTTCTTGATTATTTTATTAGCTGTTAGGATTTCCTTTATTTATTATGCCTACCAACACATCAAACAAGAAAGTGTATATCACTTAGAATTTTAAGGTGCATTATTTGTGAAAGCTTAATACTTAGAGATTGTTTCGATTGTGCTAATTTTCGTCACTTTGAACATTTGTGTCTAAGACTTAACTCATTTTTCAATATTCTCATTTTTTTTGAAATTTTTATAGATTTCTCTCTTTTTTCTTTGTTTTTCATTTTTTAAGATAAGCTAATAAACTAACCTACTAACTTACTATAAAAGAAAATAAACTTTACTAAACTACTAACTTATTATAAAAAGAAAATAAAACTTACTAAACTACTAACTTACTATAAAAAGAAAGAAAATGTACTAAGGTCAAGTTACTCTGGGTTACGCATACCATTTAGTTGAACTAACAACTCAAAGCGTGACTTGTCAAAAGCTTTAGTGAATAAATCTGCATTATTATCTTCCGTTGCCACTTTTTCCAGTTTAATTAAGTTCTTTTCAACACAATCACGTATGAAATAATGTCTTATGTCTATGTGCTTTGTTTTACTGTGTTTAACTGGATTATTAGTTATAACAATTGTAGACTGATTATCTATCCTAATGGGAGTATGAGTGTAAGTCAAACCGTAATCCCACAATTGTTGTTGTATCCACAAAACCTGTGAACAACAACTACCAGCAGCTACATATTCGGCCTCGCACGTTGACACGGCTACCGAAGTCTGTTTCTTGCATTGCCAGGATACGAGTCTCCCTCCAAGGAACTGACAACCTCCAGTTGTTGATTTCCGGTTCAAGCTGCAACCTCCATAGTCAGAATCCGTGTATGCTTCCAATTCTAGATCTCATCAGCGTGATACCAAACTCCCAGCTTCGGTTTTGACTTGAGATATCTTAGAATCCGCTTCACGGCTTTCATATGCATTTCTTTCGGATTAGCTTAGAACCTAGCACACATACACACAACAAACATTATGTCAGGTCTAGAAGCAGTTAAATACATAAGTGACCCGATCATGGCCCGATATAAAAGTCGGATCCACATCAGTATCACTTTCGGTACCCGGTCCGAGATTGTGATTCACTTGAATCGGAGTACTAAAATGAGCGGTTAGCTTTGTTCCTTCCATCCTGAAGCGCTCCAGAATATCGTAGACATACTTCGTCTGATGGATAAACATGCCCTCCTTCCTCTGTTCAACTTGCAAACCCAGAAAGAAGTTCAGCTCTCCCATAGCACTCATCTCAAACTTTGACTTCATAACCTTCTCAAAATCTTTGCATATCTGTTCGTTTGATGACCCAAAAATGATGTCATCCACGTACACTTATACCAAGATGAAGTCTTCTCCCTTTCTCTTCACAAACAGTGTACCATCAATTCTCCCTCTTTCAAACCCGTTGTCTAAAAGATGAGTTTACAGCGTCTCATACCATGCCCTTGGTGCCTGATATAATCTATACAGAGCCTTATCAAGTCGATACACTCTTTCGGGATACTTTGGATCAGTAAACCCAGGCGGTTGTTCGACGTACACCAGTTCCTTCACATTATAGACTTTAAACCCTTTGAAGGACGCGAATGCCAGAAACAGACGAATTGCCTCGAGCTTTGCCACTAGTGCAAACACCTCGTTGTAATCAATTCCCTCTTCTTGGTTGAATCCATTTACCACAAGTCTTGCTTTGTTGCGAGTAACAATACCCCGATCATCTCTCTTACACTTAAAAACCCATTTGGTTCCTATTGCAACTTCTCCTCAAGGTAGCGACACTAACTCCCACACTTCAAGCTTTCTGAATTGTGACAGTTCTTCTTGCATGACTTCAACCCAAGAGTTATCTTTCAGTGCCATTTGCACATTCTTCGGCTCTACTTGAGAGATGAAACACGAATAAAGACAAGTGTGAAAGGCCTCGGAGTCGTTGATCATCGATCACAACACCGTGTTATTACTCACACTACTCCTAGTTCTCACACCGGTATTCAGATTTCCTATGATGCTCTCAATCGGATGATCCTTGTTTATCCTTGATGTCTCAATCTCATCGACTCTAAAATTATCTCCTAAGTTTGTAACTATTTCACCTAACGGGGGTACGACTTCAGACGGTATAGTATCTTCCTCATGACCATTGTCCTCAGAGTTAGAAGTACTTGTCTGATTCTCGTTTGTAGGTAACTCAGGTTCAATCTCTGTTGGAGACCCATCTTCTGTCGTTGTAGGCTCAGAAGTTGATGGAATGCTTGTCTTTGGAAATCCTTGATTGTTGTCATTCAGGCTTAATGACGAGAAGTCATCTTCCATTGTACCTACATTTCCACTAACTAGTATGTTAAATGATTCAAACAATGAGTCATAATCAAATAACCACTCAGGACCTGTTTGGGGTTCATGTGAATAACTTGTAACATCAATGTTAAACACAATTTCTACCGTACCATTTGTTTTGTTAAAAACCCTTTTGTTTGGTGAGTTAGGCACATAACCTAGGAAGTATCCTTCGTCAGCCTTTTCACCAAACTTAGATTGATGTTTTGTTTTCAATAAAGTACACGGTACCCCAAACGGTTCAAAGCCTGTTAAATTTGGTGGTCTTTTATTCAGAACTTCATAACAGGTTTTGTTCAGTGACTTGACAGTAAGGACCCGGTTTAAAACATGACATGCGGTATTCACTGCCTCCCCTTAAAACATGGTAGGAAGCTTTGAATCCGAGAGCATGGTCCTTGCTGCCTCAATCAAAGTCCTGTTTTTCTGTTCTACCACCCCAATTTGTTGTGGCTCATATGGTGCACTAAATTGATGCCAATACATCTTATCAATTGACTTCTTATGAGTGCCCTTTGATTTTGGTGTCTCACTCGCGTCTTGTTCTTTCTTTTCAACTATCGTGACTATTCCTCTTTCTGCTTATTAACTTCAGGTTTAGCTTCTCCTAGAATTTTTGTCACTAGAAGACTGCACAAACTTGACTTTCTTAATCGTAGAGTTATTATTAGACACCTTAGTTGATTTATCCTTATCAGATTCAGATACAGTTTCAGTTGCTACCTCTGACTCGATTGGTTTATAAGTTTTATCCTGAGGTTGAGGCACATAATTATCGTTGAAAGGTGGAGGACTCTCTTGATAACCTAAACCTACTGGTTTCTTAGATTGACGTTGAGCATCTAAGATTTTTCCTAGATTTAGTGAAGAGTTCCTAAACTTTTCTAACTTACTATTTACCTCTTCAACTTTAACTCTTGATTCTGCTAGCTCAACCTCCTTAAGAGTAAGTTCCTTGGTTAAAGCCGCAACATGCTCATACTTAAGTTCTATCCTGACACATTGCTTACTTAATTTGTCTTTAGAACTATAACATCTTGAGCATCTGCTATCAGCTTATTCCTAAGATCTTCGTTAATATCTAAGAGGCTAGCATTATCTGATTTTAATGATTCTATCTGAGCAGTTAAATTATTATGTGTTTCTAGAACTAAGTTCAATCTATCATTGGAGTTAGCACATAAAACACATAAATCACGAAATGTAGAAAAGTTCAGAATTACCTTTTTGTGATCTGATTCCACGTTAGCCATCTGTGCGGCAAACTCCAGAACGGTCTAATTGTCTGACTTCTCCACCAACACATGACTTGTATCATAATGTTCGTTGTCCTCTGTCACTTTCTCTGCTCCGTCATCCCCAGTCTCTGTCACTTCAGCCATGAAGGCTCTAGCGTTCGACTCAGGATGTGAACTCCAATCATACGTCACATCGAGCTGTCTGTCTGATGATACGTTTGTTAACAGGCCAACGATGTTTGCTTGATTACCCGAACTACCAGACTGATATCTTCCCTGAGATTGATTCTGATAGTTTTCAACTTTGGGTCATTGACATTCTCGTGCAAAGTGTCCTAATCCTTGGCAATTATAACACTTAACCTTGGATTTGTCGAACCCAATTTTACTGTTGCCTACATTCAGATTTCTGCATGTTCGTTTCATGAACCTTTTGACCCTCTGAGTCACCATGGCCACTTGCCATTGAAGGTCCATTTCCTCCAAGTCATCAGGATCCACCTGATCGTAATCCTCTTCCCATAATGCAGGATCGTTAATTTTTCCTTGTACACAATTTCCATATGCTGCAACAAACGAATCCAGAAGATTCAGATGAGTCTCGGCTGATTGTGCACTCATATTTGTGTAGTGTTGAGGAGTAGATGCTGAGTGAGTCAGTTTATCTTCTGGTTTAGAATACCCTAAGAATGCCCGACTACTTGTTTCTTCTACCTCCACTGGGATAGGCGCTTCACCCGAGAAGAAAGCTGTAGCTGGTTTCAGTTCACTTGCGATAGAAGGTTTTCACTTTCCAAAATACATCTTTGGATCATGGACTTGATAATATTCCCTTTCCTTCTTAAGTATCTGAAAGTTGTAAGCCCTCAGCGTACCAATAACTCCTTCTAGAGTAAGAGTTTCGAGTTTTTCTTCATCATGCTTTATAAGCGCTGTGTACATTTCCCACTTCGTAGGTAAAGCATCAAGAAGTTTCTCGATTTTCTCAATTTCACGATACTCGACATCGTGATTATCTAGCTCTGTCAGTAAATGGTAGAATCTTGTAATTGTCTCATCCAGCTTTTCGGTTTTCAATGCCTTGAATATCCCGAACTGCTGTTTTAGCATCTCTGTCCTTCCTTTACGAACCCTCGGATTTCCCTCACACCTTTTCTCGAGAGCATCCCATAGCTCTTTAGAAGTACGATGATTTCGTAAGGTGTGCAGAATCTCCTGAGGTAATGCCATACGAATGATTGAAAATGCTCTGTTCTCGGCCTCATACAGTTTCTTATCATCATCCTTCATTTTCTGATATGTTAAAACTCTCTGACGGCTCTCAAACTCTTGTGTAGGTGGAATGTATCCCTCGTCGATACAAATCCACATTCGCATGCCATTGAAACGAGCAAAACCGACAAACCTATTTTTCAACCAATAGTAGTCTTCCAACCTCATTAGTTTTGGCGGAGAATTTGCCTTGCCAACCTCGTGGTCCATTTCGATGAACTTTTACAAACTGGTCATCCTTTCTAAACTTTTTGTATTCGAACTTAGATAATTTAATTTAAAATTAATTTAAAATAAACCCTTTCGAACTTAGGCAAGTTCGAATTAGTTAAAAACTACATTCGTTTGAAATTAAATTCGAACTTGGTCAAGTTCGAAATCAACAAGTTCGAAGGTCTGACAAGTTCGAGGTTCCTGACAAATTCGAAATCTGACAAATTCGAATGTAACAAGTTCGAACTCCAGCCAAATTTGAAGGAAACCCTAAATCAAATTCGAGAGGAGCGTATTCTGACAAATTCAAGATTTCTGACAAATTCAAATTAACCCTAATACCCCATATGTTCGAGCGCCGCAAGTTCGAGAAACGGCCAAAAATTCATTTTTTTTCAAGTTTTCAGATAAAACCAATATTTTAAGACCAAAAATAATGATTTCGACTGAAAAAGTGAACCAATAAGAATTTTTCTCCATTACTTTGCTCGTATAACTCGAAAAACTGATTAAAAATGTGATTTTTCCATCCAAAACGCCAAGAAACCAAGAATGTTTAAGATGAACGCGAAGAACACGATGAACACTCTTATGTCTCTGATACCACTTGTAAGGTCACCTACCTACGGATCCAATCTTGACGCGACGCCGTCCAACGAGTGCGGAATCCTCGTTAGCGGTTTAACGGATCGATCACACACGCGAAACACGGAGACACACACGATGATAGACGTAAACACGAACGTCCCGACACGTGATGCTCTCCAAGAACACACTGAAAATCTCTGCAAGTTCGTAATCGCCCGGATGCTTAATTCTGCTCAGATTATTAAATCAAAACTAATTAACTCTTAATTATAGGCATCAAATTCGAACATGCCTTGGACAAGTTCGAGAAGACCCAAACCCACGAACTTGTCCACTATAAGTTCGAACCAGAGCCTTTGAACTTATTCTAGAACTTGTCTTTGAACTTGTTCTAGAACTTATGTTTGAACTTACCATTGAACTTATGTTTGAATCTATCTTTGAACTTATGTTTGAACTTAAGTAAAATATCAATTACAACCAAGTTCAAACATATATACAATCAATATCAAAACATATATCAAACATATATCAAACCTATATCAAACATATATTAATATGCAATTACGAACAATTGAACTATTACAAAATATCATCTATACTTAGACTGCTATCGTCACACAGGATGCACTAACATAAAAATTATTATACTGAGTATAAAATGTTGACAAATTGTATATACATTTTTTCGTTCTTATATTTCATATATTTTCGTTCTTATAACTTTCAATTTTATACTTTATATCAATTTAATACTTTTTTACACCAACTTGATATTAATGCATTATTGATATTTTTTAGTTTATTTTAAACTATATGTCATAAAAGAATAATTATTAGTAAAACGTACCCATGTAATACATGGGTCAATAAAATAGTTAGGAATAAAATATATTATGTGATTATCATTACAGGTATGCACGGTTAATTTCAATTTTTATTAGTGGTATAAGTTAGGGTGTTACGGATATGAAAAGATTTACTAAATAATTTCTCAAATCTCAAACTGAAATCGTTACCTGACAATAGAATCGATCAAAAACATCGATGCTTACATATATATTTGGAAAGATTTGCTTTTTATTCATCGGTACATTTTGAAGATGGCAAATCCAGTTGATCTAAATCTACTCCATCTTATTACACAACTCTAATTTAATTAAGACATAGATGCTCACGAATCAATCAATCAATTAACTACTATTTGATTCGAAATCGATCGAAACCTATTTATAAACAGAATTCCCAATTAACGATCCTCAATCCCCAATCTTCTTCTTCGTGCAAAAGATTTCCAACTATGTCAGCCATGGACATGCATCGAAACGCTTACTACCTCCGCATTCACCCAGCAGATCGCCTTCGCTACCATCCAGACGTCATCGCTCAATCCCTCCGACATTACCATCCTCTCGCCTACCCGTATACGTGGTATGTATATGGAGACTATGCAACCATTCTCACTATTACTGACCACCAACATTCCTCGTTGGTCTCCACCACTACGAACCCGCCACAGCTGCATGGAACGTATCAGATTGACCATTTGGTGAGTATTGAAGACGTTAACATGAACCAAATCAATGAGAGTTCCCAACAAATAGCGGATTTGGAGGACGTCATGATATTCATTCCTATTATGACGAATCTAACATAAGTGGCGGACTGACAAAGAAACTGATCTCCAACAAGTTACGAATAACGAAGTATCGAGAAGAGAAAGAACATGATGAGATATGTGTTGTATGCCAAATGGAATTCAGAAACAACGAGAGAGTAGGGGTGCTTCTATGTAAACATCGATACCACCCAAATTGCATCGAGAAGTGGTTGCTTCGGCAAAATGTCTGTCCTCTTTGTAAAGGTCAAGCTTTGAAGGTTTAGGCAATTAATAGTCACAATGGTTTATGATAAATTAATGCTTTCTGTACTTATGGATAATATATGTACTGCTTACGTGTTTTTGGGTAAAATGTCTTTTGATCGTATTAATAGTTAGTGTCCATAACATCGAAGCGTCAAACCAACGAAAGTAATTAGAAAAATATATTTAGGAAATTAACATGATTTAGCATTATTAAGTACAACAAGATTCATCAGACGAAGCAGACACCTCTTCAAAATGCGACGTGATAATCGCTCGGTTGGGTGTTTATCTCAACACCTTCACGTACGACTAAAAAGAGGGCATGTAAGTTTAGAAAAAGAAAAAAAAAACATGTTTTGGAAAGAAACTGATGATCTTTCAAATGCAATTTATATGTTTTATGTAGTTTATTTCATATGTAACGAAATATATAAACTGAAATGTATATGGCGTGATATACGAACCGAAATATATATATATATATATATATATATATATATATATATATATATATATATATATATATATATATATATATATATATATATATATATATATATATATATATATATATATATATATAAACCAAAATATACCTTTGAAATATATGTTTCATTAAACTAAAATATATGTTTCATTATAACTTATTACTTGTATGCAATCCTAACACTAAACATAATTTTAAAAAACAAAAAAAAAAAATTAATTTAATAAAATGATGACTCATCAAAGTAGGTGCATGTTTTCATGAATCACAAAATAAAAAATTTATAATATCAAATGTCAATTGTGATCGTGTGAATTGTTCTGTGCTATCCAAATTAGTAAATAACTAGTTTATAACCCATGTATTACGTGGATATTTTTAATTAAATTTATTTATATAAAACGTATATGAGTAAAAATAAAAATATATAAAAATAATAATTGTGTTTATTTTTTATTATTTACAGATTAAAAAATATAGTATATTTATCTTTTTTCAAAAATATTAAATTGTATTTATCTTTTATTTTTTATAAGTTGTAATTATCTTTTTGGTGAACGTAGAGGTGACACGTGATATTTGATGTTTTCCTTTATTATACATAATAATAATAATTTCCACAACTAATACAATTTTTTACATTTGGATCTAATTATGATTATTATGGATAATAATGATAGATATTTATTTTAGGTAAACATTAATTTTAAATGTTACGAAATCTAATTTATTACTAATTAATTAATGAAAAAAATAAAGTCAAAATTTAATGCAATTAAGTTAAGGTGTTAAATTTGGAAAAAGAGGTGGAAAAATAAAATTTTCTTGTATTGTAGAAGTGACATATGACATGAGTTGTTTTGTTTTATTATAATACTAGTTTATTACCCGCGTATTACACGGATATTTTTAATATATATAAAATATAATAAATCAAAAGGAAATATTATTTTTTTAAACAAAAGTATATAAAAATGATATTATCATTTATTATGACCGATTAATTTTATATATTTCTAAATATATATGAATAATTATTATTTTCTTATATTTTTTAAATCTTTTATTATATTATATTATAATCAATAAGTTAGTAAAGTATTAGATTTTGTATGATTTGATTTGATTTGAATTTAAAAGTAGATTATATTAGTTTTGGATAGATATAATTTGAATTTTTTTATTATTTTTAAAATCTATAAATGACATGTGTCGATTCATGGTAATGACACGTGTCTTCACAAGAAATGAGTATAGTTATCCTTTTAATAGTATTTATAGATATAGGTTAATCAACCCAGGTATTACATGGGTTGATTTAGAAAATACATAATTTTTTATATTTTAATAAATTATTATAAAATTTATATATAATTAAAATTAAAAAAATTGAAAGCTAGTTAAATTAAAGATAAAAAAAATACTTAGTTGTTTGATATTAAATAAAACAATATTATTATATTGTATTATTAAAAACAGATAATATGTGTTTGCAAAAAATGTTTCTTTTAATTTTTATTAACTTCAAATATTAAATATCAATGTAAGAAATAAAAAACTTCAATTATGTGAAGGTGTATATATTTTGAAAATGATAAAATATAAAAATGGAATATCTGACAATCAACAATCAAAATTTATCATATTCACATATGAAGTTTTATCAATTAAATTATAAATCTTCTTAGCAAAATAATTAATAAAAATTTTTAACTTTATTTACAACACTACTACATTTAAATTACATTTGAATTTAACTATGATCATTAAGGATAATAATGACACATATTTATTATAGGTAAATATTAATTTAATATTAATTCATTAATGAAAAAATTAAAATCAAAATTGAATGTAATTAAGTTAAGGTAGTAAATTTGGAAAATGAATTAAAAAAATGGCATAGGTATAATCATTGATTTTAATTAAGGGTATAAGAGACATTTCATAAATAATTACGAGTTGTCATTAATCTGGAGTTCTCGACCATTGATTTCTTTCCATCCAATGGTCCAGAAACTCCAAGTGATTTTCTTATTTTATACAGTATAGAGTTGATTTAAAATCAATATCAATTTAATTTATTATAATTTAATCTAACTAATTTAATATATAATCAACTAAAATCTAATAAATTTAACTTTTTTATAATCGTTTCATGTGTTTTTATAAATATTTATTCTTAATTTTTTTTAAATTCAACCCATGTAGTACATGGGTATATAATCTAGTTATTAATATAACAACTGGTTTTACAAACTTATGTTTATTACTCAAAAACCCAATATGGTTTCATGGTTATTGTGTTTTCATCTCCTCATAAAGTTTTTTCTTAAAATAGTCTTCATGTTAATTTTTTTCAGGGTTTTATGAAATTCGACTATTAGATACGGTTATAATTAGTAAATTTGGATTTCTAGAAACTGAAAAACCGAGTTCTAATAGTCAAATTTCACAAAACTAAGAAAAAAAATTATTTTGAGTATTTCTGAAAAAAAAAAAAAACATGAAGTGACGAAAATGCAAAAAAAAAACATAAAAACATGTTGGTTTTATCATAATAAACCCTTGAAACTTTTAAAAATCAAAAGCGGCTTTGATGATGTTATGTTTAAGCTTTTAAAAGTTAAATATTGAAACTCTTAAAGGCTTTCAAAATCTGGTTGTAAAACATGTTTAAAATAGTGTTGCTTTGGTGGTTTCATAATCCTCCAAAGGTCAAGAATCAAGTTCTCTTGTTTAGCATGTATCTTTGCATTGATCAAAATGATGTTTTGTGGGATAACATTATGGGGGTGTATTTTGTGTATAACCTGGCCAAAGATGAGTGTGACATTCCATAACACTTAGTATGACAATCAAATATAAAGCAAAAGTTAAGTTAATTGATGTAACATCCTACTTTTGGGACGGGGACGTGGAATTCTTTCATTGGTGATAAATAATTAATTTGGGACCCGGTGATATAACGCTTGTATTTTGTGATAGTGGGATTGGATATTGGGTACCGAGCCGAGTTTAACCGAAAACGTATACATACGTCACCTAGTTGCTTGGTTGCTTCATTATTTCAGTTTCAAATCCAAAGATTTAAGTGTGTGTTGTGTGTGTAATTGATCTCCAGCAACTGTAAGCAAGGATTGAGCCTCCAAATTTGTGATTCAAGCAACCAACTCCTTCATCATCTTCCTTGTTGAGATTCAGGTAATTTTTAGCTGAAATTCGTGGGATATATGTTGTTAATAATTTCTGGAAATGGGAATTAAGTTTGAGTAAATTTGTGGTGTTTTATTGAGTTTTATCGAGTTGGTTTCGAGATTGGGGAGTGATTCCCCTGGTTTTAAGCGAAACAGAGCGTTCTGGGTCTGATCGATCGTGAGCGCGACCGCAATCATGGGATCGCGGGCCGCAATGTTCTTGAGATGGTCGTGGGCGGTTTAAGTTGGGTTGCGGGTCGCGATGTAAGTGCGGTCGCGATGGGGGTGAGCGCGACCGCAACCGCGATGGTCAAGTGCGGCCGAGATCGGTTGAGTGTGGGCGCGATGTGGCTAGGGTTAGGGTTTTGGGTTATGTAGGGCGTGTCTATGGGTGTTTGGGGTTGTGAGAATTGTTTGGGAGTCTTGTGTTTGGGTATCCGGGTTATGTGGGTTTAGTGGTTGGGTATCTGGGTTCGTGCGAGTTGTCTGAGTATTGTGTATAGAGTATTTGAGTTAAGATTGTGATATTTATTATTGTAATTGTGATTCCAGGGTCTCGAGTTGATAGGGTTGGGGACGGGCAGGGAACCGAGACTTGAGT
This sequence comes from Centrapalus pauciflorus, assembly GCA_020465985.1. Classification (NCBI taxonomy): domain Eukaryota; kingdom Viridiplantae; phylum Streptophyta; class Magnoliopsida; order Asterales; family Asteraceae; genus Centrapalus; species Centrapalus pauciflorus. The sequence goes on along the minus strand of JAANYP010007389.1, from coordinate 285,324 downwards.
AGTTTGACTTCAGGGCAAGTGAGTTTGCATGCTTTTCTGAGATACTTGTACGATTATTTATTATACTTGCATGATCTTTTACTGAGTTTTATAGGAGATATTATGAGTTTTGTTACGAACTTTTACTGAGATATTATCATGCATGTATTGTTGAGCTTTATTGTGAACTGTGTTTTATAATATGTGATTTAAGACACTTGAGCTTTCGAGTTACTAAACCATATAGCTGGGCAGGGGTCGGGTCGCTCACGATTTCTTTTGAGTCCTGACGACTGCTTTGTTCGGTCTAGGGATTTGGGTACGTGGATTCGTCCACACGAGTTGAGTACCTATTTGAGTTATCTTGTGGGATATCATATTCTTGTTCAGTAGAGAACGCTGAACGTTTTATTATTGAGCTTACTTTTTATTGAGATTTATAATCGTACACTAACCCTTACATTCTCACCAGTGTTAGCTGACCCTGTGTGTGTTGATGTGTGTGTCTCAGGTGATCAGAGATCTAGTAGGCCTGTTGGACCCAGGTAGGTTTGCTGTGACATCTTTTGAGGAGTTAGCTACCTGTTCTAGAGGTAGTTATATTTTGGGGCTGTTGTGTATACTTCGGATATTATGTAATGTGATCTGGGAATACCGTGACTTAATTATGTGACTTAAAGTTTTAAATTATCGGGGTATTTACGTGTATGTATTAGGACTAGATAGAGACTATCATATTATATTCTTGTTGACGTGGTATTTATGTGGCATTGAGGGTTAGTTCGAGGGTGTTACAAGCATGGTATCAGAGCCTAGGTTTAAGAGATTAAGTATCTAGTGGATGTTTAAGCTTAAACCACGGAGTCTAGATTATTGGATTGTAATCCGAAGTAGATCTCTTAGGTGATAAACCAGTAGCGTATAGAGTTGTGTAGAGTTAATATGTGTTGTTGTGTTTATTGTGCAGGTTAGTCATGGATCGTGAGGGCAGCGGACCTCAGGGTGATGACTCTAGGGCAGACGAGTTTGTGCGTAGGTCTGAGTTATATTCTGTATTCAGTCACATATTGGATGAGCGTTTTCCGACGCAGGGAGTGGGTAGGGGTCAGGGTGTGGTGCCTCCGCCAGAGCGAGGGCAGAGTTCCGGGGCTGGCGGTTCTTCGAGCCAGCCGATGCGTGGGTCCTTTAAGGATTTCATGACGGGACATCCTTCTGAGTTCTTCGGTGGGATTGGTGCCTCGAAGGCACTGGATTGGTTGCGAGAGATCGAGGTGGCATTCCGTATTGCCCATGTTGATCGTGCCGATAGAGTGAGTTATGCTTCGTATTTGCTGAAGGGAGGAGCGTTGCGATGGTGGAGTTCGGGTGTGGGTGCCCGGGGGATTGACGAGGCGTACTTGATGACTTGGGATGAGTTTCGTGTCGAGTTTGAGTTGCAGTATTGCCCCCAGGATATGAGGCGAGAGCTGGAGCGTGAGTTCATTCATTTGCAGCAGGGATCTATGACAGCGCAGGAGTATATTGATGTTTTTAACGATAGAGCCCAGTTCGCGCCGCATCAGGTAGCTACAGAGGAGCGGAAGGTCAGTATGTTCATTGAGGGCCTGAGATCTGATATTAGGGAGTTCGTGGGGATGTTGCGTGACCTCACCTTTGCATCTGCAATGGAGTACGCGAGGCGTAGGGAGAGGGAGGTGGAGAGGCAGAGGGGGCAGCTGGCTCCCGAGAGACAGCGTGTGGAGTCGTCGGGGCAGGGTTCCGGATCATCGAGGCATTATAGAGAGAGACGGCAAGGTGGGTATTCGGAGCAGAGAAATCAGAGTTCAGGGGCCTGACGAGATCAAGGTCGAGATGAGAGGCGGGCCGAAACCGGTCAAGGTCAGAGTCAGGATCAGAGGCAGCAGGGGCAGGGACAGTAGGGGCGGAGCCAGAGGCAGGGCCAGAGCCAGTGGAGTGTTGGTGGAGGATCTAGGGATTCTGGGAGCCGGGTTGAGAGTTCCGCATCGGGTTAGAGAGACTGTCAGCGGTGCTATCACCGCCATGTAGGGCCGAGTGCCCCAGAGCACCTCAGATGTTTTCGTTGTGGTCAGTTTGGTCATAATAGTGTTGCGTGCACTTCACAGGAGTCGCTCTGCTTCCGATGTGGGAAGCCGGGTCATATGTCGCGGGACTGTCCGAGTCCAGGGATGGGATTTCCAGGGGCAAGTTCGAGTGGGGTCGGGGCGTCAAAGTTGTCGTCAGCACCTCGTGGAGGAGGTGGAGTACTGCGGGCCAGAGGTATAGTCTTTCAGGCTATAGCCGAAGAGGAGAGGGAGCCGCATGATGTTGCACCTGGTACGTTTACTCTTGTTGGGCTATGTGCCATTCAGTTTGTTTAATTTGGGATCTAATCGGCGATATGTATTGGCATCCTTCTGTGGTTATTTCTGTGTTTTCATTTGAGTTATCTGCTTTTGTGATTGTTAAGTGAGTAGATAGTAGAGCCGCATTAGTGAATAGAGTTTTGAGCGATGGTGCATTAAATATTGTTGGTCGTCGAGTTTCAGTAAATCTGATGCCTAGGAGGATTAGTAGTTTCGATGCAAGAGATGTGGTTTTATGGTGCGTGGTGGCGGGTAAAGGGAGTAAGGGCGGATTTAGTGGGAATCGTGGTTATTAGAAGTTGGGGTCTGTCGCGTTTGTGTTCAAGGTTTAGAGTTTCTTGAGCTTAGATGGGTGTTAAGGGGAATTCATAGAGGATTTCTCGCAAAGTGCGGAGCCGTTGACAGTGTTGATATGTTAGTTGTGTCGGTTGTAGATGTTAAGGAGTAAGAGAGCGCCGCCTAGAGTTGAAAGATTAGGTGTGTAGGGTTTCGATTTTAGTGTTGCTCGAGGATTCAGTGAATTTTCGTGGTGTAGTGGGATGCCTTGTTGCAGGGTTGAGATGTTTGCTGATGTGGAGAGACAAAGTGATTAATTGTGCCTGAGGCAGGGAAAAGCAAAAGGCGAATCAGTTGCGCAATAAGGAGATGACGTGAGTGTTGTGGGGCAGTGAGAGCATTATAAGGATATAAGGATCCTGTGGGAGCCAGAATTAGAGATGTGTAAGGGTTATTCTCGATTGTTTGGGTCGAGCTAGATTCTGAGGACAAAATCTTTATAAGGAGGGAGGACTTGTAACATCCCACTTTTGGGACGGGGACGTGGAATTATTTCATTGGTGATAAATAATTAATTTGGGACCCGGTAATATAAAGTTGTATTTTGTGATAGTCGGATCGGATATTAGGTACCGAGCCGAGTTTAACCGAAAACGTATATATATGTCACCTAGTTGCTTAGTTGCTTCATTATTTCAGTTTCAAATCCAGAGATTTAAGTGTGTGTTGTGTGTGTAATTGATCTCCAGCAACTATAAGGAAGGATTGAGCCTCCAAATTTGTGATTCAAGCAACCAACTCCTTCATCATCTTCCTTGCTGAGATTGAGGTTATTTTGAGCTTAAATTCGTGGGATATATGTTGTTAATAATTTCTGGAAGTGGGAATTAAGTTTGTTTATATGTTTGAGTAAATTCGTGGTGTTTTATTGAGTTTTATCGAGTTGGTTTCTAGATTGGGGAGTGATTCCCCTGGTTTTAAGCGAAACAGAGCAATCTGGGTCTGATCGATCGTGAGCACGACCGCGATCATGGGATCGCGGGCTGCGATGTTCTTGAGATGGTCGTGGGCGGTTTAAGTTGGGTCATGGTTCGCGATGTAAGCGCGACCGCGATAGGGGTGAGCGCGACCGCGATGGTCAAGTGTGGCTGCGATCGGTAGAGTGTGGGCGCGATGCGACTAGGGTTAGGGTTTTGGGTTATGTAAGGTGTGTCTATGGGTGTTTGGGGTTGTGAGAATTGTTTAGGAGTCTTGTGTTTGGGTATCCAGGTTATGTAGGTTTAGTGGTTGGGTATCTGGGTTTGTGCGAGTTGTTTGAGTATCGTGTATAAAGTAATTGAGTTGAGATTGTGATATTGAGTATTGTAATTGTGATTCCAGGGTCTCGAGTTGATAGGGTGGGGGACGGGCAGGGAACCGAGACTTGAGTAGTTTGACTTCAGGGCAGGTGAGTTTGCATGCTAGTCTGAGATACTTGTACAATTATTTATTATACTTGCATGATCTTTTACTGAGTTTTATACGAGATATTATGAGTTTTCTTACGACTTTTACTGAGATATTATCATGCATGTATTGTTGAGCTTTATTGTGAACTGTGTTTTATAATATGAGATTTGAGACACTTGAGCTTTCGAGTTACTAAACCGTACGGCTGGGCAGGGGTCGGGTCGCTCCGATTCCCTTTTGAGTCCTGACGGCCGCTTTGTGCGGTCTAAGGATTTGGGTACGTGGATTCGCCCACACGAGTTGAGTACCTATTTGAGTTATCTTGTGGGATCTCATGTTATTGTTCAGTATAGAACATTGAACGTTTTATTATTGAGCTTACTTTTTATTGAGATTTATAATCGTACACTAACCGTTGCATTCTCACCAGCGTTAGCTGATCCTGTGTGTGTTTATGTGTGTGTCTCAGGTGATTAGAGATCTAGTAGGCCTGCTGGACCCAAGTAGGTTTGTTGTGACATCTTTTCAGGAGTTAGCTACCTGTTCTAGAAGTAGTTATATTTTGGGGCTTTTGTGTATACTTTGGATATTATGTAATGTGATCTGGGAATACCGTGACTTGATTATGTGACTTAAAGTTTTAAATTATCAGGGTTTTTACGTGTATGTATTGGGACTAGATAGAGACTATCATATTACATTCTTGTTGACGTGGTACTTAGGTCGCATTGTGGATTAGTTCGAGGGTGTTACAATTGATTAGAAAACATATATGAAATAAATTAGTAAGGACAAAATCGATATTTTTTTAAAAATTGAGTTGGTTAGGGACTGAAAAAAGTGACAAAGTTTCAAAGTAAGGACTACACGGACCATCTATGTAACTTTTCAAAGTTAGAAACAAAACCTAAAATTTGTCATAAACTACAGGGACCATCTATATAATTTACTCTATATTTTATACCGACCATTTTACCCTTTTTAAAACTTATAGATTTAGTTGCTAATATTTATAGATTATAATAAACGAGTTATTGAACACCCACGTGTTGCTGCGTGGTCTAAAATATTAATTACAAAAATAAATATAAAAACAAATAAATAGAAATACTTTTCAAACAACGAAAAACAACCGAACCACGATCGAAGAGTGAGATTGGAAAGATGATATAGATTCAAAGAAGCAAGACAAATGATACTGTTAGTTGGTTCTTATCATTGGCTTTCTAGATTTGCAATGCTAAAATTACAAACTGTAAGGTCTACCTAACACAGATCTATCTAGACGCGGAACCGTCAACGAGTGCGGAATCCTCGTTAACGGGTAGACGGTAACAACCCTCAATCAGAAACACGGAGACTATCAGAAGCTGAACGAACGACACACGAACAATCCTACGAACTGATTCTCTCCGAAACGGCACTTACACTGATGATAAACTCGAGATCGCTTAATGCTTAATCACTCTCGAATTCTGCAAAAAGTCTAATAATTAATCGAGTCTATCCCTAATTATAGAGGCTGATTCGAGTCTGTTATGGGCCAAACTCGAATCCGGCCCAAGGCCCATTCGAGTTTATCCTCATTGACACTCTCGAATCTGCCTACATTCGAATCTAGGTTCACATTCGAATCTACCACAGATTCGAATGTCACACCTTATATAATTCGAATCTACCTAACTCGTATTTGAAACTTATGTTATTAACTTATGATTGATTTTATCTTTGACCTTTATGTTTGAACTTCTTGTAATACGTTACATCAATTTCAAACATACAAACAATAATAAATATCAACCATACATAAACATATATAACAAACACTTGCTAAAATCACAATGTAGGATCACTTAGACTGCTATCGTCACACAGGGTGTACCAACAGACTCCCCCTTGACGATAGCTTCTAACAATTCACACATTTGACTTAAGAACTTTGTTTATTTATTCAAATTGCTGCCACCATACAAACCTTTTTCTATACACACCTTGACTACCTTTTCATACTTCTTGCCTTCTGATTTCCAACCTTCATGGTAATAGATAGGTTGTTCATGAAGCTTCTGCAAGTCACTTTGAGATAGGTTTACAAGATGCAAAGGATCATATACTTTCAAAATTACCTTGTCCTCATGATCTTCCATGACTGCCTCTGCTGATTCGTTGTCAACGAACCACCATTTCAAGTTCGCAAGAACATCTTGTGGCATTGTTTTCAACGGAACTTTCTTCAGACAGCGGACTGGCTTGTAGACCATCTTCATCCAAGGTTTACCTGTCAATGGATCTATCCTCGATTCATCCATGACTCTCTTTCCTTCCCTTGGTTTAATCCTCTCAAACCTTCCAGATCGACCTTCTTTTCTTATGATTCGAGCTATCACTTCAGCATATTGGTCATCTCCTAGGTTTATCAGATTTTTCCATGCCAGTTCTTTGACCTCGCATTTGGGCAGAGTATTAAACACTTTCAACTTTCTCTTTAGATATTGCAGCCCATCTCGTCTCTTTAGCACGAAGAGTTGTAACTCTCTGTCGAAAAACCAGCTGAGAATGCCTCCAGAGTAGTTTACTGAACTTGGAAATCTTATCTTCTTTTTCACAGCTAGTTCAGATCTTTCCTCCTCCTTTCTAAACCACAGCTGCCTTTTCTCATCATTCGACAGTTCCCGTTCCGGATTTTCTCTCTCAGATTCAACATTAAAAACATCTTTAAATGCCTCAATGTCTATCGAATTTTGTTCAGCTGTAGTGTATGTATTTGTGATAGGATTCTGTTGAACGATGATCTCGTTTGCTTCATCTTCTTCATCAACCAAAACCTCATCATCAGATTTCCAGTCTACAACATCTTCTGGCACGAACTCACCCTCTTCCAAGTCTCCCAGTTCATCCTCGAAATCAAAACTCAAGTCTACAGGCTCTTCATCAATATCCATTAGTGCCTCAATCATGTCGTGTATCTCAGATTCTGTGATTTTTGAGGGACTAACCTCACTTCCTTCTGTTTCACCTGGACTGGGCTCCCCCTGAACTTCTGCATATAGAGCAGCAGGAAAATCTACTGGCTCATTCTCATTAGGTGCATCGGGATCATTGCCTTCGTCATCTTCATCCCTTCGCTGCTCTTCAGGATCCCTACAACTTGTCTCCCCCTGAGCTTTTAGATTTTTCATTAGCTGCTCAAGGAGGGACCGCATCGTTCGGATTTCTTCTGACTGATCTGCAACAAATGTTTTTAACTCTGTGTTCTCTTCCTGGACCTTTTCCACAATCTTCTTCAAATCGGCATTTTCCTTATCAATATTTGCTTTATGCTTCTGGAGCTCACCGATTGCCGTGGTTAGCCCAAAGATTTGGATTTCCTGGAAGTCAACTCTATCTTTTAAGCGCAGAAACCTTTGATTTTCAGCATATGTGGATGAGGTTGATGGGATGGATTGAATCTGCGTTGGAATGATTGGCGATGGGATATACGGTTCATCTTGAGGTGGTGGTGGTGGAATGGTGGTTTGAGGTTCTTGAGATTGGGGAGTTTGAGTTTGAGGGTTCTCAGATTGTTCAGCTGAAGCGGAAGATGATCCTTGCATAAATCTGTGACGCTTGGCCCGTTGCCTCGTCACTAACTGTGCAACTTCTTCTTCTTCAAAATCGGAGTCATCAGACTCTCGTGATACTCTCCTCCTCGAAGCATCTTCATTGACTACCAACCTTGATCCATACGTTCCAATTTGAACATGAGGTTCTGTAGACACTGACTCTGGAGCTTCAACTTCGATCTCCTCCATCTCTTCTGATTCAGTGGCAGATGATGACTCATCATTACCAGTCTGCTCTGGCACATATTCGTCAACATCTCTCAACACATCTTCTTCTCCCTCTGGAGGCTCAAGTAATTCTCCCACCAATGCTGCAGCTATATCTTCATTGGCATGAGGACCTGCCTCTCAAATTTCATTTAGAGTCTGGCACAACTGATCAGCTTCATTTAGGACATTCGAAGGTCCGGCCTCTTGTACTTCTGGCTGTTGGCTTTTAGAAGGCCTTGATGCCTGTGTTTGACTTGCAGTAGCTCTTTGCCTTCTCCTTTGAGTCTGTGCTCGCGGTTGTTGTCTTTGTTGTTGCGGTGGCTGCCTGGCTTGAACTTCAACTTCCCCTGCCCAGTTGGCAGTATCTGGGGCTTCAAAATTCCTATCCAAAATAGCTCCAAACAACGGTCCCTCGACTGGATTCGCCAACTTTCCTCAGTGTGAGGAGCAATCAGCAAAAATTCTCTTATCCATCACCGCGACACTTTGTATTTCATTCAGCTGAGGCAAATTCGGCAAGAAATGTCTGATTAGCATCATTATGAACCGAGGATACAGCAAAAATTGTTGCTGCTCTGGAGCCGAAATTTGGTGAACGAATTCCGAGAAAAACATCTGTGAAAAGCTGAATGGCCGATTATATACTAACGCGATCATCCCAGACTGGATCTTCGAGACTATATAGTCAAAACCGGCTTTCTTAGCTGCAAAACACACCATGAAAACATGAGCCAAAAATCTCCATTGGCCAATTAATCTACTTTTCATGTAGGAAGTCTTCGTGACATCCAAACTGTAACCCATTCTTTGAAATGCTGCCTGCCTAATACTTAGTGGAAAGTCAATAGGCCCATCCTCTTCTTCCTGAGATCCGAGCTGCAACACTTGACGCAGCATATCGGCGGAAAACACTAACGGTTGCCCTGCAATCCTTGTTCTTAGCACTGTCGGGGTGACAGAGCAGTCCACCTGAAGATGATCATAAAATTGGCGAACATAGGGAAGGACAATGAAGGTTATGGGATAAGGCAAATCCAATCCTAGACTCTACTAGGAAATCCAACATTTGACGATATCCCTGCGCCTCAGGGATTTGATGGTCAGGGTGAAGGACCATATTGTGCTTCGGCACAAAAACTCGAACAGCCATATCTGCACAATAAATAAACTATTAGAATTAATAAAAATCAATAAACTTGCCTAAATTCAAATTTGTTTAATTTTGAACTTGATTAAGTACAAAATCCAACACAAAAGAATTTCTTACAAGTTTAATAAAATTTAAGTTAGATAATTCAAATAGAATAACAGAGTCGAATAACCCCCTTTTCGAGTTTGATGACAGACTCGAATCTAGTGTTCTTCTCGAGTCTACTGACAGATTCGAGAAACGTCAGGAACAGATTCGAACTGTCGTCCCCTACTCAACACTAAATCCCATGATTTTAACCATTTTGAACTTAGCAAATCACATACATTAGTCCAACTAGGTTCTAATAACTGATTTGTGCATTTAATTTGACTATTTATTGGTCTAAACGTTGTAATTTTGGAAAACACGACTTAGACCCTTAAACCTTCAAATAAACGATGATTTTGACTTAAATGATGTATAAAACTACATAAATCTTGTACAACCCAGTTGTTTGTACCTAGAAGTATCAGTTGAATCGAAACACCAAGCAAGAAACTCGACAAATTGTCGTTTATGTGGAAAACGATAGACTCGAGCTATAGATTCGAAATCGCCTAAATAGATTCGAGGATATAGATTCGAAAACAGTAAGGAGTTAATGACTTCACTGTTAACCTATATATACCACCAACCTTCGAATCTATGGCCAGACTCGAATCTACTGACAGATTCGAAACATCCCAATTTCGAGTCTGTCCTAAACTCGAATAACACCAAACACTTAGAAAAATTTCGAAAATTTTGAAATAACTTCAACTTTTTCAACCTTTTCTACGGTATTGTGTAACGAGATAAACTATGCCAAATCTTTTACCCTAAGCACAAGATATTTCACGCAGTGTTTATTTTATCCAACTATGAATGCACCCTTAGTAATTTTTGACCTTTTACCTAAGTAAAAAATAAAATAAAATAAACTAAGGTAAAATAAAATAAAATAAAAACAAAGTAAAAATAAAATTTATAAATTTTGACCAAAAAATTTAACTTAGACTTAAGCTATACTTAATAAAATTTACAACCTAAGCTAAATGCTAAACAAAATATTTTTGATGAGTATAGTCTAAGAAAGGTTCAATCAGATAGCGATGTCTGATACTCACTTTCAGTACTTAAACTTTCACACTTAGGAATTTTTGATTCCTTTGATTGTTTGTCGTGAAATACCTATTTAGTCGATTGTTGGTATTTTACCCCTTTAAACATGCTACATTTCGGAATATCCCTTGCCATTTTTATTTATCATGAAATTATCTTACGTGACTCAGACATAGACATACTTTTATGATCAAGACATACAGACTAAGATTCTAACTTGTTGGTATTTGCAAACTTTCTTTAAAAGACAAACATCGGACACAGGTCTGTATTTTCATACAACAAAGTGTCTTAGTTTGACTTAAGGTTTATTCTTAAAGTTAGCAAGACAGCGGTGACAGGTCTGTACCGACGTACAACAAAGCGACATATCTTGCCAACCCGAATCTAAATAGAGGCAACAGGTCTGTACTTACGTACAACAGAGTTACATGTTTTCGACTCTCAATTGTGTATGATTTTTCTATTCTTTCCATTTTAAGATGTATTTGATGTTGCCATACATCCCCAGAAAGTTTGCATACCTCATTTAGACTCAAAGTTTGTATGTCTTGTACATAAAAATTAAGACCGATTGGTCATACATCTAAGTTAGCGACACGCTTGACTTTTTCTTGAATATTTTATTAGCCATGAGATTCCCTATATGTATAATGCCTACCAACACATCAAACTAAAATAAAGTATAACACTTAGAATTTAGTTGCATTATGTGTGAAAGCCTAAACACTTAGAGTTTGTAACGACTGTGCAAATTTTCGTCACTTTGAACCTATGCATCTAAGACTTAACTCTTTTTTCTGATATTCTCTTTTTTTTTGAATTTTTTTTTTATGATTTTCTCTCTTTTTTTCTTTTGTTTTTCATAAGAAATAGCAATAAAATAAGATAACCCACTAACTTACTAAAAATAGAAACTTACTAAAAATAGAAACTTATCCTAAATTTGCAGACTTACTATAAAAAGAAAGAAATACTACAGCTATAAAAGGAAATAAACTACTACTAAGGTCAAATTACTCTGGGTTACGCATTCCATTTAGTTGAATTAAATATTCAAACCGTGACTTATCAAACGCTTTGGTAAATAAATCAGCATTATTATCTTCTGTTGCCACTTTTACCAATTTGATTAAGTTCTTTTCAGCACAATCACGAATAAAATGATGCCTAATGTCTATGTGCTTTGTTTTGTTGTGTTTAACTGGATTATTCGTTATAGCGATAGCAGTCTAAGTGATCAGATTCGCGAAAAAGAGAGTAAGTCAGACTAACCTTTGAGTTATCAGATTCCACGTTGGCCATCTGAGCAGCATACTCAAGAACTGTCTGATCATTCGTCTTCTCCACCCACATCGGACTGCTGTCCCTTGTGGTCTGCTCTTCCCCATCACATCCAGTCTCCGTGACTTCAGCCATAAAAGCCCGAGCATTTGATTCTGGATGTGAGCTCCAGTCGTATGTACCATCTAGCTATCTGTCTGAAGTGACATTGGATAGTAGACCAGCTAAATTGGCTTGACCAGATGATGAACTTGGAAGGTATCGTTGTTGAGACTGATTCTGAAACTGTCCCTGATGCTGACTCTGCCCTTGGTATGTATCCACCTTCGGTCTCTGACATTCTCTGGCGAAGTGTCCCAGACCTTGACAGTTGTAGCACTTTACCTTGGACTTATCAAATCCAATCCCCTTGTTGTTCATTGTCAGATTCCTCCCAGTTCTTTTAATGAATCTTTTAACCCGTTGGGTTTCCATGGCCAGTTGCCATTTTAGATCCATTTCCTCAAGATCATCAGGGTCGACCAGATCATAGTCCTCATCCCAGAGAGCAGGATCGTTAATTTTCCCCTGAACACAATTCCCATATGCGGCCACAAATGAAGCAAACAGATTCAAATGTTCTTCCGCTGATTTTGCGCTCATAGGCATCTTAGAATAGCTCTGAGATGTCGTCGCCTGTGCTGCTTGAGGTTGAGGTTCTTCCGATCTTCCTAATCCTAAGAACGCTCTGTTCAGTGTGTCATCAGACTCTGCTGGTGACGACGTTTCTCCGGTGAAAAACGCTGTAGCAGTCTTCAGATCGGCGGTCGCTGAAGGTTTTGTTGCTTTTCCAAAATACATTGCTGGATTCTGGACTTGGTCGTAATCCGTTTCGGCCTTCAGAAGCTCGAAATGATATGCCCGCAACGTTCCCACGATATCCTCCAGAGATTGGGTATAATACTGATCCTCATTAAGCTTTATCATTGCCACATACATAAACCATTTGGCTGGTAAGGCATCAAGAAGCTTGTTGTTCTTGTCGGTGTCAGTATACTCAATCCCGTGACTCTCAAGCTTCGTCAATAGATGATAGAAGCGGGTGATAGTATCATCCAGCTGTTCATCCTTTAACGCCTTGAAAATCGCAAACTGTTGTTTCAAGCTCCGTACGCTTTCTACGAACCCTAGGATTTCCCTCACACCTCTTCTCTAGAGACTCCCAAAGTTCCTTAGATGTCTTCTGAGTCCTAAATGTGTGTAGAACATCATGTGGCAACGCCATTCTGATTATCGAGAAAGCTTTGTTCTCAGCTTCATAGAGTTTCTTATCATCTTCCTTCATCATCTGATAAGATAGAACTCTCTGACGGCCTTCAACTTCCGAAATTGGTGGAATATAACCTTCATCAATACACACCCACATGCGTATATCATTAAAACGCACGAAATCGGTAAACTGATCTTTCCACCAATAGTAATCCTCGAGTTTCATCAGCTTAGGCGGAGTGTTTGCCTTCCCGACCTCGTGGTCCATTTCCAGGAATTTTTGAAGATTTGACATCTTTTCGAAATTAATTGAATTGAACTTAATTAATTTAATTCGAAACTAATTTGAATTAATTCGTTTCAATCTAGATAGATTCGAATATAATTAGATTTCAATTTATTTGGGATTAAATTCGATTAAGTGTTGTAAGTCAATTAAATTCGAAACTAATGACAGATTCGAAATTCCTTAGATTCGAAGGTCAAGACAAACTCGAAGACACAGGAGATTCGAAACCCTATTCGAAACTAAACTAAACTCGAAGCAAACTCGAATGTGAAGTAGACTCGAGAACCCTATCGAATGTAGCACAAACAAGATTCGAAAACTCTCTGTATCAGATTCGAAAGGAGCGGATTTGGTTAGACTCGAGACTAAGTGTAACCCTAATTACCCCTAATAGATTCGAGCGCCGCGAACTCGAAAAACGGCTAACACTTCGAATTCTTTACGTTTTGCAGATTAAATCAATATTTTTACAAAGAAAAATATTGATTTCGATCAAAAACGTGAAAAATAACAAAGTATTTCCCGGATAAGAATTTGCTAAGCTTGAAAACACACGAAAAACACGATTTTGAGAGAAAAACCGTCCAATAGCGTCAAGAAACCTAGAATGTATCTAGATGAACACGAAGAACACCAAGAACACTCCGTAGGCTCTGAGACCACTTGTAAGGTCTACCTAACACAGATCTATCTAGACGCGGAACCGTCAACGAGTGCGGAATCCTCGTTAACGGGTAGACGGTAACAACCCTCAATCAGAAACACGGAGACTATCAGAAGCTGAACGAACGACACACGAACGATCCTACGAACTGATTCTCTCCGAAAGGGCACTCACACTGATGATAAACTCGAGATCGCTTAATGCTTAATCACTCTCGAATTCTGCAAAAAGTCTAATAATTAATCGAGTCTATCCCTAATTATAGAGGCTGATTCGAGTCTGTTATGGGCCAAACTCGAATCCGGCCCAAGGCCCATTCGAGTTTATCCTCATTGACACTCTCGAATCTGCCTACATTCGAATCTAGGTTCACATTCGAATCTACCACAGATTCGAATGTCACACCTTATATAATTCGAATCTACCTAACTTGTATTTGAAACTTATGTATTAACTTATGATTGATTTTATCTTTGACCTTTATGTTTGAACTTCTTGTAATACGTTACATCAATTTCAAACATACAAACAATAATAAATATCAACCATACATAAACATATATAACAAACACTTGCTAAATCATAATGTAGGATCACTTAGACTGCTATCGTCACACAGGGTGTACCAACACAAACAAGGCCTTATTTAATCGGACAGGAACCACAATTAATTAATTAATTAATTATTCATAACCATAATATGAAAATTTGCCATTGATTAGGTTTAATCATCAATTTAATTTGTTGGTTTTACGATCAAATCAAATAAATTTATAACGTTAATGTCTCTAATACATCGATTAGTGTTTGTCAACGTTATAATAGTAATGTTCAATGTTCAATATTTGATAAAAAAAATCTAAATATTAAATACTTACATTTTAATTATAAAACAATTTCATTGTAATTTTATATCGTGCATTTGAATAATAAAGTCTTTTTTATAAAATTAAGCATAACATAATAGTTCACAAGACAACTCCAGATATAAGTATAATTAAAATCATAATTTTAAGTGTATAAGAAAATGTTGTAATAATAAATGTTAAAAGAGGATTAAACGAAAATTTATTAAAATTGAATGGCTAAATAAAATATAACACTAAGATAAGGGTGTGTTTTTAAAATTAAAAAAAGAAGGTAAAACATCATTGGATGAATAGATTTGATAAAGGGCTAAAGACTAAAATAACCAAAATTTTAAGTGGGATGAAAGAAAATAACCAAAAATATTGGGTATGCTTCAAAATAGCCAATGATTACACAAATTAGTTACTCAAATACCCCTTTGTTACACAATTGATTTTTATAGAATAAAAAAAATAAAAAAATAACTTTCCAGGTGTCAACGTTTTATTAGTTGGTTTCAAAAGTTTTTATCTTCCCAATACACCTAACCCACCAACTCCCCCCTCTAACTCTCTCCCTCACCAAGGATTCTCATTCCCTCCCACAAAAGTTGAGTAATCTCTCTTCTCTCCTCCGGCGCCTTCTCCTTCGGCGACTCCTCCGACGACGACTTTTCGTGTTCCGACGAGATTCTTTTTTTGAAGCCTCTCATTCTCTTTGGCCACTCCTCTCCTTCGGCCACTCCTATCCAGCCTCATTATCCTTTTTCCTTCGGCGACATCACCGACGACTCAACCTCTTCAGCGACATAAGTGTTTGATTTGTTTGATATATCTCAATCACAAACCGCTTTGTCTATGCCTACATTAATAAACTTGCTTCTGTGTCCAAACTAACAAACACCGATGAAAACCTAAACATAGGGTTAAAAAGGAATTAAAACAAACCTTAACATATAAATTTGTATCAATTCCTAAGTCGTATCTTCTTGCAAATACAGACAATAAGTGTTCTCTAAATGAAACTAATGTCAAATCATTTATTGTCTACAAGAGATTAACCGAAAACGCTAATCAGTCAGGACCCAAATGTCACAACATTTGGGTACCAATGTCCACTTGATTGTCTTGCAGGAATGGTTTCTAATCACCTCAAATTAGGACCAGTACTTCATTCAAATGGATTCCGAACACCTAGTTCAGGACCCGGATCTCAAATCATCACACACTGACAACATTTTTGCTTTCAGGCAAACAATATGTGGGTGTTAGATTCTGGTTTATCACGACACATGACTGGTAGGCAAGACCTCCTCTCTAACTTTGTATCTTCTAAAGGCGGCTTAGCTAAGTTTGGTAACAACGGTGTCACTTAAATTCGAGGCTACAGAGATCTTGAAATGGACAACCTAAAGATTACTCAAGTCTTTAATGTCCAAGGTCTCGGTCATAACTTATTCAGTATTGGCTAACTTTGCGATAAAGGACTTGAAGTATCCTTCAAGGCAACACGATGCAGAATCCGCCCTCCAACTAGAAGAGAAATCCTTGCTGGAACTCGGTGCTTCAACCTCTACACTATTGACCTTTCCAAAGTCAAAGTCAATAAGACGATTTTCCTACTTTCTAAAGCTCCATCTCAACAGTCTTGGTTATGGCACAATAGATTTTCTCACTTGAATTTCGAGAACATTACCAAGCTTGTTACCAATCGGCTTGTCCAAGGTCTACTAGACTTGAAGTTCGACAAAGACCAACTATGTGCTGCCTGTAAGAAGAGTAAAATCAAGAAGGCATCCCACAAAACAAAGCAAGTTTCAAGCACTACCAAGCCACTCGAGCTGCCTCACATGGATTTGTGCGGACTGATGCGCGTCGAGAGTATCAACGCTAACAAATACGTGTTAGTGATGGTAGACGAGTACTCTAGATATACATGGGTGAAATTTCTACGCACAAAGGACGAGACGCTAGAACTAATCATTTCTTTTCTGAAAACGACTCAAGTAAATCTTCAGCTCCAATCTCAAGTTATGTCACACCCCGATACCCAGCTCGGCAACAAGGCGTGACGTCACGGAAACAAATTCACAATCATAATGAACGACCTCTATATGGGACGTCATAACATATAACCATTTTTTACAATCACAGTAATAAAAGATTTCACGAATGATGGAGATTAAAATACATGACAAAAATAGATTCTAGTTATGCAATAAATCTTCTTGTGGTTTGAAATGCTTCGTGACTCCAAGAGCTTGTAAAATCTCGACAGTTAGCCGTGAATGCGAAATGTAGCCCACATGGTCTTGAGAATAACATGTTAAATACGTCAACATAAAGTTGGTGAGCTCATAGGTTTACACGTTAAATATAGACCATGTATGGAAAACACAAGATTTCATTGAGTTTATAAACGTAAAAAAATCAAATAATTTAAGAATTATCATAAGTCTCATGACCCCGAAACTTAATTTTTGATTGCCCTATGTGGTATCCAACATCATAATATCAAGAATTGTCAAATGATTATGCATCCGTTTACAATTGGCGCAACCAACCCGGATGGGTGCGTCAACCCAAATAGATCTATCCATAACATTCATGTTTACGATGTAATTAACGATTCATGATTGAGGGAGGTGGTGAAGTAATAACCTTATGTAATACATAAAATGATTCAAGTACTTGTGTCCATAGAATTAATTGAGCATTTATTCTCACCCCAAGCAATATAAACCTGTAAAAATAAGGGTTATGAAACTCACCGTAGTAGTGAGAGTGAAAGCGATGATCGAGATGTTGAATTGTAAGGATGTTCGATTGGACTTAATCAGGTCCTAGATGATATGAGAGACTTAATAAGGCCTCTAAATGAAAATATGTATGCATTATGGTTTTAAGTTTAATCATCCAACATAACAAGTCGATTAATTTAATTATAAGAATTTTCAAGATTTATCAAGGTTTTCGGCCTACTTTGAGGCTGTTTTTAGCATAGCTCCAAAACAATTTAGACTTTGATATTTTTAATCATGACACTACTATATCTAAAGAATTTTTCAAGATAAAGACGGTCATTTTTCGAGGTATTTAGGTTAGGGAAATAATCCGCTAAAACTCATATGTAAGCAACAAATGGTGCTGTTAGACCTTTCGGTTTGCAAACAGTATTTGGGGGTTCAAAACTCCGAATTAAATTATGAAAATTTCCAGATATTTAGTTAAGACATATATCTAAATTTTGGAAATAGAATCACCTCATTTCGTTAAGTTTTGAGTGAGTTATGATTTTTCCAAGTTGATGTAGTGAAACTGCCGGAAAAATATGAATTTCACAACCTTTCAACAACTTGTGGTTCTTGTTGTCTATTCAAAAACTTCATGCATAAAAGGTTATGAAACACATTTATAAACCTTGTTTTTAAAATATCTATGTCTACATTGTGTGTTCATATATTTATAAACACATTTGAAGAAACAACTTTAAAATAAAAACTAGTTGTTTATGAACTTTGCCTTTGATGAAACTTGTTGTTGGTGATTATATATTATGCAAGACATACGTATAACATATATAAAAAATGTAAATAGGTTTTCACTGACTTCAGTGAAAGATGAGAAAACAAATGTGCAGAAGGAAAGATCTTGAATTTTGTTGCACACAAAACTACTTAAATATTTGAAGAACAAAAAGAAGAGAACTTTGGTGTTGTTGGGGATGCCTTGGCCGGATTTTAAGAGAGGAAGGAGAGGTGATTTTTGCTCTTGCAATGGTGTGGAAATGAAGTGAAGAATGATCCTACATTTATAGAGGGAAAAAGGTCACGCAATGATGAAAAAGGTAAAGGTTGTGTACAAGTCTTATCAAACAAGTTGCAAAAAGTGGAGGTTTGATGTAGATGGTGCATGACACTTTGATTAAAAAAGTTAAAAGTCAATGGGAGGGTGTGTGCTAGGGAGGTGGCCGACCTCATGGCCTAAAAGCAAGGATATATATATATATATATATATATATATATATATATATATATATATATATATATATATGAGTTTATTATAAAAAAACCAACATGTTTTCATGTTTTTTGCGTTTTCGCCCCTCCATGTTATTTTTTTTCATAAAAGTCCTCAAGTTATACTTTTCTTTTTGGTTTAGTGAAATTTTGACATTAGAACCTGGTTTTTCAGTTTTTTAAAACCCGGTTCACAAATTATAACCGGGGTTTAATGTCCAAATTTCACTAAACCAAAAAGAAAAGAATAACTTGAGGTTTTTTATGAAAAAAATAACATGGAAGGATGAAATCGCAAAAAAACGTGAAATGACGTTGGTTTTTTTAATAATAAACCCTATATATATATATATATATATATATATATATATATATATATATATATATATATATATATATATATATGTATATATATAGTGTTTACAATGTATTTCTTGTGTATTTTCATTTTTATATATTGTTATAAATACTTGTTGAATTAAATACACTAGTTTAATAAAATTGTTTTTGTCTTACATAAGTACTGTTTTAAAATTTTGTTCATGCATAATGAATGTCAATAATTTTAATTAAATCATGCAACATAGTTGATTTAATTTAACATGCCGTAAGTTGATCGAATTAATTCTTTGTCGTTTCATCGGATCACACCGATGAAATTGTTTTCGTTTCTAAGGAAAATCCTTATGAACTTATTAACATCTTGATTTATTAATACTCACTATTAATTAGATGACAGATGCTAACTTGATTTGGTGCCAGTTGTTACAAGTTATTCGTACAGATAATGGTACAGAGTTCATAAATAAGGTGTTGTCCACAATTCTAGACTCCGTCGGAATCACTCACCAATTTTTCACTTCCAGAACTCCACAACATAACACTTTTGTAGACCAACGGAATCGTACCCTTGTTAAAGCAGCCAGAACAATGCTGACATACTGAAAGTTGCCTCTACAGTTCTGGGCTAAAAGCTGTAGATACTGCATGCTACACTTAGAACCGCCCCATCATAAACAAACAGTTTGTTAAACACCCTATGAGATTATTAATAAACAAGCACCTAATGTCAAATACTTTTGTGTCTTTCGCTGCATGTATTTTATTCTCAATGACCAAGATAATCTCGGCAAGTTCGACTCTAAAGGCGATAACATTGTCTTCAACAAATATTCCATGAACTCAGCTTCTTATTGGGTTTGTAACAAACGGACAAGAATAGTTAATGAGAGTGTGAATATCACATTCAATGACTTAGCTGAATTTGACAACGATTCTGAACAACTCGGTTCAGAACCGGTAATTACACGACCGTCTGAACCAATTCAGATACACTCTACATCAGTTGACTCCTCAATGATGGAGCCAGAAGAATTAGATTTACTATTTGAATTTCGATATGTCAATCCTAAAACTAACTCGGTAACTAAATCTGATGTAGACTCCAAGACCGTTAGCTAAGGCTCACAATTCGAAACTCCAATCCAACTATCTTGTAGTATCTACTCCTGTATACTGGTTTGCTCTGGATCCTCATTTGCCACTGGCATGTTTACTCCAATTCGAATTGTGAGCCTTGGCTAACGGTCTTGAAGTCTGTGTCAGATGTATACTGATAACTACATCTGAACCATATATATGGCTTCAAATGAGGATCCACCAGCTAACCAAACACCCATCTCTCCTAAGTCTCCAATTGGAGTAAACACACCAGAGACAAATTTAGTCGAGCATCCACATCCACTCCTATTGTTGGATCCTCATTTGAAGCCATATCCTCAGACTCATCACTAGTTAACGAACTCGTTCTGTTAATGAAAAGGTGGACTTTCTCCCATCCTGAATCTCAGATCATTGGGAATTAGACCACTCCTATCTGAACCAGACAACCACAAATGAGGAATGCATGTTTGCAGCATTTCTCAACAAGATTGAGCCCACAACAATGGTTGAGGCTCTATGTGATCCAGACTGGGTGAACATAATGCAAGACAAATTACACCGGTTCGAAAGTCTGAATGTATGGAGGTTAGTCCCACGATCAAAAGGAAGATCAATCATAGGCACCAAATTGAACTACAAGAGTAAACGAGACAAGAATGGGGCTGTCATACGAAACAAAGCTAGATTAGTCGCCAAGGGATACCGATAACAAGAGAGAATCGACTACAACGAGACGTTCACCCCGGTAGACAGACTTGAAGCCATTTGCATCTTTCTAGCATACGCTGCTCACAAAGATTTCACCGTCTACCAAATAAATGTAAAGATGATGTTTCTCAATGGAATTCTAAAAGAGGAGGTGTACATGTAACAACCTGAGGGGTTTGTTGATGAGTCCAGACCTTCCTATGTCTATGCTCTCGATAAAGCCTTACACGATTTAAAGCAAACACCTCAGGCCTGGTATGAAGTTTAACTAAATTCATTCTCCACTCTGTGTGACATCCCACATTGGTTTGTGAGAGAAACCAATAGACCTATATAAGGATAAGGTGACTCTCCCCTAACAGGACGTGTTTTGGGATGAAAACACAACCGTGAGGCACCGTGTTGGGGTGAGCAAAGCGGACAATATTCTGTCCCGGTGGGCTTGGGTTGTTACAAATGGTATCAGAGCCAGGCACTGGACCAATGTGCACAGCGAGGACGCTGTGTCCCCAAGTGGGGAGGATTGTGACATCCCACATTGGTGGGTGCGAGAAACCAATAGACCTTTATAAGGGTGAGATGACTTTCCCCTAACAGGACGCATTTTGGGATGAAAACAAAACCGTGAGGCACCGTGTTGGGGTGACCAAAGCGGGTAATATCCTATCCCCGTGGGCTTGGGTTGTTACAAATGGTATTTGAGTCGGGCACCAGACTAATGTGCACAGCGAGGACGCTGTGTCCCCAAGTGGGGAGGATTGTGACATACCACATTGGTGGGTGAGAGATACCAATTGACCTTTATAAGGGTGAGGTGACTCTCCCCTAACCAACGCGTTTTGGATGAAAACATACCGTGAGGCGCCGTGTTGGGGTGACCAAAGCGGACAATATCCTGTCCCGGTGGACTTGGGTTGTTACACTCTGGTTTCTCTAAAGGTACGGTTGACACTACCCTGTTTATCAATCATAAATGTAACAACATCTTACTTGTCAAATCTATGTAGATGAAATTATTTTTGGCTCTACTAAGCCTTCACTTTGTAAAGCATTTTCAGAACTAATGGAATCGAAGTTCGAGATGAGTATGATGGCGGAGATAAATATTTTCCTCGGATTACAAGTCAAACAACTTCCTGACGGGATTCTTATAGATAGTCTAAGTAAATCCATGATCTTCTAAGAGATTTAAGATGTAAAACTGTTCGTCTATGAAAACTTATATGTCAATCTCTTCAAAGCCTGATGCCTGGAAAGGCTACAAATATTACGACTTATCGATGAATGATCGGTTCCTTACTTTATTTAACTTCTAGTAGACTGAACATAATGTTTGATACGTGTCTCTGTGCTTGTTTTCAAGCTGATCCTAAAGAGTCACACTTTGCTGCTGTCAAATTTTTTTTCTGTATTTAAAAGGCAAATCTGATCTTGGTATCACCAATTGCCTTCCCAGATCATGCAGGTTGTAAGCACAACAGGAAGAAGCAAATCATATTACATCCAGTTCCTCGGGGACAAACTGATAGTTTGGGCATCCAAAAAGAATACAATGTTTCACTGTCAACCACAGAGGCTGAATATGTCGCTGCTGCTCGGAAATTCTCTAGATGCTCACTCAACTCCGAGATTACAGCAATAAACTGAACATAATTCCTATCTACTGCAACTCTATGAGCGCAATAGCCATTACTGGTAACCCGGTACAACACTCTCGTGCTAAATACATAGATATAAGGTACTATTTTATAAAACATCATGTCGAAGAAGGTGTTGTGGAACTGCATTTCTTAAACACAAAAAATCGTATTGCCAACTTGTTCACTAAACCTATGGACGAAAAATTTAATTTTCTGGTGAACAAGTAGGCATGATTAATTTATCTACATAAATTAATTAATATTTTAATATCTATATAAAGTTCATCCGATTAATCAATGAATCGGATTTTCTTTACTAAGATGTTACAATATTTCGTAATTTGTGAGCCATATTTATTATCTTCAATTTCAGGTTGTGTGTTCCTTATTAATTATTTTCCTTGTTGCACGGTTCCTGGAAGCATCACGTTAAGTTGAATGCTCCTAATGTTATTCTTGTATGTCCGAGTGTTTTGTTCGTTCTGAATATGCACTCACAGAGGAGCCGGTCGGGGGGGGGGGGGGGGGGGGGGGGGGGGGGCGAGAGAGAGAGACAATGTAATATTTTTTTCCTCTTAATTTGTATGTGTTTTTAAATTCTTATGCCTTATTTTTGTTTCTTAATTTCTAATAAAAGAAAAAAACCCAAAATCATTTTAATTTTCTTTTATTTATTTAATTTTTTCTTATTAATTTCATTCGTAATCTTTTTAAGAAAGAAAAGTCTTATAATATTTTTATTTTACTTATTTTATTCCTGGATTCTTTATTAACTTTTTTTTTCGTGTGTTTATGCGCTTTTTTGTATGGGTTGGGTTTTCTCAAAACGGGTTGGCGGAACCGTTTTTCCAAAAAAGTATATATATGATTTCCTCCTTTCACCATCTTCTTACCACACTTTGTCAGTTAATCTTCCCAACTCTCTCTCTCAACTCTCAAGATACTCTTCAAATGTTCCATCATCAATATGCTTATTGAAATGTTTTAAAGTGTTTTCGTAACTCAAAGTCTGGAACTCGAATCTGATCATAAATATATGTTCTAATCAATGGTTCAAGTAATACATTGTTCAAAATTGCCAAAAATGGCTTCTGAAAATGGGTTTCTTTGACAAGAAGAAACCTAAAAGGTTTTAATAAATATGACTTTTTGATCCAATGTTTTCAAAATCGAAGTTGTTTGTGAGTTGGTATGGAAATAAAAATTTTTCTAAGTGTTGGCCTCTTTATCTGAGAGTTGCAACTCTCGAATAAAGAGGGGACATTATAGGGGACCAAATTTTTCCTAAGTGTCAAACGCAATTCATGTTATATTCGAAAGTTTGAACTCTCAAATATAACTGGTGTTCAATGGGCCAAATTTTTTTCTAAGTTAAACTTACGATACATGCTTGATTCTAGAGTTGTAACTCTCGAATGATACTATATATGCAATTCATCTCTCATGGCCTAATTAATCACAAATTTTTCTAAGTGCAAATCACAATCATGCCTTATTCGAGAGTTACAACTCTCGAATCACTCATGATTCACAAGTTGTCATCTCTTGGACTCATTTTGGAACACTTAGAAAATTGTCTAAGTCCAACTCTCGAACCATGTTGTATTCTAGAGTTGCAACAATCAGATTATACATGATTCGAGAGTTGTCCTCATTATGCCTTAACACAAATTTTTTTTTAAGTTAAGCCTTCGTATCCAGTTGCATTCGGGAGCTACAACTCTCGAGTGCTTCTTCAGTCGCAGGTTCTTTATATGTAAATTTTTTGACCTAATTTATCTAAGGGTACTTCGTATCACGCTTCATTCGAGAGTTGTAAATCTCGAATGACACTGCATTTGAAAGTTGCCACAAAATTATTCTACGCCTGGAAAACCTAGTGTTGAACTCATTTGAAAGTTCACTTTGTTTAAGGATTTACCTCATGTCCAAATGTTGTTTGACATGATTTTCTCTGAATTTGGACTGGGTTCTTTTTATAAATTTTCTTACTCAAAATTTATCAAAGAATCCCTATAACAAATCAGATCTATTCTATCTAACTCCTTATACATGAATCATCCTTGACTAAGTATGATATTAAATGATATACATATATCTAACTCTAAGTTCTTCACCGTAAAATGGCCTTATGATCACACTCTGCCTAAAATGATATACATATATCTAAATCCAAGATCAAGTACAAGTTCAAAGATAAGTTCAAGAACAAGTTCAAAGATAAGTTCAAGAACAAGTTCAAAGATAAGTTCAAGAATAAGTTCAAAGGGTAGGGTTTGAACTTAGTGAAGCTAAGTTCGAATATAGTTGGACAAGTTCATGGGCTTGGGCCTAAACGAACTTGTGTAACTTAAGTTCGAACTTAATCTCTATAATTAAGAATTAATTCGTTTGAATTAAGCACTTTTGCAGAAATTAACATTGAGAGCTCGTATCAGTGCACGTACGAACTTGTGAGATTTCAGAGAGTCGTTTCGGAGAAATACACGTGTCGGGCCGTTCGTCGTATCGGCTATCATTGTGTTCGTCTCCGGTTTCCGTGTGTGATCGATCCGTTAAACCCCTAACGAGGATTCCGCACTCGTTGGAAGGTGTCGCGCAAGATCAGATCCGTGCTAAAGGTGACCTTACAGGTGGTACCAGAGCCATTCGAGTGTTCGTCGCGTTCTTCGTGTTCATACGGACATTCTAGGTTTCTTGACATTTTTACCGGAAAAATCACCATTTTCTAAGTTTTTCGGAGTCCTACAAGCAAGGTAACGAGGTTCACTTTTTCAGTCGAAATCAGTGTTTTTAATCTTAAAAACATTGGTTTAATCTGAAATCTTGAAAAAATCGAATTTTTGGCCGTTTCTCGAACTTGCGGCGCTCGAACTTAAGGGGGTATTAGAGTTCTTCGAACTTGTCAGAATACGCTCCTCTCGAAGTTGTTTTAGGGCTTCATTCGAGTTTAACTGGAATTCGAAGTTGTCAGAATTCGAAGTTGGCAGATTCGAAGTTGTTTTAAAAATTAGGGTTCTCTCGAACTTACCTGAAGTTCGAACTTGTCAGAGTTTTTAGGGTTTCTCGAACTTACACTAATTCGAACTTGTTGAGTTCGAACTTAAGCCAATTCGAATTTAATTTACAAACGAATTTAAATTTAAAATTATTCGAACTTGCATAAATTCGAAGGATTTATTTTAAATTGAATTGCTTAAGTCCGAAAACAAAAGGTTTAGAAAAAATGTCGAGTTTGCAAAAAATCCTGGAAATGGATCATGAGGTCGGCAAAGCAAATTCTCCGCCAAAGCTGATGAAACTGGAAGATTACTATTGGTGGAAGGATAGGTTTGCTGACTTTGCACGATTCAACGACATGTGTATGTGGATATGCATCGATGAGGGATATGTTCCTCCTACACAAGAACTTGAAGGCCGACAAAGAGTCTTGACGTATCAGAACATGATAGATGACGACAAGAAAATCTATGAGACCGAGAACCGAGCTTTCTCAATTATCAGAATGGCGTTACCTCAGGAAATCCTACACACACTAAGAAATCATAGGACTTCTAAAGAGCTTTGGGATGCTCTAGAGAAGAGATGTGAGGGAAATCCCAGGGTACGCATGGGAAGAAATGAGATGCTGAAGCAGCAATTTCCCATTTTCAAAGCTCTTAAGAATGAGACGCTAGATGAGACAATTACTAGATTCTATCATCTGCTAACCGAACTTGACAATCACAGTGTCGAGTATCAAGAGACTGAGAAGATAGAAAAACTTCTGGATGCTTTACCAGCTAAGTGGGAGATGTACACGGCGTTAATAAAGCATGATGAAGAGAAGTTTGAGACTCTTACTCTTGAAGGGGTTATTGGAATGCTGAGAGCATATAACTTCAAGTTACAGAAGAAGGAACGGGAATTTGATCAGGTTCAAGATCCAGAGATGTATTTTGGAAAATCAAAACCGTTAATTACTAGTGAATTGAAGTCAGGGGCCACAACATTTTTCTCGGGAGAAGAATCCATCCCAGTTGAGACAGAGAATTCTAGTAGCAAGGTGTTCTTAGGGTTTTCTAAACCAGAAGAAAAACCAAATCATTCAGCGTATACGTCTCAAGGATATACGAAGATGCCGATGAGCGCAAAATCAGCTGAAGATCATCTAAATCCTCTAGCTTCGTTTGTCGCAGCGTATGACAATTGCGTTCAGGGAAAAATAAATGATCCAGTGTTGTGGGAAGAAGACTACGATCAGGTAGATCCTGATGACTTGGAAGAGATGGACCTACAATGGCAACTGGCCATGGTGACTCAAAGGGTCAAGAGGTTCATGAAGTGGACAGGAAGAAATCTCAACGTTAGCAACAACAAGGTTGGTTTTGACAAGTCAAAGGTAAAGTGCTACAATGTAGCATTGCCAATGATTGAGAAACTTTGCAAGAGAGTGTCAAAGGCCAAAATTGGAAAACCATCAGAATCAGAACCAAGGGAGATATCAATCTAGTGGTTCTGGGAATCAAGCAGCCATCGCTGGACTGTTAACCAATGTGTCATCTAACAGACAACTTGATGGAACATATGATTGGAGTACTCATCCGGAGTTGAATGCCAGAGCATTTATGGCAGAAGTAACTGAGACCGGGGATGATAGAAGTGAAGAAGAAGCAGAGGGCACGCAGCAGACAGATTCAAGTCCTTTGTTGGTGGAAAAGTCAGAGGAGCAAACCATTCTACAATTCGCAGCTCAAATGGCTAATGTGGAATCGGACCGCAAAAAGGTAATTCTAAACTTTTCTACATTCCACGATTTATGTGTTTTAAGTGCTAATTTAAATGATAGATTAAATCTAGTTCTAGAGACACATATCACATTAACAGCTCAAGTTCAATCATTAAAATTGGACAACGCTAGTCTTCTAGACATTAAGGAAGATTTAAGGAATAACTTGTAAGCAGATGCTCAGGATGTGATAGTTCTAAAAGACAAGTTAAGTGAACAATGTGTCAGGATAGAACTCATGTATGAGCATGTTGAAGCTTTGACCAAAGAACTCACTCTTAAGGATGTAGAGCTAGCCGAATCTAGAGTTAAAGTTGCTGAGGCAAATAGCAAGCTTGAAAAGTTTAGGAACTCGTCTCTAAACCTAGGAAAAATCTTAGAAGCTCAACGGCAGTCTAAGAAGCCAGTAGGCCTAGGTTATCAAGAGAGTCCTCCACCGTTCAACAATAACTACGTGCCTCAACCTCAGGATAAAACCACTGAACAAGTTGAATCAGAGGTAGCAACAGTAACTGAATCTGGAAAGGATAATTCAACTAAGGTTTCTACCACTACCTCTAAGATTAAGAAAGTCAAGTTTTTGCAGTCTACTAGTGACACTATACTAGGTGAAGCTAAACCTGTTATTGATAATCAGCAAGACGAAGTGATCACTGTAGTGGAGTCAAAAGAAAATGACACTACTGAGACACCTAAATCAAAGGGTACTTATAAGAAGCCGATTGATAAGATGTCATGCTTTAAATGTCATGAGAAAGGTCATGTTGCGTCTACTCTAAACCAGAGACTAGACCTACTGTAGGAAAGCAAGATCAACCAAGACCAGTACCTAGTATTGCCAGCTCAAGTAGTTCTCAACATACTGAGAAGAATGTGAATGCAACACCTAGGATAACTGTTAAACATATACCGGTGTCGGTCAGACAGCAAGAAGTGATCAGGACTAATTCTCCGAATAGAGTTCCTAGTCAATCTTGGTCAGGACCACAACAAGGATATAGGAGTACAACACCTAGAAGGACTTACACTCTAGTTAGGTCACATACTCCTCAAAGACATCAGACACCAGGTAGAGCTCAGGGATATCAGAATGAAATGTATTATAATATAACTTATTCTAGGGCTCAACCACAAATGACAGCCCAAAGGCCAAGAGTGAATCTTAATCACTCAGCACCACAACAAGTTCTCAATCAAAAACCCAAGTCACCTGAAAGGAGAGATGTGTATTTGAAGGAGTTCACGTATGTGGATGAGAATGGTATTACCAAGTCAGTCATGGTTTGGGTTCCCCGTGATAACTAACTTGTTTTCTTTCATGTGCAGGAGCTAACTACAGGTCTAAACAACAAATGGTTCGTCGATAGTGGTTGCTTTCGTCACATAATTGGGGAAAGGAGTCTACTCACAGACTTCAAGGGAGGGAACAAGGGGTTTGTATCATTCGCTGGGAACAAGGGAGGTCATATAACTGGAACAGGAGTGGTCACTGTTGGGAAATATTCTAAGTATGTCAAGCTGTTAGTTAGATATCTCAAACTGTTAGTAGATTTTCTGTGTAATTACAAAGTTCAAGCTGTTAGTTGAGTAAGTTCGAGCTGCTAGTTCAAAAGTTCAAGTTGTCAGTGTTCAAGTTCAAGCTGCTCAACAGATAGTCTTCAAGCTGCTCAATAGCTCAATAAACAGAAAGTGCTGAAATTCAGGAAAAGATTTATATTCGAAGATTCAAGCATATCTACTACCAGAGAAATCAGAGTTTTCCAAGGAACTAAATCAGAAGGCTTTATATATACATAGAATAGGTTTTCTATTGTAAGTCTGCACGTACAAGTTTTGATTCAGTTGTAATTGCCTTTTGATTGAGTTTTCATAAGCCTCTAAGGTTGTAAAACCCTAAGAACAATCTGTGTTCTTCGTCTAATCAAACAGATTAGAGGTGATTGTAATCATTGTGTTTGGCAATACAAAAGATTTGATTGTTGATTATATTTATGTGTTATTTGTCTTGAAAGCTTTTCTTAAAACAGTTAAGTGTTATTCCGCAAACTTCTTAATTGGACTTTGATTCAATACAAGGTTATTGGTTTTATACTCTGATTGATTCAAACCAGTTAATCTTAGGTAGTGATTTTGATCCTGACAAGTGGTATCAGAGCCATAGGTCTTTCTTTGTTTTCAAAGTCAGAAGCTTTCTTTTACAATTTTTAATTTTCTGCAATGGAATTTGATAATAGCAGTAGTGATCTGGGCAAGGACTCAAAGTGCCTATGCTCAAACCCACTGAGTTAAAGATGTGGAAACTCAGGATTCAATAGCACATTCAATTTATTGATTATGCCATATGGGAAGCTGTTGAATTTCCTCCTGTAGTTGATCCTGAACTTGATGCTGAGGGCAAGCCCATAAAAACACCTCCAAAGACTGAACTTGAAAGAAAGGCTAGAATGAATGAAGTGAAAGCTCTTACACTTCTACAGATAGCCATTCCTAATGCTTATCAACACCAGTTTAAAAAGTTTTATACTGCTCATTCTCTTTGGATTGCCTTAGAGAAAAGATTTGCTGGCAATGCTAGCACCAAAAGGAATCAAAAAGATATTCTGAAACAGCAATATGAAAACTTTTATGGTGGCAAGAATGAAAACCTTACTCAAATCTTTGACAGGTTTAATAAATTGACAGGTGAATTGGAGACTGCCAAAGTCAGCTTGGATCAAGATGAAGTAAACAGAATATTCCTTAGATCACTTGGTGTAGAGTGGACAGTTTATGCTGCCCAATAGAGAACAAAAGATACTCTTGATGAAATAGAGTTGGATGACCTTTACAACAGTCTGAGAGTGTTTGAAACTGAGATTGAAAATAAAAAGAAATCCTTTTCATACAATCATAACACTGCTCTGTTGTCATCAGCATTAACTGATAAATCTAACTGATTGTGATTCCTTTTCAGGTGCTGATGGTAATTCTACTGAAGTTCATTATGAAGCCTTTGTTGCCAATGATGGACTGTTTGCTCTAAATGCTGAAGATTTAGAACAAATCCATCCAGATGATCTAGAAGAGATGGACTTAAAATGGCAGCATGCTATGTTGACTATGAGGGCTAAAAGGTTTCTGAAAAGAACTGGCAGATCAAACTTCCAAGCCAGACCAGAAGGCAAACCAGCATTTGATAAATCAAAAGTAGAATGCTTTAAATGCCACAAGCTTGGACACTTTGCCAGAGAATGCAGATCCCAAGGTCAACAGCCACCATGACCCCAGAAAACTAATGAAGCTTCATCATCACAAGCACTTGTTTCTCAAGAAGACAATGTGTTTGACTGGAGTGATCAGACAGAAGAGGAGTTTCAAAATCAAGCTCTCATGGCAGAAAAATCTAATGTCACTTCCACTGAACTACCATCTGAGGTAAATGCTAAACTCTGCTCTCAAACATGCAAAAATATGGTTAAAAAGTACAGAGATCATAATGAGAGCATGTGCAAAACTCTAGCTAAGATGGAAGAAAGGAGATATGAGTACATGCAGGCTATAGAAGATCTTGAAAAACAGATCAACGACTATAAAGATAATGAGATTCAAATGGGACATGATAGAACATATCATGAGTTGGAGAAAAAGGAACTGAACAAGAAAATAGAGTCCCTAAATAAGAAATTAGATGAGGTTGAACAGAAGGTGTTAGAAGCTAACAAGAAAATAGAATCTGTCAATATAGATTTAGGAAACTACAAATTGGCAAATCAAAAGCTGGAACACCTAATGGAAGTTCAATTTAAAGATAGGGTAAAATCTCAGCTCAATCCCAAAGAAGGTATAGGATACAGAGCCACTCCACCCCCATACAACAACAAATACATTCATCCCATGAGTGAAGTGGGTGATAGACTTGTTAATGAACCATTAGATGAGTCAATGACCACTGTAGATCCTATCCTTGAAAACAGTCCTGAATCTAAAGAAGCACTGATTCCAAATGAAGACTGTGAGTGCAAAGAAGTTGAGAAAGAACACAAAACAATGAGTGCACCTATAGAAACCTCTAACCCTAGTAAGAAAGGAATAGAGAAGATGAGTGTATGCAATGCTGCTCCACATGTTTCTGTACCTTCTAACTGTAACATTGCATCTTCCTCAAAAGGTAATAAAAGGGGTAAGACTGTTCCAATCTGCACATGCCAAGAGCATGGTGTCCAAAAGTTTCCCAAACAACAGCAGGTAAGGGGAAATCAAAGGAACAAGAACCAGTTATGGTCCAACAAAACTGGTTCTCCAATCAAAACAGTCAAAAGATGTTTCCATTGTGGCAGGAAAAACCATTTAGCCAGACATTGTTTGTATAAACCATCTGTTGCAAAACAGACTGTGGTTTAGAAACAGACATTTGTTCAAAACACAAAGAATTCTAAGGCTAAACCTCCTATTCCACCAATTCCAAAGAAGACAGTTGATCACAGGTTCTTAAAAGTCAATAAAAAACAGTCCACACACCAAAAACAGTTATGGCAAAACCCAAATCAAATTTTAAACAGATATGGTGTGTTAAAGGCAAAAACTCAGATCAAACTGTTGATACAAATGTTGAAACTGCCAGGCCTAAAGTTGGAACTGGTAGTGCAAACTCTGGAGCTGTTAGCACTAAAAACCCAGTTCAAACTGCTAAGCCTAAAACTGGAACTGGTTATGGATCATCTGAGACTGTTAATGAAAAGGTTGGAAAGAACACCTGGATACCTCATGTCATAACTAAATATTCTTCACAGAATCCACCAGTGGATCTCATTAAGTATAAAAAGTCACAAACAGTGTTTAGTTATGTCAATGCACAAGGACAACCCAAAACCAACTTGGTTTGGGTTTACTCCACTACTAACTAAACTTTTATTTGTGCAGGGCACCCACAGGTCACAACATAAAACAAGATGGCATTTGGACAGTGGATGCTCTAGGCACATGACAGGCAATTCTGAATGCTTGTCAAATTTCAAAGGCTTTGAAGGAGGGTTTGTTGCATTTGGAGGTAATTCCAAGGGAGGTAAGGTAATAGGTAAAGGTACTGTCAAAGCAGGCAATATGATCTTCAATGATGTTTTGTATGTTGAACAGCTGAAGTACAATTTACTAAGTGTGTCCAAAATCTGTGATAAACAAAATATTGTTGTATTCACAGATTCTGAGTGCATTGTTCTTTCAAAAGATTTTAAAAATACCTGAAAATCTTGTTTTACTTAGAACACCAAGAAAGGACAGTGTCTACTGCTTGGACACAGATCTTTTATCCAAATCAAGTACTTTAAGCTGTTTGATATCCAAAGCATCATCTAATGAGTCTGCTCTTTGGCACAGAAGGATGTGTCACAGGAACTTCAAATCTATGAATGTTTTAGTCAAAAAGAATTTGGTAAGAGGATTACCACAAAAGGAGTTCACCTATGATGATCACTGTGTAGCACGTCTTAAAGACAAGAAACACAAAACTTCTCATAAGGCCAAAGAAGTAAATTCAATCTCATCTGCTCTTCATCTTATTCATATGGATCTCTTTGGTCCAACATCTGTTTTGAGTTTGAATAAAAGAGCTTACTGTTTAGTCATTGTTGATGATTTCACCAGATTTACATGGGTCTACTTTCTTAGGACTAAAGATGAAACTGCTGAGCTAGTTAAATCATTTATCCTTAAGATAGAAAACCAATCCAACTTAAAAGTTAAGGTGATCAGGTCAGACAATGGAACTGAGTTTAAAAATCATATCCTAAACAGTTTCTGTGAGTCTAAAGGTATTGCAAGGCAATATAGTGCACCAAGAACACCACAACAAAATGGTGTAGCTGAGAGAAAGAACAGAACTTTAATTGAGGCTGCTAGAACCATGCTGATTCCAAACTGCCAATGACCTTTTGGGCAGAGGCAGTCAATACAGCTTGTTATGTGCTAAATAGGGTTCAGGTTGTTCAATCACAAGGGAAAAATCCATATGAGTTATTCCATCATAGAGTCCCCTTAATAGCCTTTCTAAAGTCTTTTGGCTATTCATGCACTATTCTTCACACTAAGACTCACTTAGGAAAGTTTGAAAGTAAGGCTGAAGAAGGTTTCTTTGTAGGATACTCTACTCAAAACAAAGCCTATAGGGTATATAACAGTGTGTCTAAAACCATTGAAGAAAGTGCCAATGTTGAGTTTAATGAAAACACTGCAAATGTCAAAAGCACTGGTCCTGATTGGTTGTTTGATTTAGATTCACTAACAAATTCTCTGAGCTTTGTTGAGTATACTGCAGAAATTGATGAAAACAGGGTTGAAGCTGCCAACACAAATTCTCATGCTGGTAACACAAATGTTCAAGCTGTTGGCACAAAGTTTCAGACTGTTGAACATTCTGATAAATGGGATGAGTATATTGTTCTACCACTTCTAACTTGTGACCCACCAGGGGTACTGGATGCTCAACATGATTAAAATCTAAATTATGAAGTGCCAATCCCAAGTCCTGAGGTAACAGCTCCATCACATAGGGAAACAGTCCCATCTTCTGGTCAAGCTGTTCTTGAAGCTGAGCCATCAAGTAGTCCTGAAGGAGATGATACAAATCTAGGAATCTCATTTCAGACAGACAGAGAGCCCACACTCAGAGTTCACAAGTATCACCCTCTCAATCAGATGATGGGTGATCCACGCACTCCTGTACAGACAAGGACAATGGTTCACAAGGAGTCTACTGATGCTGAATCAGCAGTTCCTGAATTCAGTCTAGCTGCCTTTGAACATGCATGTTTCATGTCACAATTAGAACCTAAGAAGGCATCTGAGGCTTTGAAAGATCCATCTTGGATTGAGGCAATGCAAGAAGAACTACTGCAATTCAAGATTCAGAATGTATGGACTCTAGTTGATCTTCCTAAAGGAAAGAGAGCAATTGGTACAAGATGGGTGTTCAGAAACAAGAAGGATGAGAGAGGGATAGTAATCAAGAACAAAGCAAGACTGGTAGCACAAGGATATACTCAAGAAGAAGGAATAGATTATGATGATGTCTTTGCTCCAGTAGCAAGAATAGAAGCCATCAGACTGTCCCTAGCCTATGCAAGCTTCAAAGGATTTAAAGTATACCAAATGGATGTGAAATCTGCATTCCTGTATGGTACAATTGAAGAAGAGGTCTATGTGTGTCAACCCCCTGGATTTGAGGACTATAAGTATCCAGACAGAGTCTATAAATTAGACAAAGCCCTCTATGGACTCCACCAAGCCCCAAGAGCATGGTATGACACTTTGTCATCATATCTTCTACAGAATGGATTCAAGAGAGGTACTCTGGACAAAATATTGTTCACAAAGTCCATCAAATCTGAGATTTTGCTTGTTCAGATTTATGTTGATGATATCATCTTTGATTCTACAAATGACAGTCTGTGCAAAGAGTTTGAGGCATTGATGCACAAAAATTTTCAAATGAGTTCAATGGGAGAACTCACCTTCTTTCTAGGATTGCAAGTCAAGCAGAAGCCCACAGGACTTTTTATAAGTCAATCAAAGTATGTTAAGGACATTCTGGAAAAGTTTGGTTACAAAGATACCAAAGTTGCTAGTACTCCAATGGACACTCACAAGCAGCTTGATGCAGACAGAGATGGAGTAGATGTGGACATTCACTTATACATATCCTTGATAGGTTCACTTATGTACCTCACATCTTCTAGACCTGATATAATGTTTGCTGTTTGTGTTTGTGTCAGGTTTCAATGTGCTCCAAAGGACTCACATCTGTTTGCTGTTAAGAGAATCTTTAGATATCTCAAAGGCCAACCATATTTGGGCCTATGGTATCCTAAAGACTCTCCTCTTGAACTAACAGCCTACTCTGACAGTGACTATGGAGGATGCAACATTGACAGAAAATCCACAACTGGTGGATGTCAATATCTAGGAGCAAGACTTGTCTCTTGGCAGTGCAAAAAGCAAACAACTGTCTCCACCTCATCTACTAAAGCAGAATATGTAGCAGCTGCCAGCTGTTGTTCCCAAGTGATGTGGATTCAGTATCAACTGAGAGACTATGGTATGAACTTGCTATCTACTCCTATTTACGTTGACAACTCATGTGCCATAAGCATCGTACAAAATCCAGTGAAATTTCCTAAAACCAAGCATATAGACATTAGATTTCATTTTATAAGAGATTGTAATGAGAAGAAATTAATCCAAGTTACCGAAATTCATTAAGATGATCAGTTAGTTGATCTATTTACAAAACCATTTGATGTAGGAAGATTCACCTTCCTAGTATCAAATATTGGCATGGTTAATATGGATTAATTTGTTTTTCATCATTCTCTCTTATTTTGTGAAGAACATACTTATTTCATATGCTTGATTAAGGGGGAGACACTGTTTCATTAGAATATGCTTAATTTTCAACTAACAGCTTGAGTATTTTCTCAAGCTGCTAGTTCATTTCACTCGGACTGTTAGTTGTTTTCACTTGATCTGTCAAAGTGTGAAGGGTAATTTGGTAAATTCTTATAAGTGTGTGCGCGGGATTAGATATTTTCGAAACCCCCAAACCTTTAAAGGTCCTAGTTTCGTTCAATTGTAACTACCAGTTGCAAAAATATCTTCCACGACCTTTGTTTTCTCTCTGAGCGATTCACACACACATCTCTCAAACCCTAAATCACCGTTTGATCGACAATGGAGTTTGTCAAAGAACACAACTGTCTCCCCTATTCACTCAAACACACTGACCTTCACCTATTCCACGACATGATGGACTTCCTTCGAAGTTCCCATATCCATCATGCCCTCACTATAAATCCCACCATCTATATATCCCATATAGAGCAGTTTTGTAAATATGCCTCTGTCAAAACCATCAACGAGGTCACATCTTTGACATCCAAAATCGATGGCAACACTGTCACTATCACTGAGGAAACCATCCGCCAACACTTGCATCTTCAAGATGCCGCGGCCTTACATGAAGGCTTTTTTGCAATAGGGTATATGGGCCCTACTGATTCTTTCACTTTCTTTAAAGCACATTTTGCCCCTAAGTGGAAATACCTTGTGCATGTTATACAACAGTGCATCAGCCCTAAAAGAACTGGTTGGTCAGAATTTTCTTCGAATATAGCCACTGCCTTAGTGTGTTTATCAACGGGCCAACAGTTCAATTTTTCAAACATGATTTTTCAGGGTATGTTAAGGCATTATGCCCTAAAGAATGGGAAATTTTTTATGTATCCACGATTTTTGGCTGAAATAATTGCAAGAACTTGCAATAATTTCAATATACATAAGAGGATACATGTTTCCCATTGGCACTCTTTACCATCAATAAAAAGATTTTTAAAACCTAGTGCCAATTTTTTGAATATAGATGTCCCATTGCCCTCTGCAATGCTGGGCATCAATCCAATAAACAGAGGGGAGGGTCCTGAGCAGGCTCAGCTTTCCATCACTGCTTCACCCCCAGGACCCCAACCCACTCCTCCTGATACAAATATTCTATCTGCTCCTTCTATCAAACCTACATCCCCACTCATACAATACAAGAGACAAAGGGTTTCAGGAGCTCCTTCCTCCTCAGCCCTAGTACCAGAGCCAAATATCCCTGTGCAGGAGGACACTTCTGCACAGAATATCCAAAGGGAACCCACTAAGGACACTCCCATCCTCAATTTGGAGGTGGCCATCCCAACAGAGGATGTCCATATGGGTTTTGTGGCTGACACTACTGATGTCTCTGCACAAGAGGCACAGGACAGTGTAAACATCACTAAGACCACACCCATGGAAACAGAGGGTGTGCAAGCACCTTCTAGAAGTCCCCAGTTCCAAGAACAGAGGGGCCCAGATGTTTCTACATCTGGAATTCATGCCAGTGATAGATCACAAGTACCACTCTCATTTGATGATCTTGAGGCTAGTCTGCAACTTATGATATTGACGGATCCTCAGCTGAAACCTGTTGTAGCAGTATTGGAACATTACAAGTCCCTTATTGCTACACAGGGGGCACAAATCATAGCACTCCAACAGAAAGTAGCAGCTCAACGTCAGAGAATGGATTATTCTCATTAAGGGTTCACCCTCTGTGGAAATAAGATCATTCAACTTGAGAAGATGATTCGAACCCTAATGGAAAAGGTTGTAGGTCCTCCTGGCCAAACCAATGCATCCAAAAAGGGGGAGAATCAGGAGATCCCTGGCCAACAGTCCCAGATTCTAGGCTAACAGTCCCAGATTCTAGGCTAACAGTCCCAACAACTACTCAAGCTGTTAGCCTAGAAACTCAAGCTGCCCCTATCAGAACAACTGGGGTTGTTATCAGAGAAGGAAATCAGGCTCCTGTCAGTATAGTCCAATCCACAGCATCTGCTTCCAGAGATAAGGGCAAAGGCATACTTATTGAAGCTCCAAAGATTAAATTTTCTTCTAAAGAAGCCCAGGTTGCTCATGATGCTGAATTAGCAAGACAATTAGCAGAGGAACAGGATGATCTCTTAGACCAGCAAACCTGTGCTCCAATGAAAGATGATGAAACCTTAGGTGATTACCTAAGAGGGTTTGTGGTCAAGCAGAATCAGAAGAAAAGGAAAATGCCAACAGGGCATTCAAAGGCAGAACACAGATGTTTTTTGATCAACTTCTCTGCATCAGTTGGAATTCCAAGAGTAATGGATCAGTCATGGCCCTGCAAGATATACATGACAAAGAGATGGAGAAATAGAAAGCAGCCAAAGTCTCCCAACAAGTCCAAAGCCAACAGGAACCAATTCAAGCTGGTGTCAGTAATCCTCCTCCTCATGTTCAAACTGTTGCTTCTATTCAAACTGCTGCTAATGATACTCAATCAGAAGCTATTCAACAAGCAAAGCTTGATCAGGTGAAAAGAGTGCTGTTTGAGCATCAGCTGCAAAAATAATGGAAATTGAAAAGTCCCTCGATCAGCATGACTTCTCCAAGCCTCCTATTACATACTGGTATGCTAAATCAATGGATGACATTGATTTAAAATATCATTTTGTAGTCAAAAGAGAAGCTGGTCCTGAGGAAGAATACAGGAGCATAGTTCACCTTGTACAGAAGATGACCAGAGAAGAGCTGACTCAAATGCATCGTATTGGAACCGTTAGTCAGTCT
Organism: Centrapalus pauciflorus; assembly: GCA_020465985.1. NCBI lineage: Eukaryota > Viridiplantae > Streptophyta > Magnoliopsida > Asterales > Asteraceae > Centrapalus > Centrapalus pauciflorus. The sequence continues at coordinate 247,087 of JAANYP010007389.1, read as the reverse complement.
AGTCTCCACTTCTTTGGGTTAAGCAGAGTGTAAAGGATCTAAAAAGCATTTTTGATCCAGAGTCTATCAGAGGAGATATAGAAGCTGCCAAGGACATGAAGATTGCACATGTTGATCTATATGTGAAACCAAAGACATATAGACTGAAATTTGCAAACGGATCCAGCATGTTCTTCAATTTTGAGTTCTTTGATCTTCCAAGAGCATGGTTACTGCAAATAAGCTAAGTGAAGATATACTGTGATAAAGAAGAGATGAAAAGAGATTTTTTAAAGGCAATTAAACAGAAACTTTCACAACTATAAGTTTTTGGATGCCTTAGTTTGTAGATAACAGTTTTACTTTGTTTTATTTCCTTATTTGTACAAAAACTTAAAGTCTTGTGTAAAGAGTTTAAGTTAGGGGGAGATTGATGGAAAATATTCTAAGTATGTCAAGCTGTTAGTTAGATTTCTCAAACTGTTAGTAGCTTTTCTGTGTAATTACAAAGTTCAAGCTGTTAGTTGAGTAAGTTCGAGCTGCTAGTTCAAAAGTTCAAGCTGCTCAACAGATAGTCTTCAAGCTACTCAACAACTCAATAAACAGAAAGTGTTGAAATTCAGGAAAAGATTTATATTCGAAGATTCAAGCATATCTACTACCAGAGAAATCAGAGTTTTCCAAGGAAACAAATCAGAAGGCATTATATATACATAGAATAGGTTTTCTATTGTAAGTTTGCACGTACAAGTTTTGATTCAGTTGTAATTGCCTTTTGATTGAGTTTACATAAGCCTCTAAGGTTGTAAAACCCTAAGAACAATCTGTGTTCTTCGTCTAATCAAACAGATTAGAGGTGATTGTAATCATTGTGTTTGGCAATACAAAAGATTTGATTGTTGATTATATTTATGTGTTATTTGTTTTGACAGCTTTTCTTAAAACAGTTAAGTGTTATTCCGCAAACTTCTTAATTGGACTTTGATTCAATACAAGGTTGTTGGTTTTATACTCTGATTGATTCAAACCAGTTAATCTTAGGTAGTGATTTTGATCCTGACAGTCACTAATGGGATAATCACACTTGATCAAGTTTACCATGTCGATAAACTTGATCACAATCTCATTAGTGTATCTCAGATCTGTGATAAGAAGCATTCAGTTATCTTTACAGAAACTGAAGCGTTAGTGCTGAAGCCAGGATTCCAAAATTCCTAAAGAGTGGATCATGATGAGAGCCCCAAGGAAGAATGATCTGTACATGATGGATATGAATGTATCAGGCTCTTCGATGGGAACAATTTGTCTTCTATCTAAAGCTTCAAAATCCGAATCTATACTATGGCACAGACGCATGGCACACTTGCACCTAAGGAAAATGAATTACATTACGAAAAATGGTTTGGTGCAAGGTGTTCCACTGAAGAGTTTTCAGTTCGATGACAAGTGTGTCCCGTGCAAGAAGGAAAAACAACATAAGAAGTCACACAAGTCAAAGACTCAGAACTCGAAAGCTTCCACCTTCGATTTGCTACATATGGATCTCTTCGGTCCAATCAACAAAAGGAGCATAGGTGGTAGTTGGTATTGTTTAGTTATTACTGATGATTACTCACGTTTCTCTTGGGTTTTCTTTTTAGGTACAAAGGACGAAACAGCAAGCACGCTGATTGGGTTCTTAAACCAAGTGGAGAACTCATACGGGACAAGGGTAAAATGTATCAGGAGTGATAACGGAACTGAAATTAAGAATGTCGTAATTGGTGTATATTGTCTATCTAAAGGCATTGTGCATCTATTTAGTGCACCTTATGAGCCACAACAAAATGGGGTGGCAGAACGTAAGAACAGGACTTGATTGAGATAGCAACGACCATGCTCTCGGATTCAAAGCTTCCTACCATGTTTTGGGGGGAGGCAGTGAATACTGCTTGTCATGTTTTAAACCGGGTCCTTACTGTCAAACCACTGAACAAAACCTGTTATGAAGTTCTAAACAAAAGACCACCAAATTTAACTGGCTTTGAACCGTTTGGGGTACCATGTACTTTACTGAAAACAAAACATCAACCTAAGTTTAGTGAAAAGGCTGACGAAGATTACTTCCTAGGTTATGTTCCTAATTCACCAAACAAAAGATTTTGTAACAAAACAAATGGTACGGTAGAAATTGTGTTTAACATTGATGTTACAAGTTATTCACATGAACCCCAAACTGGTCCGAAATGGTTATTTGATTATGACTCTGTGTTTGATTCATTTAACATACCGTTTAATGGAAATGCAGGTACAGTATAAAATGATTTCTCATCATTAAAGCTAAATGACGAGTACCGAGGTTTTCCAAAATCAAGCATTCCATCAACATCTGAGCCTACATTGACAGAAGATGGGTCTCCAACAGAGAATGAACTTGAATTACCTACAAATGAGAATCAGACGAATAATTCTAACTCCGAAGATAGTGATCATGACGAAGAGAATATACCGTCTAAAGTCATACCCCCGTTAGGTGAAATAGGATCAAACTTGGGAGATAATCTTCAGGTCGATGAGATTGAGACATCGAGGACAAACAAGGATCATCCAACTGAGAGTATCATAGGGAATCCAAATACCGGTGTGAGAACTAGGAGTAGTGTAAATAATAACACGGTACTGTTATCGATGATCAACGACTCCGAGGCGTTTCACACGTGTTTATACTCGTGTTCTATCTCACAAGTAGAGCCGAAAAACGTGCAAATGGTACTGAAAGACAATTCTTGGGTTGAAGCCATGCAAGAAGAACTGTCACAGTTCAAAAAACTTGAAGTATGGGAGTTAGTGCCGTTACCTCGATGAGATGTCGCTATAGGGACCAAATGGGTCTTTAAGTGCAAAAGAGATGATCGAGGTATTGTTACTCGCAACAAGGCAAGACTTGTGGTAAAAGGGTTCAACCAGGAAGAAGGAATAGATTATAACGAAGTGTTTGCACCAGTGGCGAGGCTTGAGGCGATTCGTTTGTTTCTGGCTTTCGCGTCCTACAAAGGGTTTAAGGTATATCAACTCGACGTCAAGAGTGCATTCTTGTACGGAAAGGTGAAGGAATTGGTATATGTCGAACAACCGCCAAGGTTTACTGGTCCAAAGTATCCCGACAGAGTATATCGCCTTGATAAGGCTCTGTATGAATTACATCAGGCACCTAGGGCTTGGTATGAGACACTGTCAACTCATCTTTTAGACAATGGGTTTGAGAGAGGAAGAATTGATAGTACACTAATCGTGAAAAGGAAAGGCGAAGATTTTATCTTAGTACAAGTGTACGTGGACGACATCATCTTCGGGTCGTCAAACGAACAGATGTGCAAGGACTTTGAAAAGGTTATGAAGTCGAAGTTTGAGATGAGTGCTATGGGAGAGCTGAACTTATTTTCAGGTTTACAAGTTGAACAAAGGAAAGAAGGAATGTTTATTCATCAGAAGAAGTATGTCTACAACATTTTGGAGCGCTTCGGGATGGAAGGAACAAAGCTGACCGCACACTTTAGTACTCCGATTCAAGTGAATCATAATCTCGAACCTGGTAGAGAAAGTGATACTGATGTGGATCCGACTTTATATCGGGCCATGATTCGGTCACTTATGTATTTAACTGCTTTCATGCCTGACATAATGTTTTCTGTGTGTATTTGTGCAAGGTTACAAAAAAATCCAAAGGAGATGCATATGAAAGCCGTGAAGCGAATTCTGAGATACATGAAGTTGAAAGCGAAGCTGGGACTTTGGTATCATGCTGATGGAGATCTGGAATTGGAGGCGTACACGGACTCTGACTATGGTGGATGTAGCTTGAATCGGAAATCAACAACTGGAGGTTGTCAGTTCCTTGGAGGGAGGCTCGTATCCTGGCGATGCAAGAAACAAACTTCGGTAGTCGTATCAACGTGCGAGGCCGAGTATGTCGCTGCTGGTAGTTGTTGTTCACGGGTTCTGTGGATCCAACAACAATTGCAGGATTACAATTTAACTTATACTAATACTCCCATTAGGATAGACAATCAATCAACAATTACTATAACAAATAATCCAGTTAAACACAGTAAGACAAAGCACATAGACATAAGACATCATTTTATACGTGATTGTGTTGAAACGAATTTGATAAAACTGGTAAAAAGTTGCAACGGAAGACAATAATGCAGATTTATTCACAAAAGCATTTGAGTAAATCACGCTTCGAGTTGTTAGTTCAACAAAATGGCATGCGTAATCCAGAGTAACTTGATCTTAGTAGTGTTTCTTTCTTTTTGGTAGTAACTTATTAATTTAGTTTCTTTGTATTTTTTTCTGAAAAATAAAAAACAAAAGAAAAAAGAGAGAAAACCATAAAAATTTCAAAAAAGGAGAATATTACAAAATGTGATATGTCTTAGAGTCACAGGTTCAAAGTGACGAAAATTAGCACAGTTTAACAAACTCTAAGTGTTAAGCTTTCACACATAATGTATCTTAAAATCTAAGTGATATACACATTCTTGTCTGATATGTTGGTAGGCATAATACGTGAAGGAAATCCTAACAGCTAATAACATAATTAAGAAAATGTCATATGTGTAACTAACTTAGATGTATGACCAAAAGGTCTTAATTTCTATGTTAGAGACATACAGACAATGATTATGAATGAGGTATGCAAATTTATCTGGGGGATGTATAGCAAAATCAAAATACATCTTAAACAAAGAAAGAAAAGATTTTGTAAAGAAAAGGGAAGTCAAAACAAGTCACCTTGTTGTACGTGAGTACAGACCTGTCACCGATGTTTTGACTTAAACTAGCAAGATAAGTCGCTTTGTTGTACGTGAGTACAGACCTGTCACCGTTGTCTTGCTAACATAAGAGGAACCTTAAGACAAACTAAGATACTCTGTTGTATGTAAATACAGAACTGTGTACGCCGTTTTCCTTTTAAAGAAAATTTGCAAATACCAAAAAGTCATAATCATTGTGTGTCTGCCTTGATCATAGAAGTATGTCTAAGTATGGGACACGTAAGGTAGTTTCTCTCCCTCGTCTACAACAAGAAATTCAGCTTTTCAGAGATGTTCTTTGGGGAGTTTGTCCATCAAATCTCTGCTCCCAGCCGGGAAAGATTTCTCATGTATCCGCGTTTGATCATGATGATCATCTGACATTTCCTGCCGGACTTACCGACGCTGCCAGAGCAAACTGGAGTAGCCATCATTGACAAAAGAATATTTGCTAACTGCAAATCTCACAATGCGCGAAGGGCAGAGCAAGCAAGGCCACAAGTGGCTCCACTTTCTGGTGCTGTTATAGATCCGGATTTTGTTGCTCCCGAAGGCAATGATTGGATAGGTGATGCACCGCAGTAACAACCTCAACCGCAACAACCTCTTCCACAATAAGCACTGGCTCGGCAAGCTCCGGTTGCTAGGTTAACTCCACGGTCAAGATCTACTGCGGAGGCAGCTAGGCCATCAACATCGGCACCACAGCTCAATCAGAGGGAACAAACCTTGCAGGAAATATTTGAGCAAGGAGTAGCAACACAAGAAAACATAGCAGAACAGCCAGTTCAAGAGATTTTGGAGCCACCAACATACATGGATGACATTTTTCATCAAATCGATGACTATCAGCCTCCAGTTCCTGCATCTGATGGAACAGAGAGCCATGAAGAAGCGAAAAAAGGTCTTGTCGAGACAGCTTCTGAATCTGAATCAGACTCTAGTTCAGACGAGGAGGAAGCTGAAGCTATTAATCCAGCAATTTCTTTTGAAAGATATGGCTCTAGAGTTGTTGTGAGAAGAAGGAAGATGACTCGTCCTGCACTCCATGATGAAGATGAAGGAGATGCGGACTTTATCTTAGAAGAAGAGGCAGCAATTGCCACAGAATAGAGGGCGAAGCGACAACGCATTCGTCAGGGAGGTCCATCTATCTCTACTGCCATTCCATCCACCACAACCATCGCTCCATCAACATCAACTCCATCAAATTCAGTTCCATTTACTGAAAATCAGCGATTCACAGAGTTGAAAGGCAAGGTAGACTTCCAAACAGTCCAAATATTCAAGCTCTCGCAAGCCGTAAATGAGTTGCAACAACAGAACTCCAGGCTGGAGCAGCAAAATGCTCAGCTTCAAACTCAAGTAGCTGCTCAACAAGAAACAATGATAGCTCAGCAGTCTCAAATTCTGACACTTCAGACCCTCGTAGAGCAAATATTAAAAGATCTACAAGCTCAGGGGGAGAGTAGTTGTAAGGGTGATGAGTTGAGGACTGTTCAGAGAAATGATGACGATGAAGGGGGCGACCCAAGCACTCAAAAAGACAGTGAGCTAGCAGATCTTCCACAAGAGACTGCTCAGCAAGCTGAATTTCAGGAGGAGCCTGGAACGTCTGGTTCACGAGGAGATCAAGAGAAACGCAAGGCTACAGAAGCCTCGGAGTCCATCGAGCAAGAAATGATTGAAGCTTTAACAGGAATAGATGATGATGAAGATGTGATGTTTGACTTTGAAGATGAGTTAAAAGATCTTGAAGAAGGGAAATTCGTTCCAGAAGACATTACAAACTGGAAGTCAGATGACGAAGTATTAGTCGATGAGGAAGATGAGGCTGATGAGATCGTTATTCAGCAACAACCTATCACTGAGACGTATACGATGGCAAAACAGAATATGATTGACATCGAAGTGTTTAAAGATGCTTTAAATGTTGAATCAGATTTTGAAGGGCCTGATAGGGAGCTCATGGCTGAAGAAAAGAAAAAGTTGTGGTTCAGAACAGAGAAGAAGGCTGTGTCATTAAAAGAGAAGATGAAAGTGCCTAGTTCTGGAAAGCTGTCTGGGAGCATACTTAGCTGGTTCTTTGATCGAGAACTGCAACTTTTTATAATTAAGAGAAAGGATGGCCTACAATATCTGAGGAGAAGATTGAAGGACTTCAATTCATTACCTAAAGTTGATATAAAGGCCTTAGCGTGGAAAGAGCTCATCAACATCGGAAACGATCCCTACGCTGAGGTGATTGCCAAGATTATCAGAAGGGAAGGGACGTCTAGGAAGTTTGAAAGGCTCAATCCACGAGTAGGCAAGAGGATAATGGATCATACGTGAATAGATCCTCTAACTGGTAGACCCTGGATGAAGATGTATTACAAGCCAGTTAGATGTTTGAAGAAGGTGCCTCTGAAGCCAATGCCTCAAGACGTCTTGGGCGATCTCAATTGGTGGTATGTTGACAGTGAGACATGTGAAGCAGTGATGGAAGATGAGGATGAGAAAGTAATTTTGAAGGTGTATGATCCCTTGCACTTAGTCAACTTGTCAAAGGATGATCTGCTCAAGCTTCATGATCAGGAAATCTCGTTTGATGAGCATATGAAGTATGAAGGGAGAAAATATCAAGAAAGTTGTAAAGGTTTGTGTAGAACTGGGATTGTATGCAGGTAGTATTTTGAATAAGCCGAGCTCTATAGATTAATGTATGTCTAACTAGAAGCTATCGTCAAGGGGGATTCTGTTAGTGCATCCTGTGTGACGATAGCAGTCTAAGTATAGATAGTCTTTTGTAATAGATCAGGCTTTGCAAATACAAGTTATATATGTTTGATCTTGTTTGTGTATGATGTTTACATTTGCATAATAAGTTCAAGAACAAGTTCAAAGATAAGTTCAAGAATAAGTTCAAAGGGTAGGGTTTGAACTTAGTGAAGCTAAGTTCGAATAGAGTTGGACAAGTTCGTGGGCTTGGGCCTAAACGAACTTGTGTAACTTAAGTTCGAACTTAATCTCTATAATTAAGAATTAATCCGTTTGAATTAAGCACTTTCGCAGAAATTAACACTGAGAGCTTCAGTGCACGTACGAACTTGTGAGATTTCAGAGAGTTGTTTCGGAGAAATACACGTGTCAGGCCATTCGTCGTATCAGCTATCATTGTGTTCGTCTCCGGTTTCCGTGTGTAATCGATCCGTTAAACCCCTAACGAGGATTCCGCACTCGTTGGAAGGTGTCGCGTCATGATCAGTAAGTTGCATGATTAATTTAAGATTAGTGACATTCATTATGGATTAACAAATTTTTAAAACTTTAATTATGCAAGACAAAAACAATTTTATAAAACTAGTGTATTCAATTCAACAAGTATTTATAACAATTTATAAAAATGAAACTACACATAAAATACTTTGAAATACTTTATATAAAATGTAAAAACCTATCTTTTACAACCCTATGGCCAGCCATAAAGGGGGATACACAACACTTTTGTGTCTCCTTTGAGTTTCAATATTATATTTAAAAGAAACCATCACTTTTTTCACTTTTGCAACATGTTGGTAAAATGTTGTACACAACCTTCATCTTCATCATTTGAAAGACTTTTTCTCATCTATAAACAGACATCAGTCTTTCATTTCATTCCCACACTTGCAAGAAGCAAAAATCTCTTATTTCCTCTCCTTCAAAAATTGGCCACAACACACACACATAAACACTTCAATTTTCTCTTTTGTTCTTCAAGAATTCAAGTAGTTTTGGTGTGCAACTAGTTCAAGATCATTCTTTCTAGCACATTTGCTTTCTTTTCCTTTATCAAAGTAAGTAAAAACCATCCAATATACTTCTTTTATTTAAGTAAATTATAAGTCTTGGATAATATATAATCACCAACAACAACAAGTTTCATCAAAAAATAAGTTTATGAACTACTAGTTTTTATTTTTAAAGGGTTGTTACTACAAATGTGTTTATAGATGTATAAACACATAATGTAGGAATAAATATGAAAACAATGTTCACAAATGTATTTCATAACCATTTTTGTATGTGGTTTTTGAATAAACAACAAGAATCACAAGTTGTTGCAAGGTTGTGAAATTCAGATTTTTTGGCGAAAACATTACACCCACTTTGAACAATCATAACTAATTTAAAAATTAACGAAATGAGTTGATTCTTGTTCTAGAATTTAGATCTATGTATTATCTAAAGATCTGGATGTTTTCATAATTTAACTTGGAGTTTTGAACCCCCCCAAATACTGTTTGGGAACCGAAAAGTCTAGCAGCTCATTTATGACCAACATAGGGTTTTTAACGAACCTTTTCCCTAACCTAAACATCTCAAAAAATGACCAATTTTACCTTGAAAAATTCCTTGTATATAGTAGTTTCATGATTATAAATATCAAAGCCCAAATCATTTTGGAGCTTGGTTAAAAACTGCCTCAAAATAGGCTGAAAAACCTCGATAACACCTGGAAAATTCTTAAAAATACACTTGAAGTTTTAAATGGGTTTTTTGCTATGAACTTGTTAAGTTGGGTGATTTAAGGCTTAAAAACCATCATACATGCACATTATCATTTAAAGACATTATTAAGTCCCTCACATCATTTAGGACTCGGTTAAGTCCGGTCAAGCTTCATTTCAAGTCAACGACTCGATCATCATTTTTTGCCATCAGTTTTATGGTGAGTTTTCATAGCCCCTATTTTTAAATATTCATATTATTTGGGGTGAGAATACATGCTCAACTTTTTCTATGGAAACAAGTACTTGAATCATTTTATGTATTACATAAGGTTATTTCTTCACCACTGCCCTCAATCATGAACCGTTAATTACATCATAAACGTGAATGTTATGGATAGATCTATTTGAGTTGACGCCCACATCCGGGTTGGTCGCGCCAATTGTAAACAGATGCATAATTATTTGATAATTCTTGGTATAATGGTGTTTGATACCACATAGGGATATCATAAGTTAAGTTTCGGGGTCATAAGGATTATGGTAATACTTAAATTGTTGATTCACTTTTGTTTACAACTCAATGAAATCTTGTGCTTTCCATACGTTGTCTATATTTATAGTGTAAACCTATGAGCTCACCAACTTTATGTTGTTGTATTCAGCATGTTATTATTAGGATCATAAGTGCTACATTTCTGCACTCACGGCTAACGTACATATTTTTGCAAGCTTTGGAGTCACGGGGCATTTTCAAAACAAACATGGAGATTTACTTGCATAATTAGATTATTAATCATTCTTGTCATGTATTTTAATCTCAATTATTCGTGAACTCTTTTATTCCTGTGATTGTAAAACATTATTCATAGTTAATGTATTTCGAAAACGTCCCATATAGAGGTCATTCATTATGATTGTGACTTTGTTTCCGCAACGTCACGCTTCGTTGCCAAGCGTGGTATCGGGTTGTGACAAATTGGTATCAGAGACATGGTTATAGTGAACTAGGTTGCATTAGTACCCTAGACTATAACTGTTACAAGAACTAAACCTTTCGCTTTAAGTAACTAAAACAACTGTAAGTATACATATGGACTTTGACAACAGCAACATGTCAAATGATACGATCATCATCCTCCCAGACTCGGAGGACGAGTACTCGCCCATTAACCAAGAAAGCCAAGATGATACAAAGGTATATAATGGTTGAGAGACCCACCAAAACTTGACCGATTATGAGGTAGTGGATCCGTTAGAGCACAAGGAGGGTAACTCTGGCCCTGCAGCACAAATTGCTCCACCATCACAATGCATTCCATCCTACACACCTTTCCGAAGAACCCCAAATGGACCCTATGAAAATGTACACACCTAGAAAGAGGGTGCTACCAGTGCAACGGGAATCCATCCCGGTACCTGCCCCTGAGCCAAGCACGCCGCAGCGATGACGGGTGAATGCCAGGCAGTGGGGTTGGATGCCTCATACCCTTTTGGAGTGGAGGAACGAGGAGGGAATTCCTAGCCAAATCGAGGTTGGAGGACCATCTACCCCACAATTGTTGATGCTTACACAAGAACCTACTCAGCAAACGGAGCCTTTGTTGGTAGCGAGGTCCGTCAGACACGACCTCTGATTTCGACAGATCCACCAGGAGGTCGGGGAGATATTTGCAAGGATTGAACATGAGGCAATGCCAAACACCAACATATACTACGCCAACAAAAATCTCCAAGCAATCCAACAAGACGGGATCGACGAATTGCGACAGTGCCTAGCAGAGTGCGAAGCCCGCAATACAGAGCTAACCCAACGACTCAATGCCCTGAAGTATGGGGAAACCCTAAAGGCATCTCATACTTAGTGTCCCTCTACCATCTTATTGTATTTCCGTAGGATTTACTACCTGATGTATCTTTAGGTATGTAAGGCTTGAAAATGTTTCGGGAAATCCCGACCATATCATCTATAAAGATTAGGAATCAAGCACTTTTAATGGAGAAATTAAGTTTTAACTATAACTCTGTGCATGATGATATGTAGTGTGACTATCTGCCTTAGTAAATTTAAAACCCATATTACACCTTGTTAAATTTAAGATCATGGCACCAAGGAGAATGAACCTGTTGGTACACCCTGTGTGACGATAGCAATCTAAGTGATCCAACATTGTGGTTTAACGAGTGTTTGATATATATGTTTATATATGTTGGATAATTATTATTGATTGTATGTTTGAACTTGATGTATCGTATTACAAGAAGTTCAAACATAAAGATCAAACATAAAATCAAACATAAGTTAAAAACATAAGTTTCATATACATGTTAGTCAGATTTGAATTCTATAAGGATTGGCATTCGAATCTATGTCAGATTCGAATGTGATCCTAGGTAGATTCGAATGTTCCTCGATAGGCAGATTCGAGAGTGTCAGTGAGGACAAACTCGAATGGGCCTTGGGCCGGATTCGAGTTTGGCCCATGACAGACTCGAATTAGCCTCTATAATTAGGGATAGACTCGAAATATTATCAGACTTTTTGCAGAATTCGAGAGTGATTAAGCAAAAGGTGATTTCGAGTTTATCATCAGTCTTAGTGTTCTTTCGGAGAGAATCAATTCGTAGGTGCGTCCGTTGTAGTTCGTGCAGCCTATTGATAGTCTCCGTGTTCCTGGTGAGTGTTGTTACCGTCTACCCGTTAACGAGGATTCCGCACTCGTTGACGGTTCCGCGTCTAGAAAGATCTCGTAGTGGTAGACCTTAGAAGTGGTATCAGAGACAAAGGGGTGTTCTTGGTGTTCATCTAGATATATCCTAGGTTTCTTGTCGCTTTTGGACGGTTATTCTTTCATTTTCGTGTTTTTCGTGTTTTCCGAGCTTAGCAAATTGTCATCCGGGAAATACTTCGTGTTTTTCACGTTTTTGATCGAAATCAATATTTTTCGTTGTAAAAATATTGATTTAATCTGTAAAACGTCAAGAAATCAAAGTATTAGCCGTTTTTCGAGTTTGCGGCGCTCGAATCTATTAGGAGTAATTAGGGTTTTACTTAGTCTCGAGTCTAACCAAATCCGCTCCTTTCGAGTTTAATACAGAGTGTTTCGAATCTAATTCGGTTTGTGCTAAAGTCGATTAGGGTCTCGAGTCTGCTGACATTCGAGTTTGATTCGAGTTTAGTGTCGAATAGGGCTTCGAATCTACTGAGTCTTCGAGTTTGCCTTAACCTTCGAGTTTGGAGACTTTCGAATCTGTCATCAATTTCGAACCTAATTGAATTATAAAACTTAATCGAATTTATTCCGAAATAAATTTAAACTACATTATATTCGAATCTACCTAGATTCGAAAGAATTAGCTTAACTTAGTTTCGAATTAAATTAATTAAGTTACAATTCAATTACTTTTGAAACGATGTCAAATCTTCAAAAGTTTCTAGAAATGGATCATGAGGTTGGGAAGGCAAATACTCCGCCTAAGCTGATGAAACTGGAAGATTACTATTGGTGGAAAGATCGGTTTGCCGATTGTGCGTTTCAATGACATGCGCATGTGGGTGTGTATTGACGAAGGATACATTCCACCGATCTCAGAAGTCGAAGGCCGTCAGAGAGTCTTATCATATCAGATGATGAAGGAAGATGATAAGAAACTTTATGAAACCGAGAACAGAGCTTTCTCAATAATTCGAATGGTGTTGCCTCAGGATATACTACACACATTCCGGACTCAAAAGACATCTAAGGAACTTTGGGAGTCGCTGGAAAAGAGATGTGAGGGTAATCCGAGGGTTCGAAGAAAACGCATGGAGTTGTTGAAACAACAGTTTGCTATTTTCAAGTCTTTGAAGGATGAACAGCTGGATGACACCATCACCCGCTTCTATCATCTGCTGACAGAGCTTGAAAGTCACGGGATTGAGTATAATGACACTGAGAAGAACAATAAGCTTCTTGATGCCTTACCAGCCAAGTGGGCGATGTATGTGGCAATGATCAAGCTTAATGAAGACAAGTAATATACCCAATCTTTGGAAGATATTGTGGGAACGTTGCGAGCTTATCATTTCGAGCTACTGAAGGCCGAAACGGATTATGAACAAGTCCAGAATCCAGCGATGTATTTTGGAAAATCAACAAAACCTTCAGCGACAGCTGATCTGAAGACTGCTACAGCGTTTTTCACCGGAGAAACGTCGTCACTAGCAGAGACTGATGACACACTGAACAGAGCGTTCTTAGGATTAGGAAGATCGGAAGAGCAGCAACCTCAAGCAACACAGGCGTCCACATCTCAGGGCTATTCTAAGATGCCATGAGCGCTAAATTAGCGGAAGAACATTTGAACTTGCTTGCTTCATTTGTGGCCGCGTATGGAAACTGCGTCCAGGGGAAAATAAACAATCCTGCTCTCTGGGATGAAGACTATGATCAGGTTGACCCTGACGATCTTGATGAAATGGATCTCAAATGGCAACTGGCCATGGTAACCCAACGGGTTAAAAGATTCATCAAACGAACTGGGAGGAATCTAACTATGAATAATAAGGGAATTGGATTTGATAAGTCCAAGGTCAAGTGCTACAATTGTCAAGGTCTGGGACACTTCGCCAGAGAATGTCAGAGACCGAAGGTAGATATGTACCAAGGGCAGAATCAGCATCATGAACAGTTTCAGAATCAGTCCCAACAACGATACCTTCCGAGTTCATCTGCCGGTCAAGCCAATCTAGCTGGTCTATTATCGAACGTCACATCAGACAGACAGCTGGATGGTACTTACGACTGGAGCTCACATCCAGAATCAAATGCTAGAGCTTTCATGGCTGAAGTCACCGAAAATGGATATGAAAGGGGAAGAGCAGACCACAAGGGACAGCAGTCCGATGTGGGTGGAGAAGACGAATGATCAGACGCTTCTGGAGTTGGCCGCTCAAATGGCCAACGTGGACTCCGATAACACAAAGGTTAGTCTGAATTACTCTCTTTTTCATGAATTATGCAAGTTATGTGTTACTTCTAACGATAGGTTGAATCTAGTCTTAGAATCACATAAAACCATAACTGCTCAAAATGAGTCTTTAAAAGCTGATAACGCTAGCCTAAATGACATTAAGCAAGATCTTAAGGACAAGCTTAAAGCTGATGCTCAAGATGTCATAGTTCTAAAAGACAAGCTAAGTGAGCAGTGTGTTAGATTAGAACTAATGTATGAGCATGTAGAAGCTTTGACTAAAGATCTTAAGACAAAAGAAGTAGAGCTAGCTGAAACTAAGGTGAAGGTAGCCGAGGCGAATAGTAAGCTAGAGAAGATTAGGAATTCAAGCCTGAACCTAGGGAAAGTTTTAGATACTCAACGCCAATCTAAAAAGCCTGTAGGTCTAGGATTTCATGAAATTCCTCCTCCTTTTAATGCAAACTACGTGCCTCAACCTCAGGAGAAAACTGATAAATCAGTAGGCTTAGAGGACATACCTACACCTATATCTGAGCCTGTAAAAGAAAATACACCTAAGGTGACTGATACAACTGTCAAGGTTAAGAAAGTAAAATTTGTGTCTTCCTCCAGTGAAACACATGCAGGAAAACATAAATTTGATTTTAATGATCAGGACGATGAACCAGTCGCAATAGATGTTCAAAAGGACCAAGACACTAGTGAGACACCTAAGTCTAAGGGAACACACAAGAAGTCCATAGATAAGATGTCCTGCTTTAGATGTCATGAAAAGGGGCATGTTGCTTCTAACTGTCCGCTTAGGAAAACTGATGTTACACCTAAGACAGGGAAGCCAACACCAGTTAAGCCCTCAACCAGTGTGGCGAGCACTAGTAGTTCTCAGAGTATCGAGAAAACTGTGCAGGCTACACCAAAACAAGTTGTGAAACAAATACCAGTAAAGATTGGACCAAAAGAAGTGGTTAGGACTAATTCACCGAATAGAGTCGTAAATCAATCTAGGTCTGGACCTCAACAACAGTATAGGAGCACAACACCTAGCAGAGCATACACTCCGGTTAGGTCTCACACTCCTATTAGACATCACACACCAGTTAGAGCTCAGGGATCACAATCTGAAATGCAATATAATAGGAATTATTCAAGAGCTCCACAACAAATGCCTACTCAAAGGCAAAGAGTGAATTTACATCACTCGGCACCACAACAAGCTCCTGTTTAACGACCCAAGTCACCTGAAAGGCGAGATGGGTATTTGAAAGAGTTTAAGTATGTGGACGAGAATGGTATAACCAAGTCAGTTATGGCTTGGGTTCCCCGTGATAACTAACCTATTTTCTTTCATGTGCAGGAGATTACCACAGGTCCAAACAACAAATGGTTCGTCGACAGTGGATGCTCCAGGCACATGACAGGGGAAAGAAGTCTCCTTACAGACTTCAAGGGTGGGAATCGGGGATTTGTATCATTCGCGGGAAATAAAGGAGGAAACATCACGGGTACCGAAGTGGTCACTAATGGGACGATCAAGTTGGATCAAGTTTATCACGTTGATAAACTGGTTCACAATCTCATTAGTGTATCTCAAATCTGTGACAAGAAGAATTCAGTGTTGTTCACTGACACTGAAGCGTTAGTGCTAAAACCGGGGTTCAAGATTCCTGAAGAATGGATATTGATGCGTGCACCAAGGAAGAATGACTTGTACATGCTTGATATGAACAAGCCGGAGACTTCGATGGGCCAATCTGTTTATTATCCAAAGCTTCGGAGACGGAATCGGTATTGTGGCACAGACGCATGGCTCACTTGCACCTAAGAAAAATGAATTACATAACGAAAAATGGATTGTGCAAGGTGTGCCTATGAAGAGTTTTCAGTTCGAGGACAAGTGTCTACCATGCAAGAAGGGCAAACAGCATAAGAAGACACACAAGTCCAAGACACAGAACTCCATAACCTCAACATTCGATTTGTTGCATATGGATCTTTTCGGACCAATCAACAAAAGGAGTATAGGAGGTAGTTGGTATTGTTTGGTTATCACTGACGGTTACTCACGATTTTCTTGGGTTTTCTTTCTAGGTACAAAGGACGAGACGACTTCCAAGCTCATCGGGTTCTTAGACCAAGTGGAGAATTCCTACGAAACACGGGTTAAAAGGAGACGTAGTGATAATGGAACTGAGTTCAAAAACACTGTAATTGGTGTATATTGCCTCTCAACGGGCATAGTGCATCAATTTAGTGCACCATATGAGCCTCAACAAAATGGGGTGGCCGAACGTAAAAACTGGACATTGATTGAGGCAGCTAGGACTATGCTTTCGGATTCAAAGCTTCCTACCATGTTTTGGGGGGAGGCAGTGAAATACCGCATGTCATATATTAAACCGAGTCCTAACTTTCAAATCTTTGAACAAAACCTGTTATGAAATTTTGAATAAACGGCTACCTAATTTAACTGGCTTCGAACCGTTTGGGGTACCATGCACTTTATTGCGTACGAAACATCAACCGAAGTTTGGTGAAAAGGCTGACGAAGGATACTTCCTAGGTTATGTGCCGAACTCACCAAACAAACGGGTTTTTAACAAAACAAATGGTACAGTGGAAATTGTGTATAACATTGAAGTCACAAGCTATACACATGAACCCCAAACAGGTCCGGAATGGATATTTGACTATGATAAATTATTTGAGTCATTTAACATTCCTTTGGATGAAAATGCAGGTACAATCGAAAAGGACATGGCGACGTTGCATCTGAATGACGATGGTCATACCTTTCCGAGGACTACATATCAATCCACATCCGAGCCTACTTCGACTGAAGATGGATCTCCAGAAGTCGCTGATCCAGAAGCACCTACAACTAAGAATCAGACTCAGGCAACAAATTCCAACTCTGAGGAAAATGTTCACGAGGAGGAAAATGTAGAATCTGAGGAAGTTCCCCCACTAGGTGAAATAGGATCTAACTTAGGAGATAATCTAAGAGTTGAGGAAATAGAGACCTCTAGGATCAACAAGAATCATCCTATAGAAAGCATCATAGGAAATCCAAATGAGGGTGTGAGGACTAGGAGTAGTTTAAATAACAACACAGTGTTGTTGTCGATGATAAACGACTCCGAGGCATATCATACCTGTCTCTATTCGTGTTTCATATCGCAAGTAGAGCCTAAAAATGTGCAAATGGCACTTAAGGATAACTCCTGGGTTGAAGCGATGCAGGAAGAACTTTCGCAATTTAGGAAACTAGAAGTGTGGGAGTTAGTTCCATTACCTCGAGGGGAAGTTGCCATAGGAACCAAATGGGTTTTTAAGTGCAAAAGAGACGATCGGGGTATAGT
This sequence comes from Centrapalus pauciflorus, assembly GCA_020465985.1. Classification (NCBI taxonomy): domain Eukaryota; kingdom Viridiplantae; phylum Streptophyta; class Magnoliopsida; order Asterales; family Asteraceae; genus Centrapalus; species Centrapalus pauciflorus. The sequence goes on along the minus strand of JAANYP010007389.1, from coordinate 229,522 downwards.
CACTCGCAACAAGGCTAGGTTAGTTGTAAAGGGTTTCAACCAAGAGGAGGGAATCGATTACAATGAGGTGTTTGCACCAGTAGCAAGGCTGGAAGCCATTAGGTTGTTTCTAGCTTTTGCCTCCTTCAAGGGCTTTAAGGTCTATCAACTAGATGTGAAGAGTGCTTTCCTATATGGGAAAGTGAAGGAGCTGGTGTATTTAGAACAGCCGCCCGGATTTACAGATCCAAAATATCCAGATAGAGTATATCGTTTAGATAAGGCTCTATATGGATTGCATCAAGCACCAAGGGCGTGGTATGAGACTCTATCCAACAATTTATTAGAAAACGGGTTTGAAAGGGGTAGGATAGATAGTACGCTGTTCGTTAAGAGAAATGGAGAACACTTCATCTTGGTACAAGTGTATGTCGATGATATCATTTTTGGATCATCAGACGAACAAATGTGCAAAGATTTCGAGAAGGTGATGAAGTCGAAATTCGAGATGAGTGCAATGGGAGAGTTAAATTTCTTTTTGGGGTTACAAGTTGACCAGAAGAAGGAAGGGATGTTTATCCATCAGACGAAGTATGTCTATGACATATTGGAACGTTTCGGGATGGAAGGAACGAAATTGACTGCCCATTTCAGCACGCCGATTCAAGTGAATCACAATCTCGGACTGGGTACTGAAAGTGATGCCGATGTGGATCTGACGTTATATCGGGCCATGATTGGATCACTTATGTATTTAACTGCTTCAAGACCTGATATCATGTTTGGTGTGTGTATTTGTGATAGGTTTCAGGCTAATCCGAAGGAGATGCACATGAAAGCTGTGAAGCGGATTCTACGATACCTCAAGTCGAAACCGAAGCTGAGACTTTGGTATCACGCGGAGGGAGATCTAGAGTTGGAGGCATTCACGGATTCTGACTACGGAGGATGCAGCTTGATGCGCAAATCAACAACTGGAGGTTGTCAATTCCTAGGAGGGAGATTGGTATCCTGGCAATGCAAGAAACAGACGTCGGTAGCCGTGTCAACGTGCGAGGCCGAGTATGTTGCTGCTGGTAGTTGCTGCTCACAGGTTCTGTGGATACAACAACAATTGCGGGATTACGGTTTGGCTTACACTCAAACTCCTATTAGGATAGACAATCAATCTACAATTGCTATAACTAATAATCCAGTTAAACACAGTAAAACAAAGCACATAGACATAAGGCATCATTTTATTCGTGATTGTGTTGAAAAGAACTTAATCAAACTGGTAAAAGTGGCAACGGATGATAATAATGCTGACTTATTTACCAAAGCCTTTGATAAGTCATGGTTTGAATATTTAATTCAACTAAATGGAATGCGCAACCCTGAGTAATTTGGCCTTAGTGGTAGTTTATTTCCTTTTATAGATGTAGTATTTCTTTCTTTTTATGGTAAGTCTGTTAATTTAGGATAGTTTCTATTTTTAGTAAGTTAGTAGATTATCTTCTTTTATTGCTATTTCTTATGAAAAACAAAAGAAAAAAGAGAGAAAATCATAAAAATACAAAAAAAAGGAATATCAGAAAAAGAGTTAAGTCTTAGATGCATAGGTTCAAAGTGACGAAAATTAGCACAGTCGTTACAAACTCTAAGTGTTTAGGCTTTCACACATAATGCACCTAAAATTCCAAGTGTAATACTTTATGTTAGTTTGATGTGTTGGTAGGCATAATACATATAGGGAATCTCAAGGCTAATAAAATATTCAGGAAAAAGTCAAACGTGTCACTAACTTAGATGTATGACCAATCGGTCTTAATTTTTATGTACAAGACATACAAATTTTGAGTCTAAATGAGGTATGCAAACTTTCTGGGGATGTATAGCAACATCAAATACATCTTAAAATGGAAAGAATAGAAAAATCATACAAAATTGAGAGTCAAAAACATGTAACTCTGTTGTACGTAAGTACAGACCTGTTGCCTCTGTTTAGATTCGGGTTAGCAAGATAAGTCGCTTTGTTGTACGTCGGTACAGACCTGTCACCGCTGTCTTGCTAGCTTTAAAAATAAACCTTAAGTCAAACTAAGACACTTTGTTGTATGAAAATACAGACCTGTGTCCGATGTTTGTCTTTTAAAGAAAGTTTGCAAATACCAACAAGTTAGAATCTTTGTCTGTATGCCTTGATCATAAAAGTATGTCTATGTCTGAGTCACGTAAGATAATTTCATGATAAATAAAAATGCCAAGGGATATTCCGAAATGTAGCATGTTTAAAGGGGTAAATACCAACAATCGGCTAAATGGGTATTTCACGACAAACAATCAAATGAATCAAAAATTCCTAAGTGTGAAAGTTTAAGTACTGAAAGTGAGTATCTAACACCGCTATCTGATTGAACCTTTCTTCGACTACACTCATCAACAATATTTTGTTTAGCGTTTAGCATAGGCTGTAAGTCGTAATAAATGCAGTTTAAGTCTAAGTTAAATTTTTGGTCAAAATTTTAAAATTTTATGTTTACTTATTTTATTTTATTTTATTTTACCTTAGTTTATTTTATTTTATTTTATTTTACCTTAGTTTATTGTATTTTATTTTATTTTATTTTATTTTTATTTTTATTCTTCTTAGGAAAAAGGTCAAAAATAACTGAGGGTGCATTCATAGTTGAATAAAATAAACACTGCGTGAAAATCTTGTGCTTAGGGCAAAAGATTTGGCATAGTTTATTCCGTTACACAATAAGGGTGAAAAGGTTGAAAAAGTTGAATTTATTTCAAAATTTTCGAAATTTTCTAAGTGTTTGGGGTAATTCGAGTTTAGGTCAAACTCGAAATTGGGTGATCTCGAATCTGTCAGTAGATTCGAATCTGTCATTAGACTCGAAGGTAGGTGTTATAAATAGGTTAACAGTAATTGTCATTACTCAATCTGTTTTCGAATCTGTTCCTTCGAATCTATCCAGCGATCTTGAATCTATTTGCTCGAGTTTACCGTTTTCACTAAAAACCACTATTTGTCGAGTTTCTTGCTTGTGTGTTCGATTCTACTGATACATCTAGTTATAAACAACTGGGTTGTACAAGATTCAAGTAGTTTTATACACCATTTAAGCCAAAATCACCAATTTTTGAAGGTTTATTGGTCGAAATCGTGTTTTTCAAAAATTACAAAGTTTGGACCGGTAAAGAGTCAAATTAAAGGCAAATATCTGTGATTAGAACCTAGTAGGACTCATGAATGTGATTTTCTAAGTTCAAAATAGTTAAAATCATGGAGTTTGGTGATGATTTGGGCCAACGAGTTCGAATTTGTTCATGACCAGTCTCGAGTTTGTCAGTAAACTCGAGAAGGTCATTACATTCGAATGTGTCATCAAACTCGAAAAGGGGTCTCTTCGAATCTGTTTATTCGAATCTGTGATTTTATTTGAATTATTCAATTTAAATTTAATTAAACTTGTAGAAATCATTTGTGTTGGATTTTGTACTTAAACAAGTTCAAAATAAAACAAATTTGAATTTAAGCAAGTTTATTGATTTTTAATAATTCTAATAGTTTATCTATTGTACAGATATGGCTGATAGAGTGTTCGTGCCTAAGCATAATATGGTCATCCCCTCCGACCATCATATCCCTGAGGCGCAGGGTTTTCGTCAGATGATGGATTTCCTAGTGGAGTCTAGGATTGCCTTCGCATTATCCCATAACATCCAAATCGTTATTCCATATGTACGGCAGTTTTACGAGCATTTGCAAGTTGATTGCACTGTCACCCCGACAGTTCTAAGGACTAGAATAGCTGGACAGCCGTTAGTATTTTCTGCTGATATGCTACGTCAGGTTCTGCAGCTGGGGACTCAAGAGGAAGAAAATGGGCCTATAGACTTTCCCTTAAGTATTAGGCAGGCAGCTTTTCTGAGGATGGGTTACAGCTTGGATTATACTAAAACATCTTATATGAAGAGCGGACTAATAGGTCAATGGAGATTTTTGGCGCATGTATTCATGGTATGCTTCGCGGCCAAGAAAGCGGGATTCGATTATATTGTCTCGAAGATCCAATCCAGGATGATCGCTTTGGTTTATAATCGGGGATTCAGCTTTTCTGAAATGTTTTTCTTGCCGAATTTTCCGCAGCAAAATGAGATTCAGAGTGTAGCGGTTATCGACAAACAGATTTTTGCTGATTGTTCTGCGCATAGAGGAAGATTGGCAGTTCCGGTCGAGCGACCGTTGTTTGGAGCTGTAATAGACAGGAACTTTGAAGCATCGGATAATGCCAATTGGGTAGGTGAAGTGGAAGTTCAACTTAGACAGCCACAACAACAACGACAACAACCGCGTGCTCAGCAACAGTGGAGACGCCAAAGATCGACAACGAGTCAAACTCAGGCAAGTAGGCCTTCGACAAGTCAACAGCAAGAGGTAGAAGAGGCAGGGCCTTCTAGTGTAGCACCTGAATCTGATCCGATAACCCAAACACTGGAAGAAATCTGGGCTTCTGGGCCTCATGCAAATGAAGAAATAACTGCTGAGCTTGTAGATCAATTGCTAGAGCCTCCGGAAGGAGAAGATGTTCTTAGGGATGTAGAGGAATATCAACCTGAGCAAACAGGAAATGATGTGTCATCGTCAGCAACTGAGTCGGACGATATGGAAGAAATAGAGGTTGAAGTTCCAGAGTCGGTTACAGCAGAACCAACCTTTCAGATAGGAACTTATGGGTCGAGATTGGTAGTGAATGAAGAAGCTTCAAGGCGGAGAGCATCACGAGAGTCTGATGACTCTGATTTCAAAGAAGAAGAAGTTGCACCATTAGTGACAAGGCAACGGGCAAAACGCCATCGTTTCATGCAGGGAGCTACCTCAGCTTCAGTTGCACAGTCTGACACAGTCCAACCTCCACCTACTCAAACTACCATTCCACCATCACCACCACATGCTGAACCGTATATCCCATCACCGATCATTCCAACTCCAATACAGTCCATTCCATCCACCTCATCAACCTACACAGACAATCAAAGGTTTTTGTAGCTAAAAGATAGAGTTGACTTCCAACAGATCCAGATCTTAGGCCTAACAACGGCTATCGGTGAGATTCAGAAGCATAATGCAAATCTGGATAATGAGAATGCCGAACTGAAAAAGATTGTGGTCAAAGTACAGGAAGAGAACTTGGAGCTGAAAACATTTGTCGCTGATCAAGCAGCTGAGATAAGATCGATGCGCTCCCTGATTGAGCAATTACTGAAAAATATAAAGGCTCAGGGGGAGACATCCTGCCGTGATCAAGTAGAAGTGCGCAGGGATGATGATGATAATAATGATAATGACCACGGCAATGATCCCAGCACGCAAAGACAGAATGAGCCAGTAGATGTTTCTGCTGCTCAGGATGCTCAGACTCAGGGGGAGCCGAGTCAATCAGGAGCTAAAGAAGGAGAGGCCAGTTCATCTAAACCTACAGAGTCTGAGATAAATGAGATGATTGAAGCGCTTATGGATCTCGACGATGATCCGATGGACTTGGGATTTGATTTTGAGGATGATATTGAGGAATTAGAAGAGGGAGAATTTGTTCCTGAAGATATAATAGATTGGAAGTCCGATGATGAGGTTTGTGCTGACGAAGATGATGAAGCCAATGAGATCATCGTTCAGCAAAATCCAATCACCGATACGTATGTGATAGAAGGAAATGATGTGGTTAACATAGAAGTAGTCAATGCTGCTTTAAATGTTGATTCATCAATAGAAGAGCCTGCCAGAGAACTGACCAATGAAGAGAAAAGAAAGCTATGGTTCAGAGCAGAGCAGAAGGAGTTAGAGTTGAAGAAGAAGATGAGGGTGCCGGGTACTGGAAAGCTGTCAGGAAGTATATTAAGCTTGTTCTTTGATCGGGAATTGCAGCTATTCATAATTAAAAGAAAAGATGGTCTCCAGTACCTCAGAAGATCTCTAAAAGTATTCAACTCATTGCCGAAGATTGAGATAAAGGCGTTAGCCTGGAAAGAACTAATCAATATCGGCAATGACCCTTACGCAGAAGTAATTGCCAAAATCATAAGAAAAGAAGGAAGGTCGAGGAAGTTTGAACGTCTTAATCCGAGGATAGGAAAACGAGTAATGGATCATTCTCGAATTGATCCTCTGACTTGGCGTCCATGGATGAAGATACAGTTAGACCCGTGAGATGTCTGAGAAAGGTACCACTCAAGCCAATGCCACAGAACGTCATGAAAAACCTAAACTTGAGGTATGTGGAGAGTGAAACGGGAGAAGCAGTGATGGAAGATTTTGAAGAAAAGGTGATTCTTAGAGTCTATGATCCCCTTCATCTGGTAAACCTTTCTAAAGATGACCTTCAAGTGCTGCATACTCATAAGATCTCTAGCGACACTCATATGGATAGTGAGGCTAGAAAGTATGAAAATGTAGTTAGAGTGTGTGTTGAAAAGGGTTTGTATGTTGGCAGCAGTTTGAATAAATAATAAACAAGGTACTTAATCAAATGTCTGAATTGTTAGAAGCTATCGTCAAGGGGGAGTCTGTTGGTACACCCTGTGTGACGATAGCAATCTAAGTGATCCAACATTGTGGTTTAGCGAGTGTTTGATATATATGTTTATATATGTTGGATAATTATTATTGATTGTATGTTTGAACTTGATGTATCGTATTACAAGAAGTTTAAACATAAAGATCAAAGATAAAATCAAACATAAGTTAAAAACATAAGTTTCATATACAAGTTAGTCAGATTCGAATTCTATAAGGATTGGCATTCGAATCTATGTCAGATTCGAATGTGATCCTAGGTAGATTCGAATGTTCCTCAATAGGCAGATTCGAGAGTGTCAGTGAGGACAAACTCGAATGGGCCTTGGGCCGGATTCGAGTTTGGCCCATGACAGACTCGAATTAGCCTCTATAATTAGGGATAGACTTGAAATATTATCAGACTTTTTGCAGAATTCGAGAGTGATTAAGCAAAAGGCGATTTCGAGTTTATCATCAGTCTTAGTGTTCTTTCGGAGAGAATCAATTCGTAGGTGCGTCCGTTGTAGTTCGTGCAGCCTATTGATAGTCTCCGTGTTCCTGGTGAGTGTTGTTACCGTCTACCCGTTAACGAGGATTCCGCACTCGTTGACGGTTCCGCGTCTAGATAGATCTCGTAGTGGTAGACCTTACAGAACCCAATGAAGATCGAACAACTCGTGGCTCAAAGAGTAGCCGAAGCAATTGTCGCCCTCGAAAGCAATCGCAACAATGGTTCAGGGAGTAGTGGACTAGCAGGTAGGGCTGAAACCAACCCACGGGGTTGTAGCATCAAGGGCTTCTTAAGCTATCAACCCAGATATTTCATGGCACAGAAGGTGTTGTTGGTCTCACCCGCTGGTTTCAGAAGCTGGAATCTGTTTTCCGTGTCAGCAATTGCACGGAAGACAACAAGGTGAAGTTTGCCACACACACATTACAAGACGGTGCCCTCACGTGGTGGAAATCGTACGAGTAGTCAGTCGGTATCAACACGACGTATCAACTCCCATGGGCCGAGTTGAAAAGGATGATGACTGACGAGTATTGTCCAAGAAGTGAGTTACAGAAGATGGAGTCGGAATTTTGGAATTTATCTATGAAGGGTACTAATATCACCGGGTATACAAATCGTTTCCATGAGCTGAGCCTCCTATGCCCCGGAATGGTTACTCCGGAACACTAGAGGGTTGAATGTTATATTTAGGGACTCCCCCCCCCCCCCCCAAAATTCATGGAAATGTGAACTCTTCAAATCTGACAACAATCTAGAACGACATCTATATGGCGCAAAACTTAATGGACCAAGTAATACGTCAGGGGGGGCAATGGTTGCCAAGAGTCTTGAGCACAAGCGGAAGTGGGAGTTTTGATGTGGTCATAGGCATGGATTGGCTATCGAAGAACTGTGCAGAAATAGTGTGCAACAAGAAGACGGTGCGCATACCCTTAGCCAATAAGAAGGTCCTAAATGTCCAAGGCGAACATTGAAACACCAAAGTAAGCACAATAGGACCCTAAAAAGTGTCTACGAAAGGGTTGTCAAACAATCTTAGTCCACATGACGGAGAAGTAACCGAAGGAGAAGCGGCTGGAAGATATCCCTGTTGTCCATGAGTACCCCAATGTTTTTCCAGAATACTTACCTGGACTCCCACCAACAATACAAGTCGAATTCCAAATCGACCTAGTGCCAGGTGTTGCACCAGTGGCTCGAGCACCATACCGATTAGCCCCATTAGAAATGTAGGAATTGTCCAACCAGCTGCATGAGCTCTAAAGGGTTTATCAAACCAAGTTCCTCACCCAAAGGAGCTCCAGTTTTGTTCGTAAAGAAGAAGGATGGAACCTTCAGAATGTGCATCGACTACCGGGAACTAAATAAGCTTACCATAAAGAACCGGTACCCTCTCCCGAGGATCAATGACCTATTTGACCAACTCCAATGGTCGAGCTTCTATTCAAAGATCGACCTGAGGTCTGGTTATCACCAGGTCAGAGTCCGCGAGGAGGATATTCCAAAGACAGCCTTTAGAACCCGATACGGTCAATATGAATTCCAAGTGATGTCATTTCGATTGACCAATGCACCAGCCGTATTTATGGACCTTATGAATCGGGTGTGAAAACCATACTTAGACAAGTTCGTCATTGTCTTCATAGACGACATCTTAATTTATTCATGAAACAAGGATGAGCATGAGCAATATTTGAGGCTAATTTTGGAGTTGTTGGAGAAAGAACAACTATATGCCAAGCGTTCAAAGTGCGCATTTTAACTAAGAGAAGTAAAATTCCTTGGTCATGTGATCAACAGTAAAAGAATTCAAGTTGACCCTACAAAAATCGAAGCCATCAAGAATTTGGCAACTCCTAGAACCCCCACGGAGATACGACAGTTCCTAGGTCTTGTCGGGTATTATAGGCTATTTATCGAAAACTTCTCAAAGATCACTGGATCTCTAACAGAATTGACCCGAAAAGACGTTAATTATGATTGGGGTGATGACCAGGAGACAGCATTTCAGTTATTAAAGCATAAATTATGCAGTGCGCCTATTTTGTCCTTACCCGAATGAGGTGACAATTTTATAGCCTACTGCGATGCTTAACACAATGGGTTGTGATGTGTGTTAATGCAGAAGGATAAGGTCATAGCTTACGCTTCACGACAACTTAAGGTTCACGAGCTGAATGACACAACACATGACTTAGAGCTGGGAGCAGTAGTTTTTGCCCTCAAAATTTGGAGACATTACTTGTACGGTACGAAGTGTACTGTATTCATGGATTATAAGAGCCTCCAACACATCTTGAACCAGAAAGAATTGAATATGAGGCAGCGTCGTTGGATGGAAATACTGAGTGACTACGATTGTGAAATTCAATATTACCCGGGGAAAGCTAATGTGGTTGTCGACGCTCTGAGCCGAAAGTGTCAGGATCTAAATGTAACTACCTAAGATTAACTTATTTGAATTGATCAGAGTATAAACCAATAATCTTGTACTGAATCAAAGTCCAATTAAAAAGTTTGCGGAATAACACTTAATTGTTTTAAGAAAAGCTTTCAGAATCAATAACAAATAAATATAATTGAATAAACAAAATTGCTTGTATTGCTGAACTCAATGATTACAATCACCTCCAATCTGTTTGATTAGACGAAGAACACAAATTGTTCTTAGGGTTTTACAACCTTAGAGGCTTATGAAAACTTAAACAAAAAGCAATTACAAACTTGAACGTGCAGAAACTTAATACAATAGAAAAACCTATTCTATGTATTTATAATGCTTTTTGATTTGTTTCCTTGAAGGACTCTGACTTCTCTGATAGTATATATGCTGGAATCTTCGTGTAAATATCTCTTCCTGAATATCAGCACTTTCTGTTTATGAAACTGTTGAGCAGCTTGAATCACTTAGCAGCTTGAACAGAGCAACTTGAGTGAATTTACTCTAGCAGCTTGAACTTTTATACTAGCAGCTCGAACTTCTTCAACTAACAGCATGAACTTTGTACTTACACAGAAGTCTGAGAAATCTAACTAACAGCTTGAACTACTTAGAATATTTCCCAACAATCTCCCCCTAACTTAAATTCTTTACATAAGACTTTAAGTTCTATACAAATAAGGAAATAAAACCAAGTAAACTGTTAATTACAAACCAAGGCTTCCAAAAACTTACAACTGTGCAAGTTTCTGATTGACTGCCTTCAAAAATTCTTTCTTCATATCTTCTCTATCACAATATATTTTCCCTGATCTCATCTGAAGTAACAAAGCCTTTGGAAGATCATAAAATTCAAAATTGAAGTACATACCGGATCCATTTGCAAATTTGAGTCTGTAAGTCTTTGATTTGACAAACAGATCAACTTGTGCAATCTTCATCTCCTTGGCATCTTCTATATCTTTCCTTATTGACTCAGGATCAAAAATGCTCTTCAGATCTTTGATAGCTTGCTTTACTTGTGGAAGAGAGGATCTAACTTGGGTTACAGACCCAACATGATGCATTCTTATGAGCTCATCTCTGGTCATCCCTTGGACTATATGCATTAAGCTCTTATATTCTTCCTCAGGACCAGATTCCCTTCTTACTACAAATTGATATCTTAAGTCAATGTTGTCCATTGGCTTAGCATACCAGTAATTAATAAGAGGTTTTGTGAAGTCATGCTCAAACAATATCCTTTTAACCTGATCAAGCTTTGCCTGTGAAAATGTATCTGATTGAGGAATAGAAGCAGCAGCTTGAACAGAAGGAGCAGGATCACTCACACCAGCTTGAACATTACTTATACCAGCTTGAACTGGTTCTTGTTGACTTTGGACTTCTTGGGAGACTTTGGCTACCTTACGTATTTCCATCTCTTTATCATGGATGTCTTGCAGCCTCTCTGTACTCATAGACTGAGCCATCTTTTTTGGAATACCAGCTGAAAAGGCAAAATTGATCAAGAACTTTCTATGCTCAGCCTTTGAATGCCCCGTTGGCATTTTCCTCTTCCTTTCATTTTGCTTGACGACAAACCCTCTTAAGTAATCACCTAAGGTTTCATCATCTTGCATTGGGACCTGGGTTTGCTGGTCTAAAGCCTGATCTTGTTCTGCTGCTATCTTTCTGGCAATTTCAGCATCATAGGCAATCTGGGCTTCTCTAGAAGAAAATTTGTGCTTTGGAGACTCAATGAGAATACCCTTGCCCTTATCCTTGGTTGCGAAAGATGTAGCTTGGACTGTACTGATGGGAGCCTGAATTCCTTCTCTGATAACAACTCCAGTTGTTCTTGTAGGAGCAGCTTGAGTTTCTAGGCTAACAGCTTGAGCAGCTGTTGGGACTGCTAGCCTAGAATCTTGGACTGTTAGAGAAGGAGCTGCTTGGACTGATGGAGGGATCTCCTAATTCTCCCCCTTTTTGAAAGCATTGGTTTGGTCAGGAGGACCTACAACCTTTGTCAATTGGGTTCGAATCAGTTGCTCTAATTTAATGATCTTATTTCCACAGAGGGTGAACCCTTTATGGAGATAATCCATTCTCTGGTTTTGAGCAGCTTCTGTCTGTCTGAGTGCAATGATTTGTGCCCCCTGTGCAGCAATGATGGACTGATAGTATTCTAACATTGCTACAACAGGTTGCAGCTGAGGATCCGTCAATAGCATAAGTTGCAGACTAGCCTCAAGATCAGCAAACGAATGTGGTGCTTGTGATCTATCACTGGCAGGAATACCAGAAGTAGAAACCTCTGGGCCCCTCTGTTCTTGGTACTGGGGACTTCCAGATGGTGCTTGCACACCTTCTGTTGCCATGGGTGTGGTCTTATTGATGTTGACCCTGTCGTGTGCCTCTTGTGCAGATGCAACAGTAGTGTCAGCCACAGAACCCATATGGACAATCTTTGTTGAGATGTCCACCTCCAGATTGAGGTTGGGAGTGTCCTCAATGGGTGCCCTTTGGATATTCTGTGCAGAAGTGTCCTCCTGCACAGGGTTATTTGGCTCTTGTAAGAGGGCTGAGGAGGAAGGAGCTCCTAAACCTCTTTTCCTTTTGTATAATATGAGTGGGGATGTGGGCTTAACAATAGGAATAGAAGGCATTTGAGTATCATGAGGAGTGGGTTGGGGTCCTGGGGGTGAAGCAGTAATGTTAGGCTGAGCCTGCTCAGGACCCTCTCCTCTGTTTCTTGGAATGATGCCCAACATTGCAGAAGGCAATAGGACATCAACAGTAAAAACATTGGCACTTGGTTTTAGAAGACGTTTTATTGAAGGTAAAGAGTGCCTATGGGAAACATGAATCCTTTTATGTACATTGAAATTACTGCAAGTTCTTGCAATAGTTTCAGCCAAAAATCTAGGATACATCAAAAATTTCCCATGTTTTAGGGCATGATGCCTTAGCATACCCTGAAAAATCATATTAGAAAAATTGAATTGTTGGCCCGTTGATAAACACACTAAGGCAGTGGCTATATTTGATGAAAATTCTGACCAACCAGTTCTTTTTGGGCTTATACATTGCTGAATAATATGTACAAGATACTTCCATTTAGGGGCAAAATTTGATTTAAAGAAAGTATAAGATTCAGCAGGTCCCCTATATCCAATAGCATGAAGACCATTATGTAAGGCAGTAAGGGATAGGTCTGTTATACCTGAGGCATCTTGAAGATGCAAGTGTTGGCGTATGATCTCCTCAGTGAGAGAAACAGTGTTGCCATCAATTTTGGATGTCAAAGATGTGACTCCATTAACGGTTTTGAGGGAGGCATGTTTCCAGAACTGTTCAATATGAGAGATGTAGATGGTGGGATTGATATTTAGGGCATGATGGATATGGGAACTTCGAAGGAAGTCCATCATGTCGTGGAATGGTTCAAGATCATCGTGTTTGAGAGAGTAGGGTAGGAAGTTGTGTTCTTTGACAAACTCCATTGATTATCGATGAATTAGGGTTTCAGTGATGTGCGTGGGAATTGCTCAGAGAATCGAAGAAGGGTTGTGGAAGATATTTTGCAACTGGTAGTTACAATAGAACGAAACTGGAACCTTTAAAGGTTTTGAAAATATCTAAACCCGCGCACACACTTATGGAAATTACCAGATTGCCCTGCACACTTTGACATATCAAGTGAAACAACTAACAGTCCGAGAAAATGAACTAGCAGCTTGAGAAAATACTCAAGCTGTTAGTTGAAAATTAAGCAACTGCTAATGAAACAGTGACTCCCCCTTAATCAAGCATATGTATAATTTTCATGGAATAAGAGAAAATAAAGAAAAACAAATTAATCCATATTAACCATGCCAATATTTGATACTAGGAAGGTGAATCTTCCTACATCAAATGGTTTTGTAAATAGATCAGCTAACTGATCATCAGTATAAATTTTGGTAACTTGGATTAATTTCTTCTCATTACAGTCCCTTATAAAATGAAATCTAATGTCTATATGCTTGGTTTTGGGAAATTTCACTGGATTTTGTACAATGCTAATTGCACTTGAGTTGTCAATATAAATGGGAGTGGATAGGAAGTTCATACCATAGTCTCTCAGTTGATTTTGAATCCACATCACTTGGGAGCAACAACTTGCATCTGCTACATATTCTGCTTCAGTAGATGAAGTGGAGACAGTTGTTTGCTTTTTGCACTGCCAAGAGACCAATCTTGCTCCCAAATATTGACATCCACCAGTTGTGGATTTTCTGTCAATGTTGCATCCTCCATAATCACTGTCAGAATAGGCTGTTAATTCAAGAGGAGAGTCTTTAGGATACCAGAGGCCCAAATGTGGTTGGCCTTTGAGATATCTAAAGATTCTCTTAACAACAACCAGATGGGAGTCCTTTGGAGAACATTGAAACCTGGCACAAACACAAACAGCAAACATAATATCAGGTCTAGAATATGTTAGATACATAAGCGATCCTATAAGGGATCTGTATAGATGAATATCCACATCTATTCCATCTTTGTCTGTATGAAGCTGCTTGTGAGGATCCATTGGAGGACTTGCAACTTTGGTATCTTTGTACCCAAACTTTTCCAGTATGTCTTTAACATACTTTGATTGACTTATGAAGAGTCTTGTGGGCTTCTGCTTGACCTGCAATCCTAGAAAGAAGGTGAGTTCTCCCATTGAACTCATTTGAAACTTTTTGTGCATCAAAGCCTCAAACTCTTTGCATAGGCTGTCATTGGTTGACCCAAAGATAATATCATCAACGTATATCCGTACAAGCAGAATCTCAGATTTGATGGACTTTGTGAATAATGTTTTGTCCAGAGTACCTCTCTTGAATCCATTCTGTAGAAGGTATGATGACAAAGTGTCATACCATGCTCTAGGGGCTTGGTGGAGTCCATAGAGGGCCTTGTCTAGTTTGTAGACTCTGTCTGGATACTTGTAGTCCTCAAATCTAGGAGGTTGACATACATAGACCTCTTCTTCAATTGTGTAATACAGAAAAGCAGACTTCACATCCATTTGATACACTTTGAACCCTTTGAAGCTTGCATAAGCTAGGAACAGTCTGATGGCTTCAATTCTTGCCACTGGTGCAAAGACATCATCATAGTCTATTCCTTCCTCTTGAGTGTATCCTTGTGCTACTAGTCTTGCTTTGTTCTTGATGACTATCCCTCTCTCATCCTTCTTGTTTCTGAACACCCATCTTGTACCAATGGCTCTCTTTCCTTTAGGAAGATCAACAAGTGTCCATACATTCTGAATCTTGAATTGTAGAAGCTCTTCCTGCATTGCCTCAATCCAAGATGAATCTTTCAAAGCTTCTGATGCCTTTTTAGGTTCTAGCTGAGACATGAAACAGGCATGTTCAAATGCAGCTAGACTAGATTCAGAAACTGTTGGTTCAGCAGCAGCAGTCTCCTTGTGAACCATTGTCCTTGTTTGCACAGGAGTACGTGGATCACCCATTATTTGATTGAGAGGATGATACTTGTGAACCCTGAGTGTAGGCTCTCTATCTGTCTGGAAAGAGGATCCAAGATTTGTATCATCTCCATCAGGACCAGTTGATGGTTAAGCTTCTGGAACAGCTTGACTTGAATCTGGGACTGTTTCCCTTTGTGTTGGAGTTGTTCTCTCAGGACTTGGGATCTGCACTTCATTGTCCGGATTTGAATCATGTTGAGCATTCAGAACCCCTGGAGGGTCACAAGGCAGAAGTGGTATAACTGTATACTCATCCCAATTATTTGAATCTGCAGCAGTTTGAAACTTTGGGCCAACAGCTTGATCATTTGTGCTACCAGCATGAGAATTTGCGTTGACAGCTTCAATCCTGTTTTCATCAGATTCTGCAGTATACTCAACAAAGCTCAGAGAATTTGTTAGTGAATCTAAATCAAACAACCAATCAGGACCAGTGCCTTTGACATTTGCAGTATTTTCATTAAATTCAAAATTGGCACTTTCTTCAATGGTTTTAGACACACTGTTATATACTCCATAGGCTTTGCTTTGATTTGAGTATCCTACAAAGAAACCTTCTTCAGCCTTACTTTCAAACTTCCCTAAGCGAGTCTTAGTGTGAAGAATGGTACATGGACAGCCAAAAGATTTGAAAAAGGCTATTAAGGGTAGTCTATTATCGAATAACTCATATGGAGTTTTCCCTTGTGATTGAACAACCTGAACCCTATTTAGAACATAACAAGCTGTATTGACTGCTTCTGCCCAAAAGGTCATTGGCAGTTTTGAATCAGCTAGCATGGTTCTAGCAGCCTCAATTAATGTTCTGTTCTTTCTTTCAGCTACACCATTTTGCTGTGGTGTTCTTGGTGCACTATATTGCCTAGCAATACCTTTGGACTCACAAAAACTGTTTAGGATATGGTTTTTAAACTCAGTTCCATTGTCTGATCTTATCACCTTAACTTTTGAGTTGGATTGGTTTTCTATCCTAAGAATAAATGACTTAACCAGCTCAGCAGTTTCATCTTTAGACCTAAGAAAGTAAACCCAAGTAAATCTGGTGAAATCATCAACAATGACTAAACAGTAAGCCCTTTTATTCAAACTCAAAACAGATGTTGGACCAAATAGATCCATATAAATCAGATGAAGAGCAGATGAGATTGAATTTACTTCTTTGGCCTTATGAGAAGTTTTGTGTTGCTTGCCTTTAAGACATGCTACACAATGATCATCACATATGAACTCCTTTTGTGGTAAGCCTCTTACCAAGTTCTTTTTGACTAAAACATTCATGGATTTGAAGTTCATGTGACACATCCTTCTGTGCCAAAGAGCAGACTCATTGGATGATGCTTTGGATATCAAACAGCTTAAAGTACTTGATTTGGATAAAAGTTCTGTGTCCAAACAGTATACATTGTCCTTTCTTGGTGTTCTTAGTAAAACAAGATTTTCAGGAATTGTAAAATCTTCTGAAAGGACAATGCACTCAGAATCTGTAAACAAAACAATATTTTGTTCGTCACAGATTTGAGACACACTCAATAAGTTATACTTAAGTTGTTCAACATACAAAACATCATTGAAAATCATGTTGCATGCATTAACAGTACCTTTACCTGTAACCTTACCTCCTTTGGAGTTTCCTCCAAATGCAACAAACCCTCCTTCAAAGCCTTTGAAATTTGACAAGCACTCAGAATTGCCTGTCATGTGCCTAGAGCATCCACTGTCCAAATGCCATCTTGTTTTATGTGGTGACCTGTGGTTGCCTGCACAAATAAAAGCTTAGTTAGTAGTGGAGTAAACCCAAACTAAGTTAGTTTTGGGTTTCCCTTGTGCATTAACATAACTAAACACTGTCTTTGATTTCTTATACTTAGTGAGATCCACTGATGGATTTTGTGGGAATACTTAGTTATCACATGAGGTATCCAGGTATTTTGTCCATCCTTTTCAATAACAGTCTCAGATGATCCATTACCAGTCCCAATTTTGAGCCTAACAGTCTGAACTGAGTCTGTAGTGCTAACAGCTTGAGAATTTGCACTAGTAGTCTCAACTTTAGACTTGGCAGTTTCAACATTCGTATCAACAGGTTCACCTGAGTTTTTACCTTTAACACACCATATTTGTTTGAAATTTAATTTTGGTTTAGCTAAAACTTGTTCTTGGTGTGTGGACTGTTTCTTATTTACTTTTGAGAACCTGTGATCAACTGTTTTCTTTGGACCTGATGCAGTAGGAGGTTTGGCCTTTGAATTTTTTGCATTTTGAGAGTTTGTCTTTTTATGAATCACAGTCTGTTTTGCAACAGATGGTTTATAAAAGCAATCCCTGGCCAAGTGATTTTTCCTGCCACAATGGAAGCATTTTTTGACTGTTTGGATTGGAGAACCAGTTTTATTGGACAATATCTGGTTCTTGTTCCTTTGATTTCCCCTTACCTGCTGTTGTTTGGGAAACTTTTGGACACCATGCTTTTGGCATGTGCAGATTGGAACATTTTTACCGTTTTTATTATTCTTTGATGAAGATGCAGTGCTACAGTTAGAATGTACAGAAACCTGTGGAGCAGCATTGCATACACTCATCTTCTCCTTCTGTTCAACCTCATGTAATTTCTTATTTAGGGATTCTATTTTCTTATTCAGCTCCTTTTCTCCCATTCATAATATGTTCTATCATGTCCCATTTGAATCTCATTATCCTTATAGTCATTGATCTGTTTTTCAAGATCTTCTATGGCCTGCATGTATTCATATCTCCTTTCTTCCATCTTAGCTAGAGTTTTACACATGCTCTCATTATGATCTCTGTACTTTTTAACCATATTTTTGCATGTTTGATAGCAAAGTTTAGAATTTACCTCAGATGGTAGTTCAGTGGAGGTGACATTTGATGTTTCTGCCATTAGAGCTTGATTTTGAAATTCTTCCTCTGTCTGATCACTCCAGTCAAACACATTGTCTTCTTGAGAGACAAGTGCTTGTGATGATGAAGCCTGATTAGTCTGTTGAGGTCTTGATGGCTGTTGACCTTGAGATCTGCATTCTCTGGCAAAGTGGCCAAGCATGTGACATTTAAAACACTCAACTTTTGACTTATCAAAAGCTGGTTTGCCTTCTGCTCTGGCTTGAAAGTTGGTTCTGCCAGTTCTTTTCAGAAACCTTTTGGCCCTCATGGTCAGCATTGCATGTTGTCATTTCAGATCCATTTCTTCTAGGTCATCTGGATGAATCTGTTCTAGATCTTCAGCATTTAGAGTAAACAGTCCATCATTGGCAACAAAAGCTTCATAGTGAGCTTCAGTGGAGTTACCATCACCACCTGAAAAGGAATCACTGCAATTAGATTTTTCAGATGACAGTAGAGCAGTGTTGTGATTATAAGAAAAAGATTTCTTTTTAGTGTCAATCTCAGTTTCAAACACTCTCAGACTGTTGTACAGATCATCCAGCTCTATTTTATCAAGAGTGTCTTTTGTTCTCCATTGAGCAGCATAGACTGTCCACTCTTCACCAAGAGATCTAAGGAATTTTCTGTTGACTTCATCTTGATCCAGGCTGACTTTTGCACTCTCCAATTCACTTATCAGTTTGTTGAACCTGTCAAAGATTTGAGTAAGGTTTTCATTCTCGCCACCAGAAAAGTTCTCATACTGCTGTTTCAAAAGATCCTTTTGATTTCTCTTGGTACTGGCATTCCCAGCAAATCTTTTCTCTAAAGCAATCCAAAGAGAATGAGCAGTATAAAACTTTTTAAACTGATGTTGATAAGCATTAGGAATGGCTATTTGTAGAAGTGTAAGAGCTTTCACTTCATTCATTCTAGCCTTTCTTTCAAGTTCAGTTTTTGGAGGAGTTTTGATGGGTTTGCCCTCAGCATCAAGTTCAGGATCAACTGCAGGAGGAAATTCAACAGCTTCCCATATGGCATAATCAATGAATTGAATATGCTGTTGAATCCTGAGTTTCCACATCTCAAACTCAGTGGGCTTGAGCATAGGCACTTTGAGTCCTTGCCCAGATCCACTACTGCTATTATCAAATTCCATTGCAGAAAATTAATTTTGTTAAAAGAAAGCTTTTGACTTTGAAAACAAAGAACGACCTGTGGCTCTGATACCACTTGTCAGGATCTAAATGTAACTACCTAAGATTAACTGATTTGAATTGATCAGAGTATAAACCAATAATCTTGTACTGAATCAAAGTCCAATTAAGAAGTTTGCGGAATAACACTTAATTGTTTTAAGAAAAGCTTTCAAAATCAATAACAAATAAATATAATTGAATAAACAAAATTGCTTGTATTGCTGAACTCAATGATTACAATCACCTCTAATCTGTTTGATTAGACGAAGAACACAAATTGTTCTTAGGGTTTTATAACCTTAGAGGCTTATGAAAACTTAAACAAAAAGCAATTACAAACTTGAACGTGCAGAAACTTAATACAATAGAAAAACCTATTCTATGTATTTATAATGCATTCTAATTTGTTTCCTTGAAGGACACTGACTTCTCTGATAGTATATATGCTGGAATCTTCGTGTAAATATCTCTTCCTAAATATCAGCATTTTCTGTTTATGAAACTGTTGAGCAGCTTGAATCACTTTGCAGCTTGAACAGAGCAGCTTGAGTGAATTTACTCTGGCAGCTTGAACTTTTATACTAGCAGCTCGAACTTCTTCAACTAACAGCATGAACTTTGTACTTACATAGAAAATCTACTAACAGTCTGAGAAATCTAACTAACAGCTTGAACTACTTAGAATATTTCCCAACAGAATGGAATGAGCTATAAGCCGTTAATACTAAGATCCCAAGTCATGACCATTCAGCCAAACCTTCCCTCCTTAATTCATGATGCGCAAATGGAAGCTGTTAAAGAGGAAAATGTGAAGAATGAAGCCATGAGAGGCTTGAGATAAGGGCTAATGGGAATCGATACTTCATGAATAGAATCTGGTTACCAAGTTTTGGTGGAGTAAGAAAGCTGGTTATGGATGAAGGACACAAGTCAAGGTATGTCATTCACCCTGGATCCGATAAAATGTATCATGACCAGAAGGAGCTGTACTTGTCACACTACGTTACCCCGGTTGGTAACGAAGCGTGACGTCGCGGAAGCATAGTCATAATCAAGTGAACGACCACTATATGGACGTTTTCAAAAATACGTTGATTAACTTCGAATATAAATATTGTTTTACATAACCTAAATAAATCGTAATTAGTTCCCAAATTACAGAGATTCAAATACATAACCATAATGACATTAATAATGCAATTAAATCTCCGAAGGTTTGAAAAATGAGACTCCAAAAGTACGGAAGCCTTGAAATACTTCTGATGTAGTGCACGTGCCTTAATTTCCTGAAAATACACGCTAAAATACGTCAACAAAATTGTTGGTGAGTTCATAGGTTTACACGTAAATATGACTTGTATGGACATCAACAGTTGAGTTTGAATTTATAAAATCATAAATTCCATGTTATGTATTACATATAAATCATCATGCAACTGAAACTTAATTATGAGTTTGACCTGTGCAGTTGTAACATCCTCGGATTTAAATTTATTGTAATTGAGGATTAATTAGCTGAATTTTTTTTAAAAATTAATGTAATTTAAGTTGGATTATGAAAGTTGGTTGCTTTATAAAGAAATATAAGAATTTCAACTTTTTAGTTATTAAGTATGATTGTTTAAAGTAAATGATGATGAAAATTATGATGAAAAATCAGTTTTTAATGGAACCGGATAAGTTGAGGGGTTAAAAGTGTCAATAGCCGAAACT
The DNA here is from genome assembly GCA_020465985.1 of Centrapalus pauciflorus. Lineage (NCBI taxonomy): Eukaryota > Viridiplantae > Streptophyta > Magnoliopsida > Asterales > Asteraceae > Centrapalus > Centrapalus pauciflorus. Next base: position 208,738 of record JAANYP010007389.1, on the reverse strand, counting down.
TTGGAATAAAAGACTTTTGGTGTCTTTCATTTTTCATTTCACCATTTGAACTCACAAGAAACTCTCCATCTCTCTCTCTAAATTATTTGCTGAAATTCGAATTTGTGGAACCAAATTCGTGGTTTACATCTGAATATTAACAAGAATTGATTGGATTTAAGGTAAGAAATCTGTTTTTAAAGTCAAGATAGTATTTTTGGAGAGAAAAGATACAAATTCGGATTTATTAATCATCTGAAATGATGTTGCATGTGTGTTATTCAAGTTGGAAATCATCAATTGAACATCACTGAAGCTCCAGAAACAAGAATCAACGGTTAACTCTTCCAAAAAGGTTAGAAATCTGAGTTTTTATGAACTTTAGTGTTCTTGAGAAAAATCTTTATTTTTGGTCATTTTTGGATGAATTAGAATGTTATTGAAGGGGAAAATGATGTAAAAACACTCAATATATAGTAGTATATCAAATGTATGGATTGCATATTGTTAGATTTAAGTTTTGGAAGTTTTTGCTTAAAATCCGTAAGCTGCGACCTTCATACCTGATGCTCGACTCGGCGAGTCGCATGGGTGACTCATCGAGTCACCAAGAACACTTGCATAAAATCTTCAAAAATTCATAAGCGTTGGATCCGAATCCGGTTTGGACCCGAATTCGGATGAGACCCTAAATTAGATTGGACCGAAATCGAGTAAGAACCGAACTCAGATGGACCCGAATTCGGATGGGTCAACTTGATTCGGATGGATCCGAAATCCGGCCGAGGATCCGTAATTCGGACCTCGACTCGGCGAGTCACCTAGACCGACTCGGCGAGTCGCCTGCAATTTAGGTGTGATTCGGATGGGTTATTAAGGACCTGAATTGATAGTCAAATAATCACACTTTTGGGATATCTTTGGTACTACATTAATGCATATAATGGAGGGTTAATTGGGAATAATAACACCTCGAATGATGGTTTATAATGTGAGATTCGGATGACGGTTCCGATTGTTGTAACACTTATTATTGTACAAATTGATGCTCGAACACGTATGTGATATGTCTTCCATATGGAAATGTAACAGGTCCCTTGTGGTGTTGTTTAACCCACAGTGGGGTACTTTATGTTTCGGTTGAAAGCCCGAGGAGAAATAAAATTAACTTGAAGTTTAATAACGCACCCACTGTGAGTACCTTTGATTTTAACATGTCTGCATCTGCTTTATGTTTGCTTTGCCTGCTGAGGCATGTTGTTTCATTATAGTTTGGCACTCTACTAACTTGCGTATATGTTGATGCACATTCATACTTGTTGCATGTCTGTTCATTTGTTGTGCATCCTATTGATGGACCTGCGTGGTCGCATCTGTACTCTGATGATACTGTGCTATATGACCAAGAGTTTGACACCTCTGTGGTCAGGATAGACAGTAAGTCATCCCCGATGTTATGTCTGCCTCAGATGGTTGGTTTTCCTTATGCCGAGTGTCAACTCGAAGGAGCTCCGGCTCGGGTTTGCGTACTTTGAGTACGTGTGGAGTATACGGTATGTGTTACCGCGGTTACTCTGGGTTGCATCATAAGGATTTGCAGAATGTGTAAAATCATTTGGTATTCACTAAGCAATTCGCTTACCCCTCAGTTGTTGACTTTTTACAGGAAAAGGGAAATCTGTTGCGGGACCTTCTAGCTAGGTCGTTTGTTCAAGTGATTGAAGATATCTGCTGTGTATCTTGGTCACAAATCTATGGGGATAATTGCTGTAATAAATTTGAGATGATGTAATACTTTTGAGTTTGTAGACTTAGACATGTAACCTTGTAGCACCGTAGGGTGTTTAACAAATTTGTATTATTTTATTTTGTACTTTAATGCTTCCGCACTTTAATTAAGATATCAGATCATTATGTTATTGTATGTTGGTGATTAATCCTGGGTGTATTGTAAATGGTGGTTAATGTGGCAAGGGTGTCACAGCAGTATTCCCCAATGTAATACCGTAATGTTAAATATATATGCACCCCTTAGCAATTGGAGCGACCAACCTAGGTGGGGGACATTAATCCCGACAGATCTATCCATAATATATTCGCGCTTACATAAAATGTAACTAACGGTTCATGATCTGAGGGCTGATGGATCCACATGCGTAATACATAATAAAAATGAAGTAGTTTCTCTGTCCATATGAAAACGTAACATTTATTTCACCCCAAAACAAAACAGTGTGAAAATAGGGGCTATGAAGACTCAGCGTGAGTGCGATGGCAAATACGAGCGTAAAATGCAAATTTGCATTGTAGATGGGTGATGAAACCGGATGTGTTTAACCGAGTCCTAAATGATACAAGGGACTTAATAACTCCCATATACGATAATATGTATGTATAATGGTTTCTATGTTTTAAATCACCCAATATTACAAGTTTATAAATAAAACCCACTTAAAACGTCAAGTTTATATATATATATATATATATATATATATATATATATATATATATATATATATATATATATATATATATATATATATATATATATATATATATATATATATATATATATATATGTATAATTTTTCAGCTTTTTAAAGGTTTTTCGGCCTACTTTGAAGTTGTTTTTGACCAAGTTCCAAAACGATTTAGGCTTTGGTTTTCTTAGACATAAAACTACTATATACAAAGTATTTTTAAAGTTAATAATGGTCATTTTTCAAGGTATTTAGGTTAGGGAAAAAGCTCATTAAAACCCTATGTTGGCCATTTTTTAGCTGTCAAACTTTCGGGTTCCCAAATAATATCTGGGGATTCTAAACTCCATATTAAATTATGAAAACCTCCAAATTTTTAGTTAAGACATAGATCTGACAAGAATCGACTCATTTCATTAAGTTATGAATTAGTTATGATTTTTCAAAGTCGACGTAATATTTCTGCCGAAAATCCGGGTTTCATAAACTTGAAACAACTTGTGATTTTTGTTGTTTATTCAAAAACTACTTGTATAAAAGTTTATAAAACACAATTATATAACTTGTTTTCCTAATATTTATACTTACATAATGTGTTTATATATTTATAAACACATTTGAAAGAAACAAACTTAAAAACAAAACTAGTGATTTATAAACTTGAGTTTTTATGAAACTTGTTGTTGGTGATTATATATATTATGCAATACTTATATAAACATAAATACAAGATATAATAGGTTAGTATTTAGTTACTTCGATGTATCTAGAGATTGCAAACAAGTAGAAGTTGAAACCCTTGGATGATTGCACCAAAAAATGCTAGAAATAATGCAAGAATAAGAAAGTTGCAAACTTTGGTGTTCTTACACCTTTGGGGCAGGATTCAAGAGAGGAGAGAAAGAGATTTTTGGTGTGAATAAAATGAAAGGTTTTGATCTCTATTTATAGATGAAAAAAAAGTAGATTGAAATGATGAAGGATATGGAGGTTGAGTGTAAATCTTGGTGGAGTGAAAGAGTGAAGTGTGGTGATGGTGATTGTGTATGGTGTTTTAATAATATAAAATTAAAAGTCAACACCTATGTTGTACATGCTATGGCCGGCCATGATGATGGTATTTCCATGTATTTTACTTTTTTTTGTATAAATGTATTTAGAATGTATTCTTGTATTTCCCTTATTATGTAAATTCATAAATACTTATGAATGCATTAGTTTATTGAATTGTTTTAGTCTTGCATAATTAATGTCAAGTAAGTGTAATAGTCATGATTAGTGTCACTAATCATAATTTAATTATGTTCTTAGTTGAAATCCATCATATCGCAAATCGATCGGATTAATTAATTTGCCGATTCATCGCACCGATGAAATTGTTTCTAATTGAATGAATTTCCTTATGAACTTTGTTAATCACTTTGAATTAATTGCTAATGACCACTGATTAGGTTATAATTGGCTAGTAAATACTAATTAGGTCATAGTTGCTAACCTGGTTTAGTGTCGGATGTTACAGTACTGGTGGCCTAACATCAAGGTTGACATTGCCACATATGTCAACAAGTGTTTAAAATGCTCCAAGGTTAAAGTGGAATATCAGAAACCATCTGGGTTATTGCAGCAACCAGAGATTCCTCAATGGAAGTAGGAACGGAAAACCATGGACTTCATAACGAAACTGCCAAAGACATCCAGTGGGTACGATACAATTTGGGTAATAGTCGATCGTCTGACAAAGTCCACGCACTTCTTACCAATCAAGGAGAACGACAAGATGAAAAAGTTGGCTCAAATTTACCTCAAGGAAGTCGTTTCTAGACACGAAATGCATGTCTCAATCATTTCAGATAGAGACAGCAGATTTACATCCAGATTTTGGCAACCGTTACAGCGAGCTTTGGGTACAAACTTGGACATGAGCACAACATATCACCCTCAGACTGATGGTCAGAGTGAAAGAACGATCCAAACCTTAGAAGATATATTGCGAGCCTGTGTAATTGTTTTGGAAAAACTAGGATACGCATTTTGCCATTAGTGGAATTTGATCGGGTCATTTTTTACAGACTTTAATGTGTTTAAATGATAATATTTTATGTATTAAGTCTTGGTATAATACTACATTTAATTATTATTTATTAGTTAAAGGATTAAAGCTTAAATAGAGTTAAAGTCAGTAAAATGAGCCTTAGAATGTTCTACTATGGACAAATCTCACGACGTATGTAGGTAATCCTCTCAAGAATAAGTCTGGCAAATTTGAGCGCAATCGGAGAACATTTATAGAAAGCCAAGCGCAGAGGGGGGCACAGCCCTGCTCCCCAACCGAGTGCTCAATAGAACTATTTTGCCCACAAAAAGACGAGGAGCGTACATTGAAGCGCAGGGCAAGCGCAGACCCAGCGCAGAGGGGGGCGCAACCCTGCTCCTCAACCGAGTGCTCAACAAAATGATTTTTTCTACCAAATACGCGATCGCAGACCTAAGCGCAGGGGGGAGGGCACAGGCGCGGGCGCATAAAAAATTATTTCCGCGATTTTTAGGGTTTTAAAGAGCTGCCTATAAATATGAGATCATATCAACACATTTTTAGGATGCAAAATTGGAGAGAATAAGAAGAAGAAAGGCCCAGATTCATCACTCACGATGTAGACTGCGCGATACCCAATGGCGAAGGGTTATGGTTTGGTTCCTTCTACGCTCCATTGTTTCCTCCATCAATCTGACAACTACGAAACATGTTCCTGAAAAGTTCAATGTTTCGTACGAGTCGGTTGATGATCATATTGAATTTGTTCAAGGGTTTGTTTGTTAGCTAAGTATTTATGTTTTTTCGTTAGTTTAACCATTGTAACGAACGATATGTTTTATTTAGTTTTCTGTGTGATTATTATTTAAAGATGTTGTTCTGTTCGTTTTTATCTATATCCTTATTGTAAGATGCGGCGTAGCCGTGCTACAGTCCGTGCCAACCTCATTAGATTTGGACTTAAGATGGACTGTGAACATGACACGATTCGTGCCTACAATACGTATTGCGATGGATTTGAATGTCATAACTATGTCTATGTGGTTAGGTTACAAGGATAATTAAACGGAATAATAAATAATTAAGTTATTAGCAACCCTAGGTCGATAATCCATAATTCCACCCAAACCTTAAATCCAAAGTCGTTGGCGTTCTTACTTCAATCTTTAAGTTTTCGTAACAAAGTTATAATTAATTTTCCAAAGTTTCACTTTAATCACTTCCTTCCATCATTTAGTTTAATAATTTGTTTTTATTATTAGTTAACAACTATCGTAGAATAATATTGATAACCACATGCTCCCTGAGGAGACGATCTCACTTACCCTAGCTATAAGTTAAGGTGATTGGTGTTTTTATAAATTATTTTTGACGCTTCATGACAAGCGTTGTCAAAATGGCGCAGTTGCCGGGGAGCTAGTGCGCTTATTAGTTTTGTTTTATGGTGGTTGTTTAGGTTTACTTTGGTTTATTTTATTTTATTTTATTTTCGTTAATTTTTATTTACCTTTTATGTAGGTTTTTTGTTTGTTTTATTTGTTTAATCGTTTGGAATGGAATCTTCATATAATTATAATTATTATCCATCCAAACATAATTATTCGGATTATAATGATCAATACTATTCGAATTATGATAATCATGATTCTTACTACTCGAGTTGTAATTCGTATAATCCATGGGAGCGATATCCGGTTCCTGATGAAGATTACTATGACTACTACCCAACTCAGCAACGGTCACATGACGATCAAGAGAATGTTAGGAAATTTTATGAGAGAATGCATGACATTTATGGAGAAAAACACCAAACATCTCCAATGTCTTGTGAACACATGGGGACAAATCACCGAATTGTTCTTAAAACAAGAAGCTGAGACGGAGATGTACATGGAGTCGGATGACGACTTTGATGATGAGCGAGGATTCAAGCATCAAGATTTCCATCCAGAAACGTCCTCAGAATTGTTGAACTTTAACGAGGAAGAGAGAGTCGAAAATGAAGTTGTCGTAAAGATGACTCACTGCTACAAGCATCAACGGAGACAACTCCATATTTTGAACTCCCTTATTTCAATTATTATTTAAAAAGTTTAATGCCTGAAACTAGCTCTAGTTCAATGCTAATTATTTTTCATGATGTTTCAGGTACCTATGGAGTACGAATCACACGAAGGAAAAAACCATTTAAATATTCGGGTAATGTGTGTGGACAAGGTGACAAACCACCTTGAAGATGTACCGTCTGGCTGAAGACGTAAAACTTAGCGCTTCTTGGGAGGCACCCAATGAACTTTGTGGGTGTGTTTAATAGAAACCCTCACGAGACTATAACTCGTCCACCCGGGCTACCGGGGGGTTTAAAGGCTCGTTGCACATGCTAAGTGCAAGCGTGATCCCTACGAGAGTGAGGTTTAGTTTACATTTATGTTTTGAGTTTTCTAATTATTTTGATTGCATTATAGTTTATAGTTCTCAATTGCATATCATTCATGATTTATAAAAGATAAAAATATAGGTGCAGTAGGGAATTAAGTTGGGGAGGTTTGCCCTCACCCCAATTACTAATGCGTAAAAAGATTTAACTCGCCTTTTAATTAAATCATGATATGAATTGCTCATTTGCATTTTAGTTTATTCTAGCTAAGTTAGTTTAGTTTTGCATGATTTTTAGTTTTTAATTTTTATTTTACATTTGTGTGTGCACCCTTTGATAGTAGTTGATTGATTAACCAATTAAAAGTATAAATGCACTGATCTTATCTCCCTAATTTATTTTGGTTTGAGCAAGAAATTTAAAATGATGATTCTAGTTAGGAAATAGATTAATACCAAGTGATATCGGTGATGATCGAGTTAATTTGAAAATCATTAAAAGAGTCATAATGAATATGCATGCTTGAGATTAATAAAAGAATTTGAGTATGTTACACTTGTGTGTGGTTTCAATGAATAAAACACTTTATCAAAACCAATGTTTCAAAAGACATCGACACACCTAAGCAATAAGGGGGAGTGTTGCAAATAAACCCGTGAGACGTAGGTGCTTAAATTGTAAGGGGTGGTCTAACGGGTTCGGAAAACAAGTCTGAGGGGTATTCTATACCTAACCCCCTAAAGCCAACTGGTTTGGGAGCGGTTGATCAATTTTTCTTTACATGGACTTGTTAGAAAGTCATGTTCAAACCCTTAATAAAATAACTCATAAGTGGGCTAAAAAAGAGAGAAATTATCAAATGATAAGTGAGTTCATTATAAACGTCAAAACCGGTAAAATTGCATGCATGTAACCTTGAGCAAAAAAGGTGGTTTATGGTGAGGAATGTTTGGGAGGTAAAGTGTTGATTGCGGTTTTAACACAGTGTAACGGAAATAGATTTTTAGTTATGATCATGCATGGATATTTAGTATGAAGACTATTATTAATTTGATAAATTAATTAAGAGAGTCACTGATTTATCATATGCTTGGTAAATAAAATATGAGACATTAAAGTCTGATTTAGTTTTCTTGCTGGGGACGATCAAGGTTTAAGTTGGGGAGGTTTGATCAAGTTATTTTTGACAGACTTCAATGTGTTTAAATGAAGGTATTTTATGTATTAAGTCTTAGTATAATGCTACATTTGAATGTTATTTATCAATTAAAGGATTAAAGTTTAAATGGTGTAAAAGTGAGTAAAATGAGTCTTAGAATGTTCTACTATTGACAAATCTCACTACGTATGTAGGTAATCCTCTCAAGTATAAGTCTGGAAAATGTGAGCGCAATCGGAGAATATTTATAAAAAGCCAAGTGCAGAGGGGAGTGCAGCACTGCTCTCCAACCGAGTACTCAACAAAACTATATTGCCCACAAAAAGACGAGAAGCGTACATTGAAGCGCAGGGCAAGCGCGGACCCAGCACAGAGGGGGCGCAACCCTGCTCCCCAACCGAGTGCTCAATAGAATGATTTTTCTATCAAAATACGTGATCGCAGACCTAAGCGCAGGGGGGGCGCAGGCCTGCGCCCAACCCATAAAAAATTATTTTCGCGATTTTTAGGGTTTTAAATAGCTGCCTATAAATATGAGATCATATCAACACATTTTTAGGACACAAAATTGGAGAGAAAAAGAAGAAGGAAGGCTCAGATTCATCACTCACGATGTAGACTGCGTAATACCCAACGGCAAAGGGTTAGGGTTTGGTTCCTTCTAGGCTCCATTGTTTCCTTCATCAATCTGACAACTTTGAAACATGATCCTGACGAGTTCAATGTTTCGTACGAGTCGGTTGATGATCATATCATTATCATTCAAGGGTTTGTTTGTTAGCTAAGTATTTATGTTTTTTCGTTAGTTTAATCATTGTAACGAACGACACATTTTAGTTAGTTTTTTGTGTGATTATTATTTAAAGATGTTGTTCCATTCGTTTTTATTTATATCTTTATCGTAAGACGTTTCGTAGCCGTGCTACAGTCCGTGCCGAGCTCATTAGATTTGGAGTTAAGACGGACTGTGAACATGACACGATTCGTGCCCATAATACGTATTGCGATGGATTTGAATGTCATAACTATGTCTATGTGGTTAGGTTAAAAAGATAATTAAATAGAATAATAAATAATTAAGTTATTAGTAACCCTAGGTCGATAATTCATAATTCCACCCAAACCCTAAATCCAAAGTCGTTGGCGTTCTTACTTCAATTTAAGTTTTCGTAACAAATCTATAATTAATTTTCCAAAGTTTCACTTTAATCACTTTCTTCCGTCATTTAGTTTAATAATTCGTTTTTATAATTAGTTAACAACTATTTAAGAATAATATTGTAAACCACATGCTCCCTGAGGAGACGATCCCACTTACCCTAGCTATAAGTTAAGGTGATTGATGTTTTTATATATAATTTTGAACGCTTCACGACGAGCGTTGTCAGAGTTCTCATACAATAAAAGCTACCACATGAGTATTAAGGCTGCTCCATTTGAGGCACTATACGGACGGAAGTATCGATCACCTCTCTGCTAGGCCGAAGTCAGGGATAGTCAAGTCGCAGGACTAGAATTCATACTCGAGACCACTGAAAAGATAGTGCAGATTCGGAATCGATTAAAAGCTGCTCGCGATCGTCGGAAGAGTTTTGCAGACATGAGAAAATCTTTGGAATTTCAAGTGGGTGAACGAGTATTGTTGAGTGTCCCGCCATGGAAAAGCGTGATACGATTTGGGAAACGAGGAAAACTGAATCCTCGTTACATTTGACCGTTCAAAGTTTTAAAGAGAATTGGTCCAGTAGCTTATCGTTTAGACCTACCACCTTTAGCAGCGTGCACAATACCTTCCATGTATCAAATCTGAATAAGTGTTTGTCAGATGAAACATTCGTTATTCCTTTGGAAGAGATTCAGCTAGTCGATAAACTTCGCTTCATCGAAGAGCCGATTGGACCGTGAGGTGAAAAGATTGAAGCACCATCGCATACCCATTGTTAAAGTTAGATGGAATTCCAGACGTGGTCCAGAATTCACTTGGGAATGCAAAGACCAGTTTAAACAAAAATAATCTCACCTATTCTCAATTAACAAGACCCCTGAAGAAACAAGATAACATTTCGGGACGAAATTCCCTTAACAGGGGAGACTGTAACAACTGGCACCAAATCATGTTAGCATTTGACATCTAATTAATAGTGATTATTAATAAATCAAGATGTTAATAAGTTCATAAGGATTTTCCTTACAAACAGAAACAATTTCATCACTGTGATCCGATGAAACGACAAAGAATTATTTCGATCTACTTACGGCATGATAAATTAAATCAACTAAGTCGCATGATTTATTTAAGATTAGTGACATTCGTTATCCACTAACAAATTTTTAAAACTTTAATTATGCAAGACAAAAACAATTTTATAAAACAAGTGTATTCAATTCAACAAGTATATATAACAATTTATAAAAATGCAAATACACAAGCAATACATTGAAATACGTTATAAAAAATGTAAAAATCTATCTTTTACCTATGACCAGCCATAAAGGGGGATACACAACACTTTTGTGTCTCCTTTGAGTTTCAATATTATATTTAAAAGAAACCATCACTTTTTTTCACTTTTGCAACATGTTGGTAAAGTGTTGCACACAACCTTCATCTTCATCAATTGCAAGACTTTTTCTCATCTATAAATGGACATCAGTCTTTCACTTCATTCCCACACTTGCAAGAAGCAAAAACCTCTCATTTCCTCTCCTTGAAAAATTGGCCACAACACATACACACATGTAAACACTTCAATTTTTTCTTTTGTTCTTCAAGAATTCAAGTAGTTTTGGTGTGCAACTAGTTCAAGATTATTCCTTCTAACACATTTGCTTTCTTTTCCTTCATCAAAGTAAGTAAAAACCATCCAATATACTTATTTTATTTATGCAAATTATAAGTCTTGCATAACATATAATCACCAATAACAACAAGTTTCATCAAAAAATATGTTTATGAACTACTAGTTTTTATTTTTAAAGTTGTTACTACAAATGTGTTTATAAATGTATAAACACATAATGTAGGCATAAATATTATGAAAACAATGTTCACAAATGTGTTTCATAATCTTTTATACAAGTGGTTTTTGAATAAACAACAAGAATCACAAGTTGTTGCAAGGTTGTGAAATTTGGATTTTTTGGCAGCAACATTACACCCACTTTGAAAAATCATAACTAATTTAAAAATTAACGAAATGAGTTGATTCTTGTTTTAGAATTTAGATCTATGTCTTATCTAAAGATCTGGATGTTTTCATAATTTAACTCGGAGTTTTGAACCCCCAAAAGTCTAACAGCTCATTTATGACCAACATAGAGTTTTTAACGAACCTTTTTCCTAACCTAAACACCTCAAAAAATGACCAAATCTACCTTGAAAAATTCCTTGTATATAGTAGTTTTATGATTATAAATATCAAAGCCCAAATCGTTTTGGAGCTTGGTTAAAGACAGCCTCAAAATAGGCCGAAAAACCTTGATAAAACCTGGAAAATTTTTATAAATACACTTGAACTTTTAAATGGGTTTTTGGCTATGAACTTGTTAAGTTGGGTGATTTAAGGCTTAAAACCATCATACATGCACATTATCATTTATCAACATTATTAAGTCCCTCACATCATTTAGGACTCGGTTAAGTCCGATCAAGCTTCATTTCAAGTCAACGACTCGATCATCATTTTTTTTTTGCCATCACTATTACGGTGAGTTTTCATAACCCCTATTTTTAAATGTTCATATTATTTGGGGTGAGAATACATGCTCAACTTTTTCTATGGATACAAGTACTTGAATCATTTTATGTATTACATAAGGTTATTTGTTCACCACCGCCCTCAATCATGAACCGTTAATTACATCGTAAATGTGAATGTTATGGATAGATCTATTTGGGTTGACGCCCCCATCCGGGTTGGTCACGCCAATTGTAAACGGATGGATAATCATTTGACAATTCTTGGTGTTATGGTGTTGGATACCACATTGGGAAATCATAAGTTAATTTTCGGGGTCATGAGGCTTATGGTAATACTTAAATTATTGATTCACTTTTGTTTACAACTCACTGAAATCTTGTGCTTTCCCTATGTTGTCTATATTTATCGTGTAAACCTATTAGCTCACCAACTTTATGTTGACGTATTTAGCATGTTATTCTGAGGACCATAAGGGCTACATTACCGCACTCACGGCTAACGGACGTATTTTTGCAAGCTTTGGAGTCACGGGGCATTAACATGGAGATTTACTTGCATAATTAGATTATTAATTATTCTTGTCATGTATTTTAATCTCCAAAATTTGTGAACTCTTTTGTTCCCGTGATTGTAAAACATTATTCATAGTTAATGTATTTCGAAAATGTCTCATATAGAGGTCGTTCATTATGATTGTGACTTTGTTTCTGCGACGTCACGCCTCATTGCCAAGCGGGGTATCGGGGTGTGACAGCTGCGCATACTACAAGTATGCCAGTGATGATAAGTGGAAGTACTGTCACGGCTACACCATTTCCAACTGTGAACACAGGCCACACAGACATCTCTTGAGGTACTTGTCGTGTAAACGGAAAGCCTAAGTGGCTCCAGTGCTACCCAGGACTTCTTGTCAGGCATTAATGTCACAACAACTAAGTGACATGTATACATTTATGACAAATGACAAAGCCAAAGCTTCCGAGCGATTTATCAAAGATCTGAAAAACAACTACATTCAAAGTTGAGGCCTGAGTCTACCTTAACGCCTACGAATGCACTTCTGCTAGAGATCCTCAACAACGAAGCATCCGACTCTTCTAGCCACAAGGATCCTCAAGTCATACAATCGAGTGATCAGTTGCACATTATTGTTGATTCATCTCAAGCCTCCGCCCAAGGTCTAAAATGCAAACATGTTGAATAGGATGACCCTGATCATCATGAGGGGGTGAAAAGGGCAAGAGCAACCCTAAAGGCACCTATGTATCTAGAACAACCAACTCCAACAATTCCAATAGATACACGTCGATTGTCTACTGCTGTTGATCGCCCTACCAAGTCACTTGAAGAAGAATCTGAATCAGGAGTTAATCTAGCTAGAACGGTATGGAAAGATCCAGAGCAGATACATAAAATGTTTGAATCAGAAGACGAAACCAGCCTAAACCAGTTCCTTTGACGAGATTTGATCCGAATGATGTATACCACTACTCAACCCTGATTTTGGGTACTAATCAGAAGATGGATGTTGTGAGAACTGGGTAGTGTAAAATGACGTGATGATGATTGTAATAGACTAGTAGAACTGTACCCTTTGTAAATTTTATTTCAAATTTGTTCTGTAAAAACTGTAAACTCTTAATTAATTTATCTTAGTTTGTGATTGATATCATATTACTAGCTGAGACTTTATGATTAAGACTTTACGACAGTTGGGTCTTACACAAATGACACCTTATATTTTACCTCATAAAAGATGGTTATTTTTCTCATTTTATTTATAGGCAAATTACTAAGAAAGGTAATATAAAATACAAAAATTGACAATAAAAATAATATGAATTTTTTAGGCTAAGAAAGGTAACATAAAATTTAATTTTGACAAATAGGATATTGATAACCAATTAAGAATGTAAAAATTTTAATTTTATGATACTTTTTTTGGAAAAAGAATAATATTTGATTATCATTCTTGGTCTAAAATTTGAATTTCTTGTTTTTTCTTGGTCAAAATAAAACTTAGATTAATATTCTTGGTTTAAAAATTTTTACAATACTTTTATTGTCAAATTTTATATTTTATATTATACTTCTAGATAATTTTACCATTTATTATCAACACATGGCTCCAGTACCTCTTCTCTCCTCTCTCTCCTGGTATGTACTGGATCTCATACCTCCAGGACCACCACACAATATTGACTCTCCTCCATACAATCACCATCAACAGCCCTTAGGGGGTACTGTATACCCACACCGCCACTTAAGCGGCTTGCCACATGGCAAGTACCCCGGCGGGAACACCGCCCCGGGACAGACGGCCTTCACTGCCAGCCTTCTCCGACGGCTCTCCTCCATTTGCAACCATTTTTTTGTTTTTCTATAACGGTCAAATGACCATTATACACACACACACACAAATATATATATATATATATATATATATATATATATATATATATTTATATTTATATTTATATATATGTATATGTGTGTGTGTATATATATATTTGTGTGTGTGTGTCTATATACATATATATATAGAGAGAGAGAGAGAGAGAGAGAGTGTGTGTGTGTGTGTGTGTGTGTGTCAGGTTCTTTGGGAACCATATGTATCGGAACCAAAAAAAGAACCAACCACATCATTTAGATTAAATGATCATTGGTGCATCACGCGATGCACGTATTTGGTATGCATAGGGGTATTTTGGAAAAAATAAATATATCTAGTCAAATAAAATTTAATTTTATATTAATTGAATGTTAAATCAAATAGCTAAACAATAAATGATAAATAATATTAATTGATATACTTCCAAAATTACAAAATCTAAATAAATTCAAAAAAGATGATTTGATGTCGATGCATCTAATGTTCATCTTCAATTCATGATGCATCTCGGTTCTTCATCCTCATTTTCGGCCATATTCATCATATTTTTCGTCCCACCATCACGCATCGTCATCATGGTGATTCATCTTCATCGAATTCATTTTCAAAACACGATGCATCTTCATTTGATTCATCAAAAATCATGATGCATCTTCATCGGATTCATCTTCAAACACAATTCATCTTTATAAACACGATGCATCACATTGGTCATCATCATGCATCGTGTTCGTCGTCAACATGTTCATCATCATGGTCGGATGCATCGTGTTCATCTTCAACGGGTTTATGTTGGAATCATCATGGATTGAGGGGGGGAGAGAGGGGACGACCATGGATGGAGAGGGGGAGAGAGAAAGAGAGAGGGGAGGGAGAGAAATGGTCGGATGCATCGTGTTCATCTACAACGTGTTCATCTTCATCTTCAACGGGTTTATGTTGGAATCATCATGGAAGGAGAGGGGGAGAGAGGCGGCGGTCATGGATTGAGAGGGGGGAGAGAGAAAGAGAGAGGTGAGGGAGAGAAAGGTTGGGATAAATAGGAAATTTAGTTAATTTTTAGATTTACCTTCCTAATCTAGTTTTATTCTATTTTTAAAAATTAATTAATTTTAGTATAATATGTATTCCAATTATACCCCTAGTGCACCCTTAGTAATTTATTATACATTTTTTGTTCTCAATGGTTCCCAGTGCATCAAGGTTCCCAATTGAATCTCTCTTTCTCTCTCTCTCTCTCTCTCTCTATATATATATATATATATATATATATATATATATATATATATATATATATATATATATATATATATATATATATATATATATATATATATATATATTGAGGTTCAATTGAGAACTTTTATGCATCGGGGCACCTCGAGGCACTCTTGTGCATCGGATAATCCACCAAGGGTGCACAAAGGGCATTTAGGGAAAACTAAAGACATTATAATTAATTTATTTCTAAAAATCATTAAATGATAATTAGGAGTTACATTTTGAATTAAAATCTCATATTAACTACATTCCTCATTTTCATCCTCATTTCTCTCTCTCTCTCTCTCTCTCTCTCTCTCTCTCTCTATAATCGTGTTCTTCATGATTTTTCTTAGATGATAATGATTTGAAGACGAAGATTAACGATGAACAACGATGATGATGAACATGAACAAGAGATGCAACCGATGATGATTATGAAGAACACGATGCATAGATGGATGATGAACGATGAATAATGATGATGCATAGATGGATGATGAACAATGACGATGCATAGATGGATGATGAACAACAACGAAAAATGATGATGCATAAATGGATAATAAACAATGATGATGCATAGATGAATGATGAACAAGTTGAACACGATGCATAGATTAATGAAGAATATGAACGACGAACACGATGCATAGATGAATGATGAACAAGTTGAACACGATGCATAAATGAATTTGTGTATTTTTTTTGTTAAATGCGTCTTTTTTGAACACGATGCATAGATAAACACGATTAACGATGAAATGCATCGATCTCTATCATCTTTTTTGAATTTGTGTATTTTTTGTTAAATTCGGAAATGTATCATATGAGTTTATTTAGCATTTATTATTTGATTATTTGTTGAAATATTAAATTTAATAAGGTATGCACATTCCCCAAAATGTCATTCCTTGATTGTTTCTATAATGCACAAGATGCATAGAATTGTCCAACTATTTACCCTTTTGTCATTAATCTACTCCATACAATTTTTTGATCTAATGGATAATATAGGTTCTTTTGTACCTCGATGCATAAAAGTTCTCAATTGAACCTCCCTCTATATATATATATATATATATATATATATATATATATATATATATATATATATATATATATATATATATATATATATATATTCTTTTCTCCCTATAAATACACCCATTTCACACAAAACCAATTCATCTAGATTATCTCCAAACCATCTCTCCAATTCACACAAAACCAAACACATTCCATTTTCATTTACAAAAAATGAATCACAATACCGGTAAACAACCTGCCTCGAACCATCGACGCAGTTATACCGATCCTCGAACCAATTCACCATTTTGTCCACCTCAACAAAATATTCAACCGATTTTTTCTCAAACAATTCCATACGTCTCATATTTTCATCCTTCGTATCAACAACCATTTTCATCCATTCCACAAAACCCACAATCTTCACAATGGATTCCATTCAACCTACAATATTCACAACAAATTCGGTTCTTACCACAATCTTCACAACAAATTCCATACGTATCTTCACAACAAAATCCGTACGTACCACAATTTCCACAACAACCATAATTCCAATCACTCTCATCAAACTTTTTAAACGACGTTTTTGACCGATTTCTAGGTGCTTACCGTGAAACACAATCTTAAACACAACAAGATTCTGATGAAGACTCCGAAGTCCCAAAACACAACAAGATTCTGAAGACAACGACGATGAACCAACACCATTACCGGTTCCAAAAAGAGGTCTAGAAAGACCAACGAAGTGGACTTCTTTAGAAGAAAAAATGTTGGTTGAAGCATGGATTGATAATTCCGAGGATTCAACAATCGGAAACGCTCACAAGTGTGACAAATTTTGGGCGCGATGTTTGGATAATTTTGGAAGCGGATTACCTTGGAACGCGTCACACCGTTTATCAACACAAATCAAAATGGAAAGATACGAACGAAAAATGAAAAAAGTTCAATGGTTTGTTCAACAACAACCGGAACAACCGACGTATACTCAGGATCAATTCAAGGAAACCAACAAAAATAGTGTGTTTCCACACTACTCGACATGGAATGTATTTCGCCAACATCCAAATTGGGACAACGTACCAGACATGAACGAGTTTTCCCAACCCCAACGTAAAAGATCAAAAACATCATCGGTGTCAGTTAATGTCGGAACACCATCGTCGGATGCTATATTCTTAGGTATTCCAGAAGATGAGGACGATGAAGAGCCAGAACCACCACACCGAAAAGAAAAAAAAACCGACATCATCATCAAGTGGGCAAAACATTTCCAAACAGCTTCATGATTTTACAACATCCAAGATTGATGATGTTGAAGACAAGAAACAACACCGGCGAAAATCGAACGAAATGAAAGAAAATAAATTGGAGTATGACTACGAGTTGATGAATGAGCATCAACATCAAAGAGAAATAAAGTTTTTTCCAAAACCACATGATCATTTACAAGGTGACATATTGGAAGTGATACGAGAGAAAAAAAAAAGGCAAATTGCGGTACGTTGGGGTTTGCGATTTAGTTTATTAATTTTTAGTATTTCGTAATTTTTCTTTTCGTGTAATTTTTAATTTTTTAGTTTCGTAATTTTTATGTCTAGTTTCGTAATTTCTGTTTTTAATATATTGTAATTTTAATTTTCAATAGCTTGTAAAAAACCTGATGTGACGCTGATGTGTCCAAAATGATGATTTTGGGAGTGGTGGATATACCCTCCACCCTTAACAGCTCAACACCACTGGTTCACAACCTCCATCATCTACGATCATCATCGACGGTTAATGATTCCACCTATTCCTGGACCCGCAATCGTCACAGCAAAGTCTGTCATGAATTTTCCTTTTCCAGCAATTCCACTTGGTCTACTACTACTCCTCCTCCTACAACCACCATTGCCAAATGTCGCTCCATCACTCTTGCAACCACCATTGAAGCTCTTTTGGCACTTTATGTGTATGTGTAAACTGAAGCACAAAAAATTAGGTAAAATCAAAGCTTTCTTGGGCCTTTGCATGTAAATCGAAACGTAGAAGCTAAAACCAAAGCACATAAGTAGGGTAAATTTAAAGCATTCTGCAATGAATACATATGAGATGGATGATGGATTTCTGTTGTGCATGTCTAATTTGGTTTCGACATCAACATGCATCCCACGATGTTCAATTGCTAATAATTAGGTGAGGTCCTGATAATTAATTGTAAATTGAAAATTGATCTAATTTTCTCATGTTATGTCTTTGATTTTCCATCGTAAGTAATAAGTTGAATCTAGGTTTCAATCTAGTAAAACAAAAAATTTCAATAAAGGTTTTATGATAATTTGATTTTAGATATTATTATCGAATATTAATCTATTTTTTTATAATTGCTCTTTAATTTTTGAGTCTAATGTGCTTGCTAATATGTCATTAGCATCATGTTACTGTAGGAAACAGAAGAAAGACGCCATTGTAAATTGATTTAAAACTACAGTTGAATTTAGGGAACTAATATTAACATATTTTTTATTTTATCGTTTATAATTGAAGGTTTTGGTTTTATTGTATTTTTTATTAATTTTTGAATTGTCACTATTAATGTCGATGATCAAAGCAAAGATCGGTGCAATATTTGGATGTTGTCGGCATGACAAGTAAAAGAGATCAAAGTAAAAGATACCGGTTTTCAATGCCTTCATGGCGATGGATTCTTGATCGAGGCAATTTTCAGGGTCTTGCTGATGGTGGGCCACCCCTCTCTTCATTCTCGAGCCTCTTTAATCTCTGAATGAGTACTTCAACGATTAAAAGATGAGTAAATTGACTTCAAATGGATGAATAGATTGACTCTAATCCGCTTTCAAACGCTACTTGTGTGATCGTCAGTTTCCAAGAAGTGGCAATCACAGATTTTGTCTTTATCACATAAATCTTTAGATTTCAATTTTGTTAAGATTTTGTTGGGTCTTTCATGTTGATTGTTTGCACAACGATCTTCTAATGACTTTGCTTAGCTGAATCATACCTGCTAATCTCACAAATTCCGAACTGAACTCTGCAAGATGAAAACTAGGAAGAAAGATCAGCGTGTCTACACAGGGAAGGTTCCCTGTGAGACACCTCCGACGGTCAAGTCAGTCCACATATTCATTCTGTTTTAGGGGGAAAAATATCAAAGAGTGAAAAGAATGGAGAAGATGATGGATCTTGAGAGAACTTAGCCTTTTTAGGGTTGTTTCCCTTTTGCATATATCGGAGAAAGACGCAGATGCTCTTTCTTTTGTCTTCTTCCCAGCTGTACCAATGTTTTGTCTCTATTAAGGGACAAAACATTCTCTGCTCACCATACATGTACCTTCCACCATGGTGGGATGTCCTTTTCTGAGACACAAAGGACTAATCTTGTCTTTTTCTAGAGGATATATTTTTAATCTTATCTACAGGTGGAAATTCCCTGTGGATACACGTGTCCAATCGGGAATGTACACTAACAAGTCCCCCCAGTTCAGACTTTCTACAAGAGAGTTTGAACTTGAATTTTGAAATTAACATTATTTGTTTCTCTGTGCATGTACACAGAGTTAAATTACCTATACTGAGTGGTGAGCGATAGGTAATTATGAAAGGTCACATCGCTAATTAATTGTAACTAGGGTAGCTGCCCCATGCCTGACATGATGTCACCTGTTCTTGATGGTTTGAGGCGCCGGTCAGATGGTGATACTCCCTAAGGCTTCCACGTGGATTCCCGCCTGACAAGGATTCATGATAACTTCCTTTTTTTGAATTTTAAAAACGTTTTTCCTTTATAAAAGGAGCGGTTCATTCTCCCTTTTGAACGGTTTTCATTTTCTCCTCTTCCTTTCGTTTCCTTTTCCTTTTCTTTCTGTGGTTTTTCTCGCCGGAGGGTATCAGCGTCAGAGCAGGTTAGTTTCTTTTCTGTCCTTTTCTTTACCTTTATCGTGTTCCTATGGAGCCGGAGGCCTCTGATGACGGTTCAGGGAACATTGGAGACCATCCTTCCATAGTTTCTCCTTCATACTTTCGTAGGTTCTGTAAGGAATTTGGGATTCCTTCCAACATTCATCCCTGCCTTCCTCAGGAGCATGAGAGGGCTAACCACCCTCCTCCTGGTAAGGTGGCCATCTATACTAAGTCAATAAAGATAGGTCATCTCCGATTTCCTCTTAGTACCTTTTTCCTGGATTTGCTTTCCTTCTATCAAATTCACATCACGCAGTTGACCCCTTTGGGGTGCGAAAAGGCTATGGTTTTTGAAATGGCCTGCAAATCGGTAGGTGAAAATCCTAGGGTAGACTTGTTTCGTACTTTTTTCAGACTTTGTAACAAAGGGGACTGGTTTATTTTCGAACGTAGGTTGAAGCCCTTTTCCCATATTTTGGTAGGAAAAAGGACTTGTTTGAGGGACTGGAAAGGGAGATACATTTGGGTAGATAGTAAGGTTGTGGGTAGAGGTAGGAATGATTTACTTGTTTGGCGGGAAGGGGGAAATGCCGAGGCCAACGTCTTACCTACGATCTTTGACGGTGATGTAAGGGAAAAATTGTGTAATCGAAGGTTTCATCTTCGGGTGTATCCTGAAGAAGTATTAGTCATGGCTGGTATAAGTCGTGTTTGTGGGCAGCCTGGCTCTGTGCCAGTGGCTTATAAGGGTCATGTTGGTAAGTAGTTTCCTTATTTGCTTAACTTATTACCTTTCTCAAGTATTTTTATCTTTCCTGCTCTTTTTCAGAGATGGATTTGGGCGATCTGCTTACTGATGACGATATTTCTGGGGTTCGTTTTGCTGTTAAGAAGGCTGATGGTGCTGAGGGTTCCCGCCGGGGGGAACAAAATATTGGAAGCAGTGCTGGGAATGTTCTCGCTGCTTCAGAGGGAGGTATAGCCTTTGACTTTTGTTTCTTCTTTGGTTTTTGTCTTGTTTTTTATTCTTTTTCACCCCATTTCAGACTCTGAAGACGGTGAGACGCTTGCCCACGTTATTAAAAAATGAAAGAGGAGAGCGAACATACCGTCATCCAAAGGAGTCGTTATTAAGGAGTTGTCTGATACCAGCCGCCATTCTTCACCATTGCGGATAACTACTGGTAAGGAGCCTGTCGCCTAGGAGCAGGATGTTCTTCTGGTGGATTCATCGTCTGATAAAGAGAAGACTGATGCTGAGGAAGCAAGTGTATTCAAACCTTCCTGGAGAATCCTTGCTAATGATGATTTATCTTTTGCTTTGTCCCGTCGTGACTTTCTGAACCACATGTTCCCTAGCCCTCTGAAGCAAAAGTTTAAAGGTTTGTCTGATGTGGGAGCAGCAACCAAGTCTGATGAGATACTGTTGGATATGATAAGCATTACTATGGATATGCGCCAACGGCTGGGTAGGAATATTAGGACCATGGAAAAGATGGAAGCACGGTGTGAGGAATCTGAGAAGTTTAAGAAGGAGTTGGAACAGTGTCGAGTGAGTTTAGAGGCTTCACAAGTTGAGGTTAAAGACCAAAGTTTTATGATAGAACAGTTGAAGGAGGGACTACAGAATCAATCGAAGGAGGTGGCGGCATTGAAGGAAAAGTGTGCAATGCTAGAGAAGGAGAGGGATGCGGCAGTTGCAGAGAAAGGGAAGATAATTACTGAAGGTTTTGAGTATGTGTTTTTGCGTCTTGTGCGTAGCCCTGAGTTTGTTGAGCCACTGAAGCAGCTGCAGAGGGAAGCCATGAAGTTGGGTCGACACCAAATTGCCCAGGTGTTGCATGGTCGGTACTTGAAGGAGCAACCTATTGAGGAGGTTGAAGGTTTCGATCCAGACGCGCCCCTTAGATTCCAACAGGCCATCGAGACAGTTGCTCGTGGCACTTATCCTTATTTGCAGGCTGTCAGTGCTGATGGGAAGAGATCCCTGGCAGAGATCAAAGCTATCCCCCCTGCCACAGGGAGGTTGACCTGAAGAGGAGGAGGATGCGCCCTGCGTGGCTGATCGGGATCTTTTTAGATCCCTGTATGTTTTCGTTTGTTTGAACAATTATCTGGCTTTTAAACAATGACTTATATGTCTGTTCAATTTGTGACCCTGCTGAGGTCTTTTGTGATGAAAACATTGGTTGCAACAAGTTAGGGTAATGATCAGTTTCCCATGACTGTGTGCATGTTTTTATCTGTTTCCATGGTGGAAAAGTGGAACGCCAGGTGGATGACATCCTGATGGATCATCCAGGGTTAGTGTCGACACATTGTGGGGGGATTTTTGTATTCGACCCCCTGTAGGTTTCGAGCAAGTAGTCCTGATGGCCAGATGCCGTCATAGCATATATATCGTTTTTCTCGTGCATTCACCCAATCGATGATTGTATCATACAGGTTGTTACAAAATTAACAAAAAGTAGTGGAAATGAGGGAAACTTCTGCATGTCATTTCATCTTGATTAAAATGTCATAATAAATGAAGGGCAGGTGCCTCTCCTTTTCTTTTTACATGTAATACGTTCTATGATTGGTGATGTGTCAGGTTCGTGGCAAACATTTCCCTTGCAGTGTTTTGAGACGATATGTCTCATGCTTTCCAGCCTCGTATATTTGGTAGGGGCCTTCCCATGTTGGTCCCAACTTGCCCAGACTTTCGACCCTGCTGGCCTCATTCCGCCTGAGAACGTAGTCTCCTGGGAGAAAGGAAAGGTTCTGCACCCGCCGGTTGTAATATCTGCTCATTACCTGCTTGCATGTCGCTTCTTTGACCAGAGCCCGATTACGTTTTTCCTCCAGCAGATCCAAGTTTATCCTGCGAGACTCTTCATTACTGGAAATGTCATATTATTCCCGATGGTGTGTGGAAACACTTACCTCTGCTGGTAACATAGCCTCCGACCCGTAGGTGAGGCTAAACGGAGTTTCCCCATGGCTATTCTTTGGCGTAGTGCGGATACCCCATAGAATGCTAGGGAGTTCCTCTAGCCACCCATTGGAACAATCCCCCAGACGTCGCTTAAGTCCTTTTACTATCTCGTGGTTTGTGACTTCCACCTGGCCGTTGGCCTGAGGATGAGCCATGGAAGTGAAATTTTGAGTGATGTTCATCTCCTTACACCATGAGCGGAAAGGCTCTTCAGCGAACTGTTTCCCATTGTCGCTGACGATTGTATGTGGAACCCCAAAACGACAAACTATGTTATTCCATACGAAGTTCAAAACCTTCCTTCCGGTTATAGTTGCTAGTTCCTGCAATTCTACCCACTTTGTAAAATAATCAATAGCCACCAGGAGGAATTTTACCCTTCCCGGTGCTTCTGGAAAAGGGCCCACAATATCAATTCCCCATTTGTCGAAACGCCAACATCCTCCCATAGGTACCATCTCGTGTTGGGGGTTATGCGGGACTCGAGCAAGGATTTGGCAGGACCTGCAGGATCTCAGTTCCTCTTCGGCATCCATGTGCATGGTTGGCCAGTAGTAACCTAGCCTCATAATTTTGGTGACCACTGTTCGCACCCCCGAATGCAAACCACACGATCCCATGTGTACTTCCTGCATAACGTTTTTTGCTTCCCTAGGGCCCAGGCAACGGATCCATGGTGTAAGAAACGACTTTCTATATAGCACCCCCTCCTTCACCGAGTATAGGGGGCTTTCAGACGGAGCCTGCGGGCTTCATCGCTGTCTTCTGGTCTCTTATCGTGTAACAGGTACTCGATAATGGGCGTCATCCAATTAGGTCCAGGCTCTTGGATAATGCTCATTACATCATATCCCACTGAGGGTTTCTCCAGCACTTCCACAAGCACCTCCTTTGTCAGGTGGGAGAATGTCATTGACGCAAGTTTACTGAGTACATCAGCTCGCTTGTTTTGCCCTCTAGGGATCTGCTTTATTTTCCAATCTGCAAAGTGCAAGAGTAATGTTTTTACCTCATCAAGGTATTTCCGCATGGAAACGTCCTTAGCTTCGAAAGTTCCCTCCACCTGGTTAGCCACCAGTTGCGAATCCACATGGACTGTTATTTTACCGACCCCCATGTCTTTTGCCATTCGGAGACCTGCTAGTAGCGCCTCGTATTCTGCCTCATTGTTAGTTGTTGGGAAATTGAAGCGCAGAGCGTAAGTATACTCTGTACCATCCGGACTTTTGAGGAGTAAGCCAGCTCCTGACACTTCGGCACTGGAGGCACCATCAGTGAAGAGAACCCAATGGGGGCTTCCAGTTACATCCATGTCTGCTATCGCCCCTGTCATTGGCTCTCCCGAATCTCCTTCCTTCTGGGTTTCCGCAAGGAAATCCGCCAATATTTGTCCCTTGAAGGATTGTCTGGCTTCAAACTGCAAGTCACATCCCCCTAGCTCTATTGCCCACTTAGTAAGTCTTCCCGATTTTTCTGGCTTGGAAAGAACTTGCTTGATGGGTTGGTCTGTGAAAACGGTAATTCGATGAGCCTGGAAATATCGACGTAGCTTTCTGGCTGAATGCACGAGGATGAGCACCAACTTCTCTATCATGGGATATCGAGTCTCTGGTCCCTGCAACATTCGACTAACAAAGTAAATGGACAATTGCTTACCCTTTCTGTCAGTTAGCAGCACAGCGCTGGCTGAATCCTGTGAAGCAACCAAATACATAATTAAGTTTTCACCCACAGCGGGTGCAGTTTTCATTGGAAGGGATTGAATGCATGCTTTCATCTGGCTGAAAGCGTGTTCCGCATCGGGTGTCCATCCGAACTAGTTTTTCTCCAAGCATCCTTTGAGAGTCTTGAAGAAAGGGGAGGACTTTTCTGCCGCCTTGGAGAAGAATCTTCCCAGAGCTGCCAACTTCCCGTTCAAACTTTGTACCTCCTTTAGTGTCGATGGTGACTTGAGGGAAAGGATGTCCTTAACTTTCTTCGGGTTCGCATATATTCCTTCCGGGGTAATTATATGACCTAGAAACTGCCCTTTGATCATCCCGAATGAGCATTTTTCTGAATTCTACTTCATGCCAATTTCCCTGAGGGTAGCGAAGGTTTCAGCTATGTCTAGGAGGAGGGATTCTTCTGTTCTGCTCTTGATGACCATGTCATCTACATAGGCTTCTAAATTCCTACCAATCTGACCCCTGAAGGCTGTGTCTATCAAACGCTGATAAGTGGCCCCAGCATTCTTCAAGCCGAAAGGCATCTTTCGATAACAAAATACTCCCATGTCCGTGTGGAACGCCGTCTTTTCCTCGTCTCCCAAGGCCATTTGGATTTGGTGGTAACCTTTGTAGGCATCTAATAAGCACTTCCACCTGAATCCTGTAAGAGTTTCAATCTTCCAGACTATCTCTGGCATAGGGTAGCAGTCTTTGGGGCATGCTTTGTTCAGATCTGTAAAATCGACACACATTCTCCAGGTCTCATTGGACTTCTTAACCATGATGGGGTTCGCCACCCAAGTAGGGTATTGGACCTCCCTCAGTATTCCTGCCTGCACCAGTTTTGTCACTTCTTCGCACACGGCTTTGCTTCTTTCGGGAGCTAATGATCGCTTCTTCTGACATACGCCTCCACGGAGGGGGAGACTTTTAGATGGTGGTCAGTAGCAAATGTTCCTCCGCCTTTGACATTAATTATTCTGGGGACCCCTTCCATATCTTCTGGTTTCCAAGCAAATACCCCTATGTTATTCTCTAACATCTTTATCAGAGCGACCCTTCCCTGTGGCGACAGAGACCTTCCCACTGCCACACTCTGCTCTGGAAAGGAGGGGTTTATGGATACCCTTTCAAAATCTTCCGGGGTAAGGATGGCTGAGGACTCTTCTTCTACTTGCTGCTCTGGTTCTACGGCCTCTACCGCCATGCATTCTACGGGAGCCATCCCCTTTGATCGGACAGTGATCCTTCCCTCTGACGTTCGGAGAGATATTGTTGAATGGGGTGTGGAGACTATCATCTCCATGCGCTTCATTGCGATTCTTCCCAAAATAACGTTATAGGGAGAGGGAGATTCTATCACGACAAACTCCACTTCCCCCTCCCATCGCGCAAGTGGTGCCCCAATCCGCATAGGTAATATTAAAGTTCCCTTTGGCCACCTTACTTCTCCAGCAAAACTAGTGAGGGGTGTAGCCGTAGGTCTGAGGAGGCAGCGCTCCTTATCTGATAGCTGATTAAAACAATGAACATACATCACTTCGCATGCACTCCCTGTGTCACAGTAGACCTTATGTATAAGATTGTCTCCTACTTCCACATCAATCAGGATCGGGTCCGTTGAGAGTTCTGCTTGGTGCCCCTTTCGCCCACACACTATCTCTAGGTCCATCTTATCAGATGGCTCTTTCCTGCGCTTCCCCCCAGGGCCTACCCAACTGATCATGTGTATCTCATTGAGCTGTTTGGAAGTTACAGCTTGGTCCTGCAGTTGCTTCCCTTCCCTTTGCCAACCATGCTTCTTGGCCCCTGAAACTTCCCCTTCGACTTTTGGAGTCTTGATTCCTTTAACCAGGTGGGCCAATTTTCTGGACTTAACCGCCTCCTCCACCTGCCTTTTCAATTCTATACAGAAATTCGTGTCATGGCCAAAATTTTCGTGGAACTCACAATAACGGGATCTATCTTTGTTCTTAGGATTTCCTGGCATTCTAGGCGGAGGCCTAAATGAGGAACTCGCTTTTTCAGTTAGCAATATTTCATGGGGAGTTTTGGAAAGGGAAGAAAACAAACTCTGCCCAGGGGGCTTGGTGAACGGCTGCTGTCGCCTCTCATACGGGGATGATCGAGATGAACTCCTTCCCTGCGGAAACCTGTCCGCCGGATTTCTTGCCTGGGAATTCTGCCTTTGAGTTTCATGGTCTTGCTTTCGATTCGCCGACGCTCCATAGGTAGCTGTTTCCTTCGATCTGATGAACGAATAAACTTTATCGAGGAGCTCCTGGTAGGTACTAGGCAACTCTACTGATAAAATCTCTATTAGTTGGCGGGTGCGGAGCCCGTCGATGAAACCAGATATCTTTGAGTCTTCATTAAGTGCCCTGATCTGCTGGGTTTCCAAATTATATCTTTCCACGAACGTTCTGACGTTCTCCCCCTCTAACTGTTTGATATTGTGCACTTCCAAATGGGTTTTGGTATACTTCTTCTGCTGCATGAAATTCATACGGAAGCTGGCTTTCAAGTCGTCAAAACTCTGCACCGAGCCTGCTGGCAAGCCATCGAACCATAGACTGGCCATTCTTTTCAGCGTCAAAGGGAACATGTGACAAGCTACCGGTACAGACCACCTGGAAATTTTTACTATCCCTGCGAAGAGTCTTAAATGGTCATCGGGATCTCCTGTTCCATCATACATACCTATGCTCGTGGGAAATTTTAGTCCCTCCGGCAGGGGGTATTCTTCAATCCATCGAACAAAAGGAGATGGCTCCACGGGTGAACTGCTGGCGACAGGGGGGTGGAGCCGATGGTCTAAATAATCCTTCCGGAATCCAGATTCCCTGAGGGATATACTGCGAGCCACCGCTGAACCAACCAGGGTATCCCTGCTGATACCCGACATGAGGTCCATACTGCCAATAATTTTCAAAACCCACTCCCAGAAGTCCTCTGGGATACCACATTCCTTCTGGCCTAGTCGAAACTCCCACAGAAACTGACGAGCAATTGCTGAGGTGAGCGGAACGGTAGAGGTTTGAGGCAGCGTTTGCATGGATGAAGCCTGAGAAGGGTTGGTTTCTGGTTGTTGCATGATGGTTACAGAAGTTGCCATGGTGGGTTGATGAGTAGGATAAAAAGGGTATGTCTGAGGGAACATCACGGACGGGGAGAATGTTGCTTGCTGGGTAATCCATGGCGGGGGAGGGGGAAGGTTAAGCGAGGCCACCCTTCGCTCTTCCTCTTCGCGGACAAAAAGCTGTGCCTGCACACTGGCTAGCATGGCCCTTCGATCCCTCTCCTGCCCTAAGAGATGTGATAGGGTTTCGAAGTTCTGCTGGACAAAGGATGGGTCTACCGAGATTCCAGTTTGAGAATTCCCACCCATGACGGAGGGTCCTCCCGTCTGATGAAGGTCCGAGGCCTGGGGGTCTTGACTTTGATGGGAAGGGGTTTCTAGGATGACTGAAGGTTCCGATACGGAATGTGAGGTTGAGGAATTTCTTTTGAGCTAGTCATTTTGGAGAAAGAGAACGTTCAAGCTGTTTGAAGGGAATAGAATGGAGGAGAGAACGGAGCTGATTCACGCCGGTCCCACGGATGGCGCCATTTGTTTGCACAACAATCTTCTAATGACTTTGCTTAGCTGAATCACACCTGCTAATCTCACAAATTCCGAACTGAACTCTGTAAGATGAAAACTAGGAAGAAAGATCAGCGTGTCTACACAGGGAAGGTTCCCTGTGAGACACCTCCGACGGTCAAGTCAGTCCACATATTCATTCTGTTTTAGGGAGAACAATATCAAAGAGTGAAAAGAATGGAGAAGATGATGGATCTTGAGAGAACTTAGCTTTTTTAGGGTTGTTTCCCTTTTGCATATATCGGAGAAAGACGCAGATCCTCTTTCTTTTGTCTTCTTCCCAGCTGTACCAATGTTTTGTCTCTATTAGGGGACAAAACATTCTCTGCTCACCGTACATGTACCTTCCACCATGGTGGGATGTCCTTTTCTGAGACACAAATGACTAATCTTGTCTTTTTCTAGATGATATATTTTTAATCTTATTTACAGGTGGAAATTCCCTGTGGATACACGTGTCCAATCGGGAATGTACACTAACATTGATCAAGATTGATAGGATTTCAATAATTATATAATTTTGGGTCTTTCATGTTGATCAATTATGGATGTGAGTTTTTATTTCGATTTCATTTGATATTTAATAATTGAGCTTATATTTATAAAATTATATTGTTTTTTTAATATATAAGAAGCTTACATAATAAGCGCAAATAAATATGCAGCGATGAATATTAAATTAATAATAAAATATAGGGACAAAAATTATCGTTTTGATTTTTGGCTGAAACGTAACTCAAACAGAAAATTTCAGTTTTTGAAATAAAGGAACCTTTCTGTTTCGGTTTTTGGTTTTCCGGTTTGGATTATCAGATTTCTAGTTTACACCCGTGAGTTTTTTGGTTTGTGTTTTTTTGAAAACAGTATAGTTTTTTGGTTTAAACCCGAAAAATTTTGGATATTTTTTTTAAACTAAAATTGAGTTTTTCTTTATGGAACTTATGATTTTCTTTATTAAAGTTAAACACTCATTTAAAAATAATTGTTTACGTTTAGATTTTTAATCGTTTTGTGTCTTAGTTTGATATTATAATTTACTAAAGTTGGATATTAATTATTAAATTAGTTTGTTTGATACTTTAATTTAGGGATAATTGTGCAAAAAACTACTAACTTGTCACGTTTTGTGATTAAAATCCCAAACCATTTTTCGTTGCATAGAAAACCCCGAACTAACTAAAAATCAGTAAATCAAGGTTTTATCAATGGATAACCGGCTGAAACCGGTAATTAATTCTACGTGGACCGGTAAATAACTTACGTGGAATAAATTTTAATTGTTGAAGCCGGTTGTCAAGTATTACACATCATTTAAACTCCTGTTGACAATTTTTAATTGTACTTTTTTAAACGGAATTACATCATCAACAAGGGTTTAAATGATGTGTAATACTTGGCAACCAGTTTAAACAACTAAAATTTATTCCACGAAGGTTATTTACCGGTCCACGTAGGATTAATAACTGGTTTCAACTGGTTACCCATTGATATAACCTTGATTTACTTATTTTTAGTTAGTTCGGGGGTTTTTATGCAACAAAAAATGGTTTGGGTTTTAATCACAAAAAACTGATAAGTTTTAGGTTTTTTGCGCAATTATTAAACTTACTGACTTAGGTTTTGAATTAATATTTTAGTAAATTCATCATGTAGAATTATCAATGATGTGTAATACTTGGCAACCAGTTTCAACAACTAAAATTTATTCCACGAAGGTTATTTACCGGTCCACGTAGGATTAATAACTGGTTTCAATTGGTTACCCATTGATATAACCTTGATTTACTTATTTTTAGTTAGTTCGGGGGTTTTTATGCAACAAAAAATGATTTGAGTTTTAATCACAAAAAACTGATAAGTTTTAGGTGTTTTGCGCAATTATTAAACTTACTGACTTAGGTTTTGAATTAATATTTTAGTAAATTCATCATGTAGAATTATAAAAATATTGCTTATATCAATTAATTAACATTAGTACATCACATATAATTAAAATAAACATACATTAATCATATCAATTAATTAGTTAGCATTTTAACATCATAATATATATATATATAAGTTAAAATAATGATTGAATGTAAATAATAATTAAAAAAGAAACTTTGTAATGTAAGACATAATATAGAATACGAGTGAAAATAGATTTAGCTCAATAAATATATAAAATATTAGAAAAATTAAATTAATTATAAGAACCGGTTGGTTTTTTCGGTTTGGTTCTGAGAGGAAATCCGAACCGAACCATTACTCCGTGCTTTTCGGTTTCGGTTTTTTTCCGATTTGATTTTTCTGGTTTTTTTAAATTTTCGGTTTGGTTTTTACTCGACTGTTGTAAACTGTTTTCAAGGACTTTTTATGGAGTTTCTAAACGAGGGAACTTAGCTATAAATTCATATCAACCGGGGACCATTTTTATTTTCTTTCGAAACATAACAACAATTTGAAACCTATTTCTAATCAAACGTAACGGCACCTAATAATGTTGTTAATGGTCACCGATAATGATCGGGGGTTTGAGAGAATTCACCATTTCATTTGCACTGAAATAAAATCATGGAGGCGATGATCGGAAAGCTTTTGGAGTCCGTAGGCACCTTCTTCACCGGCGGTGATCCAATTCCTTGGTGCGATTCCGACATCGTCGTTGTAAGCAATTGTTATTTCATTAATTCACATTAAACCCTATATATCCCTTTACATTTAATCTACGGTTCATCAATCATCATCCCAAAAGAATGCTTTTTTTAATAAAAAAATATATACATAATTTCAAATTAATGGTTGACATTTGTATTTTGATGATCACTTGGTGTTCGTTCTGGTTGTTTTTCTTTCATTATGCATTTTTTCATTCGTTTATTCATGTATTATTTTAAGCAAATGTTTTAATTGGTTTGAGAATGTTGGAAATCGTAGTTAGGTTTTGTTTGTTTTCATCTATGTAATTAATTCTAACAAAAATTGGTGAATTGTGTAAATTAGCAATGTATTTCTTGTTATTTGTTAAGACACGAATAGAAACAATCAATAACACACAGGACACACAATATTTACGTGGTTTGGTCGATATGACCTACATCTACGCCCTATGGACAAGATGGATCATTGCTTTGTTAAAGTTATACAACGAGAGTATATCAACCCTAACCATTGGTTATAATATGTAGACGAAAAAGAAAACCCTAGACCATACGTATGAAATAATTACCAGTAATGGGCCGACCCAACCAACTATATTAATCCATACCTTAACCTACTCCAAAAAAGCTTGTCCATCGAAAATCACTTTCGGGTTTTTTTTTTCACTTCGTCGGGTTAGGCTGATACGTACCGGGAGAGTTGATAATATTCGAGTCATATTTCAACATTACCAATATCGCAATATTAGCCAATTGTATGCTATATATTGGTAATAATAATGAAAGAGCATAAGTACTAAGAACATGTATTATTATTTGAAAAAATTGAAGCATGTTATATTTATCTAAATGAAGTATGTTGGCTTTAGTTTATTACCTATAGCATTCTTAGTTCGTAGCTATTATTTGTAAAAAGGTTAAAATATATTGCTATTTTATGCAATTCATCTAGGATGATGAACTTGGACATTGAATAGAAATGACGTTCTAGCACCTAATTAGTACTTATAGAGTCATTTTGATTTTGATGGTAAACTCAATAGTATATATATTATTTAATTATATATATATATATATATATATATATATAGATTTGGGTTCAAATGAGTACCACTAGTTTTGCGGAGTACCGGAGGTACCTCGATTAAAACCATTTTTTTTGAAATTTTTTTTCATAATCATGTTTAAATTAATAATATAAGACTACTTGCAAAAAATCACACCTAAACACACACTAGAACTATGTGAAACGTGCAAGTTCACATGAACTGCATTGTTGTGAACGTATGTTCACAGCTAAGCATGTTCACATGAATTTTTTCACGTTCACATGACTTTTAAGAGGCTAGAAAGTGTGAATGTGTGTAATCTTTTACGAATAGGCTTATATTATTTGTATCTAAATTAATATGAAAAAAAATTACAAAAAAAAAACTTTTTTTCGGAGCATGTTCACATCTAAAACCCGTGTGTTCACAGGTACTCACGGTACTCTGCATTTTTTAGGTACTCAATATATACATTGCTGATTCTTCAACATCAGTCGGTTCGAACCTCCACTTAGCTTCATCCGGATAGATTACCCAGGTTCATAAGCTGTGACTATTGCCCTAGGGTATGTATTGTCAGAACGAAAGGGGGAACGAACAAGCATTCATCTCTACCTCTCCAAGCGACTACTACTAAGTGGATAGTCTTTTTAGAAGAAAGACCACAAACTATCACTATATATAGATACATATCATTGCAGAACCTAAATTTAATGTAGAACTGTAGAACCAATATGGTTCATAGATTAGATTAATCTAGTGGTCTTGATAATTAAAAGAAACAAGTTTGAAATTAGTGAAAAAATATTGGTATTAGTGATATTTTAACAGGGCCATAGGGGTAAAAAGGGAAAAGATTGGAAATACAAAAAAGATTGACATTAGCAAAATAAATATCCTATTTCTTTAAACTAAAATAACATTAATATGATTAATATTTAAATAAAAAAAATTATACCATAAAAACAAGAATTTTTATACTCTTTAAAACGAGACCGGTCATGATATATTTTTTCGAAAATATTTTATGTGTTTATTTTTCGTAAATTTTTTTTACCCAGACCACGATGCAATATAGCATGTCGAGATCATTTAATGTCGAAGTTTCAGTTTATATCGTATATTCAACGTCAAAGTAATACTATATAACATATATGCAACACTGTATATGCATTCAATATTAAAAGAATCAAATTAATGGTCAAAATTAGTAGTCAAATTTGATGAACTACCCTTAATTTAACGAGATCGAGATCATTCAATGTCGAATTACAGTTTATATCACACATTCAACGTCGAAGTAATATTATATATCATATATGCAACACTGCATGTACATTCAATATTAAAATAGTTGAAATAATGGTCAAAGTTAGTAGTTAAAGTTGGTGGGCTACCCTTAA
>JAANYP010007389.1:107500-170000 GCA_020465985.1 Centrapalus pauciflorus | reverse complement strand
CTTGAATTTATATAACTAATACAATTAATAAGAGAATTCCAAGGTCGATGCATGTGAGGTGCCTTTTTAAAATAAATTGGATGATTGTTCCAGTTCTCATTACTTTCTGTTAATTGTTTGTTATGGTCCTTTTATAATTCTGATGGTCAAGTGCTTTGAGCCTCAGATGTTGGCTTATCCCCCCCCCCCTCCCCCCTCCAAATGGGTTTCTTCCATTTAATTTGTTTGTCTGGGAGATGGAACTTTACCTAGGTATGATTTCTGTCGTAGCGTGAACCAAATTTCAGTTTTAACATTCACATGAAATTTAGGTAATTTTTATTAATTTTTCCATGACTGATAAATCTTGACCCTTATTTTAGGTTGATATTCTTGAAACGTTACTCCTTAATTTGGAGGAATCAATTAAGACGACTGGTGGATACCATGGAAGGTAATTATGAATTTCTTTACAATGGCTCAAATGTACCATTTTTTGAAGAGATCGAACTCTGATATGCTTGAATACATGTCTTTTACTTTTGACAACATATTGTACCTCAACTTCAAGTAAATATAATCATACTGTTACAGCAACACTCATATATATCATTGGCAAACAAATGGGAAGTTAGACTATGTGACTGCTCTTAGGTTCTTGTTGTTTTTACTTTCTATAGTTAGTTTGACTGCAATTAAACGAACAGTCTCAACAGCAAATCGACCACATTGATAATGCTCCTGCGGTCATGAATATCCTTGAATTTCTCATTGGTAAATGATATATCCATGCCTGCCCGTATTTGGTGTTTTGGTATGAGGGCATGATCTGTTGTTGAACTTTTTTAACATATTTAAATTGCTTAGTTTTTTTTAAAAATCTATTTGAAATGTTTCCCAGATGCAGTGCGCTGTATGTGATTATTTTAATGTAAATCAATATGCCCGTTATTGGTGATCATAAATTGGATCTTTTGGGTGAAATATATATGTAGCTTATTTCAAGTCTGAGATAAAATCTTATAATCTCAACTCATTGTGATGACATGTAGCATCAAGCTCACCAATATATTTTACTTATGTCACTCATATCTGTCTTTTTAGATTATCAGAATCTAAACTTAAAAATTTCGATAAATGATGCTGGTCTTATTGAATATAGGGCACATCCTTTCTGGGCCCAGAAATATTCCCATTGCATGAGCATGATGGGACTCCTAGGTGTTGTAGTTGTGAGCAAATGGAGGTACATTGTATTGAAAACAATTTTCGTCGAGTTTTATATTTAAGATTAAAGTTTGATGGTATAAGAAGCGATTGCCACCAATTTTTCAGCCTCCTGAAATGAGCTATGTTGCTCTTAACGATGGTCACAAACTTTGCAAAGAGTGTCTTGACACTTCAGTCATGGATACGAGCAATTGTCAATCTCTATACCTTGAGATTTAAGATTTTGGGTTAGTTTTAACATTATTTCCTACCATGATCAAACTTATAGTTGTAAGATCTGTGTCAGTTAAAAAGTAATCAGGCATCCTTCCTAAACTATTGTCCTTAGCACATTCACAACTGTGTAATCTAAGGTCTAATATATTGATGATGGGTCTGTTTTTGGACATTTGGAGCTGGCACTCTTTGTGGGGTGTCAAGTTGATAATTTTCATACCTTCGATTCATTGACATAATTTTATCTTACTGCATATTGCTTTTCAGTCTTGAGATTCCTCTTTTTAATTTACCTTGACCGGTTGATTCAGCGTAACCTATCATAATACTATTGTAGTATCTAGAATCAAGGTTCACGCTTCTCTCTACAGGTTAATTCTTCTTTTCCTTATTTTGAGGAGGTTCCTCACACCGCTGGCTATCCATCACTCACAGGCCCTTCAACGTTACAAATATGAATTCAGACTCCTGGATGCATTCATTCGAGTGTGCAGCCTCAGCCGAGCTATCTTTCTTTTGCTCCTCCCGAGGTTAATATTCTTTCTCTATCTCTCTCCCATTCAGAACGTGCGCATAGGTCAATTCTGGCCCATCATATATTTATGAATGGATAGATTTTGGGCTTTGTATTAGATCTATCAGGTCAAGTGGGTAGACATTTGTGCTTCTAACCCACCTATTTACTT
The DNA here is from genome assembly GCA_020465985.1 of Centrapalus pauciflorus. NCBI lineage: Eukaryota > Viridiplantae > Streptophyta > Magnoliopsida > Asterales > Asteraceae > Centrapalus > Centrapalus pauciflorus. The sequence continues at coordinate 167,889 of JAANYP010007389.1, read as the reverse complement.
GAACTTGTTCATTTGGCCTGCCTGGCTGAACTTGTTGAATTATTTTAAAAAGGCCTTTTACATTTTGGATGAATTGTCTAGACTTTCTACTTAATAAATCTTGTTTAAAATATTATATTCATTTGTTTTTCTTTTTGCTTATTTTGAAAACACTATTAAACATATATAATATATGTTTTGTATTCTTTGATCCCTTAAATCTTCATATGAATGACATGATTCCTGAACTGCATCTCTCATTTGGGAAGTATCAAGTGGATGAACATGTGTGGATTGAAACTATTAAATCGATAAAAGATTGGGAAAGTGTACGATCAGTACCATGGATTGGCTTGGACTGTCTGAATACGCATCAAAAACAGTTTATTGGTCGTCTTTATCCACAACAATATCAAAGGTAACTTCAATTAACTGTAATTTCACATGAAATTATTTCTCCACACTAAAATATAGGGTGCTTAGTACAAACTAGAATATCATAAATTTACTATGTTTTGCTGAATCTTCATAACTCTTTCACTCTTGTTATAATTGATAGGTTTTGATTATTAAAGTTCCTTTTTTACAAATGCAGGTCATTTTTTCAAAGCATGCAAAAGTCAAGATACTTGTAGTTGTAGCGTACTGGACACATTTTTATCGTCATCACAGATCAATATTTAAAGTCTCTTCTGTATTCGAATAATCTCTTCTCTTCTCCACCATCTAACAAGTGCTCTGGGAATCAAGTACTATAAGGTTCCAAATGTACTCTAAGGTTCCAAGTGCTCTAGAAAATCGAGATCTTGAATCGGAAATCTAAAAATTTTATTGGCTTCTCTTATGCAGAATCAGCCCCTACTAACGTAAGCTGAGTCTTATGATGTACTCCTAAACAAATAAGAGGTTAAATGAAATATTTGTTTCTGCCATTTTACACGGGTACATGTACACTACTAGAGTAAAGAATTGAATTAGCTACCAAAAGTATCACAAGTTAGTCTTAGCATCACTAATTATAAAATCACAAATCAAAAACCAGTAACCTAAAGTATAACGAGTCAATGTTAATATAGATCATGTGTTTATTTTTTTGCGTCTCAAAAATAATGTGTCACAATACAATTAAAAACATGTTACTAAATGAATGAATTTAATTTATTGTCGTCGCAGCTTTGCGCGGGTATTCTACTATATATATGTATGTATGTATATATGTATGTATGTATATGTGTGTGCATATGTATATATAATATATATAGACTGTTATTTCATGCTTCCTTTCCTTCCGAAACAAAGCAGGTGTATGTCTGTGCATATGTGAGCTGCTGCTGGAAACTAGAAATAGAGTCATAAATCGAGTGATCGTTGCTATGAATTCATGTTAAGAAACTATCCTCACCACCTTTGTGTTTGTCGATCCTAAAAGGTAAGATTAGAGCCTACTTGATTTAGTTACATGAAGCCAATACTTGTGAATTTGCCTGTAAAGTAATTGTGAATGATTAAATATCATTTTTATCGGTTTATATTGTTGGAAAGCGATTGGGGAAATTGAAACTTTCGTGGACAGAGCTGTAACAAGAACAAAATACCTACAACCAGTCGTGATCGCCACCGCAACGGGTTGAGCGTGGCCGCGATGGGGTCTGAGGTGGTGCGAGGCCGAGCTTGGGCCAGGGTTCATGTGCACGACCCGTGCTGGGAGCGCATCCCGATAAGGGCAGCGCAACCGCAATGGGAGTGCTACAGCGCTGGGTTGAGCACGATCGCGGCCCTTTTGGGCCAAATTGGGCTTTTTGACACACCCTGTTACCCCGGTTGGCAACGAAACGTGACGTCGCGGAAGCATAACCATAATCATAATGAACGATCACTATATGGACGTTTTCAAATAATATACATCGATAAGACTTTAAAATATAGAATTGTTTTACATAGCCTGATATGATGAAAAGTAGTTTGCACGGTACAGAGATTTAAATACATAATTAAAGTAATCAAAATAATGCAACTAAATCTCCGGTGGTTTTGAAAATGCATACGACTCATAGGTCAACAAAATTGTTGGTGAGCTCATAGGTTTGAGTTTGAATTTATAGAATCATAAATTTCATGTTATGTATTACATATAAACTATCATGCAACCGAAGGTCAATTAAATGAGTTTGCCCTGTGCAGTATTCCCATACGTAATACCGTGTGTTGAATATATATGCACCCGCTGTTATTCGAGCTGAACTAACCCGAATGGGGGACATGACTCCCGATAGATATATCCACAATATATTCACGCTTACAAATAAATGCAATTAACGGTTCATGATTTGAAGGCGGATGAAACCACATGTGTAATACATAATAGAAATGAAGTTGTTTCCGTGTCCATATGAAAACGTAGCATGTATTTCAACCCCAAAACATAACAGTGTGAAAATAGGGGCTATGAAGACTCACCGGGCTTGTGATGGCAAAATATGCGCAAAAATGCAAATTAGCGTAAATTGATGAGTGATGCACCGGATGTGTTTAATCGAAACCTAAATGATAATAGAGACTTAACAACTCTCATATATGATAATATGTATATTTATAGATTTTTATGTCTTAATATGTGTGTGTGTATATATATATATATATATATATATATATATATATATATATATATATATATATATATATATATATATATATATATATATATATAATTTTCCAGCTTTTCCAAAGGTTTTTTGGCCTACTTTGAGGCTGTTTTTGACCAAGCTCCAAAACGTTTTAGGCTTTGGTTTTATTGGACATTAAACTATATACAAAGAATTTTTAAAGTAAAAAACGACCATTTTTCGAAATGTTTAGGTTGGGGAAAAAGCTTGTTGAAAACCCTATGTTGGCTATTTTTGAGCTGTCAAACTTTCGGTTTCCCAAATAATTTTTGGGGGTCTTAAACTCCAAAATAAATTATGAAAACTTCCAGATTTATAGTTAAGACATAGATCTAACTTTTGAGACAAGAATCAACTCATTTCTTTAAGTTGTGAATTAGTTATAATTTTTCAAAGTCGATGTAAATTTTCTGCCGAAAATCCGTCGTTAATAAACTTGAAATAACACTACAAGAAATAAGGTGTTTAGTGACGAAAAATGTTTGGTCACTAACAATGAAAATATGGTCACAGATGGTATTTAGTGACCAAAATTTTTGTGGTCACTGTTCGTCACTAAAGGTCCATCACTAATTTTTGACAGTGACCAAATATGAAACTGGTCACTATATGGTGACCAAAATATAGTGGTCACTATGGTTGTGACGACTTTTTTTGTCACTGAATTTCGTCACTAAATAGTAAACGTCGTCACTAAAGTTGATTAGTGACCAACTTTAATGAAAAAAAAAGAGGTCACTAATTGAGGTTAGTTAACTGTTTCGATTAACGTCCATTAGAGACCAAAATAATGGTCACTGAACTACTATTAGAGACAAAAAAAAGTGGTCACTGATCAGAGACCAAATAAAAGTGGTCACTAATTTAATACTAAAAACCAAAAAGAAATGGTCTCTATCTTACCAATATTAATCAACAATTAGTCACAAAATTTCTATTAATTTTTATTTTGCAATAATTAAAAATATACTAATTTATAAATACTAAAATCTAACATATTAATCTCATTCACATTAGATCAGAAATTTTCATACACACTAAAAATTACATTCCTTAACATTAGTAAAATCATTTCAATACAACCGAGAGAACTAACAAACATAAGATTCACTAAGATAATCCAACAAAAATAATATTCATTAGGATATCCAACAAAAATAACATTCCTAATGTTTGATGTCTTATATTATGACTATCAAAAGCAAGAGCAATCCAAGTGCGTCACATCATGTCTATCTTGTATGATGATCACTGCAAAAATTATAAAAAAATAATCAATGATTAATAAAAAAAACTATTGGGTAATTATTTTAAATCAATACAAGACATGAACTTACATTTTTTTGAGATTGCAACCTTGATAAACGTAATAGTTCTTTTACGTAATAGTTCCATCACCAACCATCGGAATTGACAGTCGAAATAGAAAGTGTAAGACATCAAACATTACGTAATAGTTCTTTTATAATGATATTGTTCTTCAACTGTTGCGTAAGTGAAACATTTGCATGCTTTGTTTGGTGTGGTGTCTAATTGGAATTTTGAAACATTTGAAAGGCTGACTTGGTGAAATCTTTTAGACTCGGGGACTTAATTCCCTTGTAATGAGTCCGAGACTCATGAATATTTAGGTGGTGATGTAGGATCATACCATGTGTGCTTGTGTGGGCATAACTCGTTTGTATACAGAGGACAGACGGACAGAAACAGCAATAACCATGTTGTCTTGACTCCAAAAACTTAATGTAATTTTCATATATGGTTGACTCCAAAAACTTAAACCCTTAGTGAGTGTGTGCGTGTAAACGAGCAAGACCTCAAGACCAACTGAGGATGAAAATAAAGGAGGGGCAGCCAACAGAGGCAAAAGACAGCAGCCCCAACAGTCACATAAATCATGAAAACTCGGCTTGGCCCTTGGCCGAAAGCCTCTCGGTCCCTAGCCTACATCTTTTTCCCTTTGGCCAAGACATGTAGACCATTACTAATACACTAATAGCAGGGGTTATGGGTTGTTATGGACAGCTGAAAGCGAAAATGGGTTTAATGTATATCCTAAAATAAAAAGACCTATAGAAACTTTAATGCAACACAACTACGAAATCTGGAAATCATGAAGCATGGTGCGATAATTAGTCCATAGAAGATTGATTGACATGCAGTAAAATAAGATAATAAACTATTTACATGAAATTCAACATACAAATAAAGGCCAACATAACCAACCCTTACACTAGTAGTTGCAGGGTGAGCATTCAAGCGTTGTGTTCCCGGCAATACCACCACTTCCCAGCAATATGCTGCCAGCAACATGTCAAAGGATTATAGTAAACTAGACGGAAGGAGAGACCAGAGAATAAAATTCCAAGTGAGCAATTTAAGCACCAAAATAACCTTACAAACAAGAATAATATTAAGTATCTTTTACCATTTAGAAGCAAGGATGTTTTCACTGCTCAAAATCATAACCAACATTGATATGGAGTATGTACTGTCATGTAGGTTCAATAAAGAGAATTTACTAACTATGACTAGACGTAAAGTAACTAAATATGTCCCTATAAGTGGTTCAATAAACTCAAGTTATGCCCAGAGTAGCAGATAAAAAGTTCAAGAAACTAACAGAAAGCATGCTGGTCATGGACTTTGCTTCTCCTTTATGTTCTGTCATCAAGAAAAAAACTAATCAAAACACTAAAACAACAAAATTGGTCTGAGTAATTTGTACCTGTTAAGTTTATAACCAAGATAGATAAATTGTTAATAATCTGTACCTGTTAAATTTAATTTTATGCAGAATAGAGAGGAATAAAGATAGATAAATTGAAAACAACTCCCCTCCCCCCATTCCTAAATCCTAAAACAGTGCTTCTCTCTATGTGGGCTTGCCTATATCAATGTTTGTTTACTCTTTTAAATATACATGCATTTGCATATCTCTGTTATTGGCCTCTGCACTGTGTTATACTAACTTGTAAATCATGCAATGCGGCTTGTACAAATACTTTGGAGGTAGGATTTCGAACTTCATAAAAAGAGGGTCAAATTTAATATATTAAAACCTAAATGTGTTTCTTGAACTTAGTGAAAGATTCTGTTTTTGTTCTATGAAATTACTAAACTTTAATAGGACAAGAATTTGTGCTTCATGTGAACTTGTTGACTGAATAATCATAACTACGTTACATACCAAATCATAGGCGTTTGGATTGAGGGTATGCGTATGAAATATAAAGCTATGGTTTTGAAAGATAGAAACATTCGTTTGGTTTAAGGGTACGGGTTTGACTGTATGGAAATGAAAACCATAGGTATGGATATCCACAATACCCACCTCCTACCTTGGGTTTAAAATACATTCTCATCACCAATGGTTGACCCTAACCCACCCAACGGAACCACGGTACCCAACTTATCACCACCCACCACCACTACCCACTAACCCACCCAATCACTGTTACCCTACCCTATCCTACCCCTACCTACCCACCCTACCACACCCCTACTTTATCCTACCTACCCAATCCACCATGTTGCTCCTACCCACAAGAGTCTTCAAACCATGAACTATTTTTGCATCTTAAAATATGTGCAATTGTAAGTCTATATCGTCAATTCCAGCATATTGATTATACCACTTAATGGGTGCACATAGCACACACATTTCTAAATGTTGAAACAATTTTGGCAATCATAAGGAGGTGTCCCAAGTTCAAGTCTCACAAGCTTTAACTTCCTGGAGGCCACCTGTCTCTGTTATGGATCAGTGGTTTGGCTGGTCCCATGGGTTTGTGGGTATTTATGGGGCCTCCAGTTTGCTTGCCAACAAAATTGGCTTGGATGAAATTTTTCTAGGTTGCCCAAAGAAAATCAACAGCCTTTGGATGAAATATCAATGAAGTAATATATGCAGAATCCTACATAAAGTAGAAACTGAAAATACTGTCAGTTATATTTAACTAAGAGAGGTCAAATTTCAAATGTATGAACGCTTACTCTTAGTGTATTGTTGCCTCCCAGAAGTGCAAAATTCAACAGTGAAACAACTCCGTTGTTTTTACAATAAATTGAAGGTCAAAATTTTCCTTCAATTAGGAATTGACAAGGAGAATTGGATAAAAACATAGTTGAGAACTCACAACAAATGGAACAGGTGCATCCAAGAAGTCCACCATGTCATTTGGCAAGACCTGGAAGTTACATGCATACACTTTCAAAAACGTAAACTCAAAGGCAGTTAATAGTGCTATAAACCATTGTGGATGCACACTATAAGCCAAAGAACAGATCATAGGCAGTTAATAGTGCTATAAAACAAAATCGTAAATTAATACATATGAATGATAGCACAATGTTACACCAAAATCGTAAATTAATACATACCGAATTAAAAAACTACATCATGGATTTTTACACCGAAAAAAAATAACCGTGTTGAAATTTTGAAAAATTAGGTTATTGAATGTGCATATCGTAACATGTAACAGAATAGTAGGTTTATGATTTTTTTTGATGAAAAATTAGAACTAGCAGAAGCAATTAACGATATTGAACCCAAACCTTTGATGAAATCGTTAAGAACAAGCTCCCATGATGCCTGAGTTGATGTAATTGAAAAGTCAATAACAAAGTAAAAGTAAAACGAGTTTAAAAGCAAACCTGGAAACTAAGTCTTGTAGGCGGCGGTGATGGTTCTGGTTCGGTGGCCAGCGGCGACGGTGGCGGCAACGGTGCGTGGCGGCGGCGGCGTTAGGGTTTAGGCCGCTGTCGTTGGTTGTGAAAGTGAGAGGGAGACGAGCGAGCGAGGGAGGCAGAGTGAGTGGCGAGAGGGAGATGGAGGAGACGGTGGTGTTGTTGGTGCGCCGGTGAGTGGCAGTGGCGGCGGTCGCCGGCCGGAGGAGTAGAGACAAAGAGAGGGCGATGAGAGAGAAAAGGGAACGTTGGGTGTGTGTGTGTGTGTGAGGCTGTGAGCCGAGAAAAGGTTCCAAAAGAAAAGAAAGAACCGGGTTAGTAGGATCCGACCCGACCCGCAACCTTAATAACTAAATAAATATATAATGTTAAATACTTAAATGAATTTTTATTTGGTTTAGATTAATTATTATAAATCATTATTCCTTATTAATGACTAATTAGTTTTAAATCTATTTAATAAACCTAAGATATATGTTGGAACCAGTTCTAAATAAATTAATTATTGGGTAACAAATTAATTAGTTATTCACTTTTACATTTACAATTAATATCAATTACATATTATTGTTAGTTATTAAAAGTTTAAGTAAATTAATTCAGACCATAACCCAAAATGAAATAAATATATATTAACGAATTATTATTTAATTTAGTGACCACATTATTTTCGTCCCTAATTTTCAAAATCAGTGACCAAATTTTTGGTCACTGAGTATCCCTTTAATAAATGAGATGTAGGCTTAATGACCATTTTTATTTGGTCTCTAAATTTCAAAATCAGTGACCAAATATTTGGTCACTACGAGTAACCCTTTAATAAAACGATATATAAGCTTAGTGACCATTTTTATTTGGTCTCTAAATTTCAAAATCAGTGACCAAATATTTGGTCACTACGAGTAACCCTTTAATAAAACGATATAAAAGCTTAGTGACCATTTTTATTTGGTCTCTAAATTTCAAAATCAGTGACCAAATTTTTGGTCACTACGAGTAACCCTTTAATAACACGATATATAAGCTTAGTGACAATTTTTATTTGGTATCTAAATTTCAAAATCAGTGACCAAATATTTGGTCACTACGAGTAACCCTTTTATAAAACGATATATAAGCTTAGTGACCACTTTTATTTGGTCTCTAAATTTCAAAATCAGTGACCAAATATTTGGTCACTACGAGTAACCCTTTAATAAAATGATATATAGGCTTAGTCACCATTTTTATTTGGTCTCTAAATTTCAAAATCAGTGACCAAATATTTGGTCACTACGAGTAACCCTTTAATAAATGATATATAGGCTTAGTGACCATTTTTATTTGGTCTCTAAATTTATAATAGTCACCAAACTTTAATGACGATGATCTTGTGGTCACAAACCTCACATTTAGTGACTAAAATTAAAGTTGTCACTAAAATTTTGGTCACTAAAAGCCAATTTTCTTGTAGTGTAACTAGTGATTCTTGTTCTTTATTCAAAGACTACTTGTATAAAAATTATAAAACACATATATATCACTTGTTTTCATAATATTTACACTTATATGATGTGTTTATATATTTATAAACACATTTGAAGAAAACAACTTAAAAACATAACTAATGACTTATAAACTTGAGTTTTTATGAAACTTGTTGTTGTTGGTGATTATGTATATTATGCAAGACTTATATAAACATAAATAATAGATGTAATAAGCTAGTATTTACTTACTTTGAAGTGTTAGGAGAATGAAAGTGTGTAGAAGGTTGGATCTTCAAAGATTTCTCCAAGAACACCTTGCAAATGTGAAGAACACTTGAAAGGAGATTTTTGTGCCAAGTGTGTGTGTGTGTGGCCAGATTCTAGAGAGGGAGAAAGAGATTTTTGGTGTGGTGAAAATGAATGGAATGATCTCTATTTATAGAGAAAAAAGGCTGGTCTTTCAATTGAAGGTTGAGTGTGAGATTTATTTGAAATGAAAGTGTGAGGTGTGTGAAAGATTTGATTGTGATGGTGGTAAGGTTATTCAAATATAAAAATGAAGTCAACACCTATGGCTTGTACCCACCTAGAGGCCGGCCAGATGGTGTAATTATAGTGTATTTTCATTTTTTTTAAATGTATTTGGAATGTATTCTTGTATTTCTCTTTTCTTGTAAATTCATAAATACTTATGAATGCATTAGTTTATTGAATTGTTTTAGTCTTGCATAATTAATGTTAAGTAATTGTATTAGTGTATGATTAGTGTCACTAATAATAATTTAATTACGTACTTAGTTGAATTAATCCATCATATCATAAATCGATCGGATTAATTGATTTCCCGATTCATCGCACCGATGAATTTGATTCTAATTGAGTTGAATTTCCTTATGAACATTGTTAATCACTTTGATTAATTTCTACTGACCACTGATTAGGTTATAATTGGCTATTAAATACTGATTTGGTCGTAGTTGCTAACCTGGTTTAATGCTGGATGTTACAGTCTCCCCCTGTTAAGGGAATTTCGTCCCGAAATTAGCTCGTGTTCTCCATTGCTTGAGTATTTGAGAACAGATGAGGGTATTTTTCCCGGACTGATCTTCGCGTTCCCATGTAAACTCAGGACCTCGCTTAGAGTTCCATATTTCTTTTATTATCGGGATCCGGCTGTGTTTTAGTTTCTTGACTTCTCAGTCCATTATTTCCACGGGTTGTTCAATGAAGTTCAACTTATCATCTAGCTTCAGCTCGTCCATGGGTATAACGAGTGTTTCATTAACCAGACACTTCTTAAGGTTGGATACGTGGAAGGTATTATGAACATTACTAAGCTCTAGGGGTAGATCGCGTCAGTAGGCTACCGGGCCGATTCTTTTGGAAATCTTGAACGGTCCAATATAACGATGATTGAGTTTTCCTCGTTTCCCAAAACGGATTACGCCTTTCCAAGACGAGACTTTCAACATTACTTGATCTCCCTCTTGAAATTCCAAATCCTTCCGTTGAACATCTGCATAGCTTTTCTGTCGATCCCGTGCGATCATTAATCGGTTCCGAATCTGGGCTATCTTTTCTGTGGTCTCCTGGATGATCTCGGGTCCAGTAATCTGGCTATCTCCTACCTCAGCCTAACAAAGTGGTGATCGATAGTTTCACCCATAGAGTGCCTCGAATGGAGCGGTCTTAATACTCGAGTGATAGTTATTCTTATAGGAAAACTCAACTAATGACAGATGCCTGTCCCAACTTTTGCTAAAGTCGATAACACATGCCCTTAGCATGTCTTCCAAGGTCTGAATTGTGAGACCCTCCGATTTCTCAAAGGTCTCAAGTCAAGGCCCAGTCGCAATGCAATATCAATCAGGAAACTAAGATAAAATTAACAATTGCGGAAATAAAGTTAATTACAAACAGAGACAAAAGACTAAGTATAAGGTACAAACTTCTAGACTATTTCATCAAAGCACAAATGTAAACTAGCCCAATCCCCAAAGCTAAATCTTCAATCAAGTACCAAGGTATTGGAACAGGTTCTAATGCACTTCAAGCTCTTTCAACGTCCTGACCTATGAACTAGGTCCAGCCAATCCTTTGCCTTTACCTGAAAAATAATGCAACAACGGGTAAGCTTAAATGCTTAGTGAGAATGTAGAATTTCACATTTAACATGCAATTATGAACGCGGAAGCACATGCACTGCACTCGGCTCATGCACGGCTCAGCTCTATATGCACTGCACTAGGCTCATGCACAGCTCAATCTCGAAGGGTCATTGGCCAATTAATGCTCTTTTGATGCGCGGATTTGCTCAGCTCCCAGTTATAAAACTGTTGTTGCTCTTGAGACTTTTAGACAAATTCATAAGGAATGCTCGGATGATGATAAATCCATACACACGCATCATTAGTGGGGATCAGCCACGTACTGGGCTAGCTACCAGTAAAAGCTCTATATGGATATCATCGGAATGCTCAGCTCTAGCTACCCTCTGTGCTTTCATCACGTAAATCAGCACATCATAAGCCTAACATTAACCCAACACTGAGCAATAGTGATGGTGTTAAGCTTAACAATCAAGTGACTCGTCAAAGAATCGAATCTAGAAGAAGAAATACTCAGCTCAACAAATCATAGTAAATATACTATGACAATATTTCAATAAGCTCAAGATCAGAATATCAATAAATCAGAATCATGCAACAAAAGTCTCAATTCACATAATATGCAGTTAAAATGAAATCTACAACTCACAGTTACTGGTTATTTGCACTTTCTGGCTCTGGCTCAGTTGCTCTCAATCTGTTAATCATATCATTATTGATATTTATTAGCCTCAGAATCATTTGAATAATAAATTCAATGTTCATTCGTTTAATAAGCTCGAGATTCGTTAGTTTGGTCTTTTAATCTCAACATTTCGTATCTTGATTATATGCTCATCAATCTTATCAAAATCTTTCTTTAAATTCTTCATGGATCTTTGGATATATATATATATATAGTTAATCCTAAAAGCATTCATTGATATTTTATGTATTGTATACGAATTCATTTAATATATTCAAGCTTAAGGAGTGGGTTTCAAGTTTACCAATTAAATTGAAGCCTTTATGTATTAGATTTGAACACATTCGAATCTAAGAAATAGATTCGAAGCCTGTAGGAAATTAAACTCGAATCCTTGTCACAATATAAGTTAGAATCGAAGGCTATGTGTTAGATTCGAAATACCCTTCGAATCTAACATCAGATTCGAACACCTCATCAAATTCAAAGGTCATCTTCAAATCTAATAATAAATTCGAGGCACATGGTCTTTTTGTTGCTAGATTCGATTCTACTCACTAAATTCGAAACTTATATGAAGTTAAACTCGAATCTATATCATAATATAGGCTAGAATCGAAAACCATTCGAATCTAACATTAGTTTCGAACCCCATACCAAACTCGAAGGTTTATGTTCGAATCTGTGAATAGATTTGAAATCCTTATATTAGTTTCGAATATCCAATTTCGAGTTTATGGTTTAGAGTCGAATTTCAAGGCTAGATTCGAACCCAATTCGAATCTAATCATAAAATCGAGTTTGTTCTTTGTTTTCTCGAGTTTGTTCATCTTTTACATCTTTAAAACATTCGTTTTAGGTCTAAAATCACATATATTCTAAGTACTATTCCTAGATTTGTTTATATTATACTCATTCTAGTTAAATCTCAAGTTAAACTAGCTTAAATCTCATAAAAATAGTAAATTCGAGTTTATCTCTTAAAAACCGAAAGATATAAAACTTAAAACGTAAATTCATACCTTGAATTCATGCGTAATCATTCATGCAAATGCATAATCTTGTAGTACTCTTCGCAATCTTCCCGATGACATATAAATCTTGGAAATCCGACGGTCGGTTTGAAAGAAATCTTAGAGAGATGTAGAGAGAGAGTAGAGAGAGAGAAAGTCTAGAGAGAGAGTATAGAGAGAGAGTATAAATCTGATTTTATGACTTAAATTCCGTTTATATACTTTAACTAGTTATGTTTGCTACTTAACTCACTATTACTTTCGTATCTTATATATCTTTTATTTAATTATCTTAATAATTTATTAAATCATAAATCATAATTTAAATATTTATAAAATTTAATTAAATATTCTAAAACTTAATTAATTTTATAATTCAAAGTACTGTAATAATATTACATTATTGGTTCGATGATCAGATATTTAGTTGGGCTAATAGTTGGGTTGTTACATGAATCGTCCTTTCACTCTGACCATCCGTCTGTGGGTGATAGGTTGTGCTCATATCTAGGCGTGTACCTAATGCCTCTTGCAATGATTGCCAAAATCTTGATGTGAACCGACTGTCCCTATCTGATATAATTGATACAGGTACTCCATGCCTTGAGACGATTCTTTAATATAGATTCGTGTTAACTTATCCATCTTTTCAGTCTCCCTGATTGGTAAGAACTGTGCGGTCTTTGTAAGTCGATCCACAATCACCCAAATGGTGTCATAACCTCCAGAAGTCTACGACAACTTGGTGATGAAGTCCATGGTGATATTCTCCCACTTCCACTGGGGTATTTCTGGTTGAACCAACAATCCTGATGGTTTCTGGTGCTCAGCCTTAACTTTCAAACACGTTAAGCACTTGCTGACAAATGTAGCAATGTCAGCCTTCATGTTTGGCCACCAGTACATTCCCTTTAAGTCGTGATACATTTTATCTGACCCTGGGTGAATCGCATATCTTGTCTTATGCCCTTCATCCATAACCAGCTTCCTCAATCCTCCGAATTTTGGTAGCGAAATTCTGTTCATGAAGTACCGACATCCATCGGCCTTTATTTCAAACTACTTTTCCATTCCTCTCAAGGCTTCATCCAGCAGATTACCCTCCTTGACTGCTTCCTCTGTGCCTCGCGGACTTGAGAGTTCAAGTTTGACCGTACAGTCATGACCAAAGCTCAGACTCTCAAAGGTTTAACTCGTTCCTTCTGGCTTAAGGCATCATCTACAACATTTGCCTTACCCGTATGGTATCGGATCTCGCAGTCGTAATCGCTGAGCAGCTCAACCAAGCGACGTTGCCTCATGTTTAACTCTTTCTGGTTCAGAATATGCTGAAGGCTCTTGTGATCTGTAAACACCGTGCACTTCGTACCGTAAAGGTAGTGCCTCCATATTTTAAGAGCAAACACCACTGCTCCGAGCTCCAAGTCATGAGTCGTATAGTTCACCTCGTGGATTTTGAGTTGCCGTGATGCGTAAGCAATGACTTTATCCTTTTGCATGAGCACACAACCTAATCCATTGTGTGAGGCATCACAGTAGACCACAAAGTTTTCTGTCCCTTCAGGTAAGGACAGAATTGGTGCACTACACAATTGTTTCATTAGTTGTTGAAATGCCTTTTCCTGCTCTTCACCCCATCTATACTTCACATCATTCTGAGTCAGCTCTGTTAGGGAACCCGCTATCTTTGAGAAGTTTTCAATAAATCGCCTGTAATAACCGGCAAGTCCTAGAAATTGGCGGCTTTCTGTGGGAGTTCTACGAGTTGCCCAGTTCTTTATGGCCTCGATTTTTGATCGGTCAACTTGGATTCCCTGCCTGTTGATCACATGCCCAAGGAATTAGATTTCTCGCAACCAACATTCACACTTTGAAAATTTGGCGTATAACGGTTCCTTCTCTAACAACTCCAAGATTAGATTGAGATGTTGTTTGTGTTCTTCTTGGCTTCGGGTGTAGATGAGAATGTCGTCTATGAACACTATCACGAATTTGTCTAGATATGGTTTACACACACGATTCATAAGATCCATGAATACAGTTGGTGCGTTTGTTAACCCAAATGGCATCACTTGAAATTCGTAATGTCCATAACGCGTTCTGAAGGCCGTCTTTGGAGTATCTTCCTCCCGAACCTTGACTTGATGATACCCGGAGCGTAGGTCAATCTTAGAGTAAAAGCTAGATCTCTGCAGTTGGTCAAAGAGGTCGTCAATTCTGGGAAGGGGTTAGCGGTTCTTTACCGTTAATTTATTTAGCTCTCGGTAGTCGATGCACATTCTGAAGGATCGGTCTTTCTTTTTCACAAATAACACCGTAGCTCCCCAAGGTGAGGAACTTGGTCGAATGAATCCCTTATCCATCAAATCTTTTGGTTGATTGGATAGCTCTTGCATTTCAGAAGAAGCGAGTCTGTATGGGGCTCTTGCGACCGGTGCTGCAACTGGCACCAAGTCGATTTGGAACTCCACTTGCCTAGCTAGCAGAAGCCCAGGCAAATCTTCCGGAAAGACCTTCGGATAGTTTCAAACCACTGGAATATCCTCGAGTTGTTTCTCCTTCGACTCTTTTTCTGCAATCTGGACTAATACCGCATGGCAACCTTTTCTAAGGCACTTTAATGTCCTTAGGCCGGATATGACATTCAGCTGACGGTTCTTTCTTTCCTCTTGGACTGTTAGGACCTTCTTCTTGTGGAGTGGTATTCGTACCACTTTCTTACCACACAAAATCTCGGCATGATTGTGTGACAACCAATCCATACCAACTACCACATCAAAGCTTCCGAGTTCTCTAGGCAACAAGTCTATCTTATGGGGATGATCTGCAGCTTCAGTGTGCATTCCTTAATAATATTATTTGCATTTATTATTTTGCCGTCGGCTAGCTCTATAGTGTAAGAGTTTTCTAAGGGAATAGGAGTGGCACTCAATTGCTTACTAAACTTAGCAGATATAAAGCTCCTATCAGCCCCAGTATCAAAGAGTACGTAAGCGTAAATGTTATTTAAAAGAAACGTACCTGATACCACATTGGGATCCTGACGAGCGTCACCTGCTCCCAATACAAAAGCTCTCCCCTGATCTCCTCCACCATTTTTCAACTTTGGGCACTCACTCTTGAAGTGCCCGACAGCCCCACACTCATAGCAGCTCCTCTGGTTGCCGCCGTTGCTACCCGGGGTACCAAATCTACAGTCTTTGGTCAAATGACCAAGACGCTTGCACTTTCCACAAGGGGTTGGGCAGGGACCTATGTTGTGATGGTAGGTGCATCGGGTGCAGATAAGCTTTGTACCTGTGTAGCCTTTCCTTGTCTCGACTCCAGCTACGTAAGCCTTGATGGTTTCAGGCTTCTTGGATTGTGGGCCCGAATTCTTCCTAGACTTGTCCTCCCATTTTCTCTTCTCCCCTGCTTTGGCCTCGTTTCTCCGGGACACTTGGTCCATAAGGTTGTTGGCCATTCTGATGGCGTCCTGAATGGTTGTTGGGTTGGAGGCAGTGACATTGCTTTGGATTTGAGGGGCGAGTCCCCAGATGTAGCGCTCAATCTTCTTGTACTCGGGGGTCACCATCTGTGGGCACAGGATGCTCAGCTCGTGGAATCGGTTAGTATACCATGTAATGTCCGTCCACTTCATGGCTAGATTCCAGAACTCCGATTCCATTTTCTGGAGTTTGTTTCTCGAACAGTACTCGTCCGTCATCATTTGCTTCAACACGGACCAAGTGAGTTGATAGGCTTCATCGATTCCTACAGACTGGACGTAGGAATTCCACCATGTCAGTGCGCTATCCTGTAGAGTGTGGGTGTCGAACTTCACATTGTCTCCTTCAGATCCTGACAAGTGGTATCAGAGACTAGTTGTTCTTTGTTTCAAAGTCAGAAGCTTTCTTTTACAAAATTTTAATTTTCTGCAATGGAATTTGATAATAGCAGTAATGGATCTGGGCAAGGACTCAAAGTGCCTATGCTCAAGCCCACTGAGTTTGAGATGTGGAAACTCAAGATTCAACAACATATTCAATTCATTGATTATGCCATATGGGAAGCTGTTGAATTTCCTCCTGCAGTTGATCCTGAACTTGATACTGAGGGCAAACCCATCAAAACTCCTCCAAAAACTGAACTTGAAAGAAAGGCTAGAAGGAATGAAGTGAAAGCTCTTACACTTCTACAAATAGCCATTCCTAATGCTTATCAACATCAGTTTAAAAAGTTTTATACTGCTCATTCTCTTTGGATTGCTTTAGAGAAAAGATTTGCTGGGAATGCCAGTACCAAGAGAAATCAAAAGGATCTTTTGAAACAGCAGTATGAGAACTTTTCTGCTGGCAAGAATGAAAACCTTACTCAAATCTTTGACAGGTTCAACAAACTGATAAGTGAATTGGAGAGTGCAAAAGTTAGCCTGGATCAGGATGAAGTCAACAGGAAATTCCTTAGATCTCTTGGTGAAGAGTGGACAGTTTATGCTGCTCAATGGAGAACAAAAGACACTCTTGATGAAATAGAGCTGGATGATCTGTACAACAGTCTGAGAGTGTTTGAAACTGAGATTGACACTAAAAATAAATCCTTTTCTTATAATCACAACACTGCTCTACTGTCATCTGAAAAATCTAATTGCAGTGATTCCTTTTTAGGTGGTAATGGTAACTCTACTGAAGCTCCCTGTGAAGCTTTTGTTGCCAATGATGGACTGTTTGCTCTAAATGCTGATGATCTAGAACAGATTCATCCAGATGACCTAGAATAGATGGATCTAAAATGGCAACATGCAATGCTGACCATGAGGGCCAAAAGGTTTCTGAAAAGAACTGGCAGATCCAACTTTCAAGCCAGAGCAGAAGGCAAACCAACTTTTGATAAGTCAAAAGTTGAGTGCTTTAAATGTCACAAGCTTGGACACTTTACCAGAGAATGCAGATCTCAAGGTCAACAGTCATCAAGGCCTCAGCAGACTAATCAGGCTTCATCATCACAAGCACTTGTCTCTCAAGAAGACAATGTGTTTGACTGGAGTGATCAGACAGAGGAAGAGTTTCAAAATCAAGCTCTAATGGCAGAAACATCAAATGTCTCCTCCACTGAACTACCATCTGAGGTAAATTTTAAACTCTGCTCTCAAACATGCAAAAATATAATTAAAAAGTACAGAGATCATAATGAGAGCATGTGTAAAACTCTAGCTAAGATGGAAGACAGAAGATATGAATACATGCAGGCCATAGAAGATCTTGAGAAACAGATCAATGATTATAAGGATAATGCGATCCAAATGGGACATGATAGAACATATCATGAGTGGGAGAAAAAGGAGCTAAATAAGAAAATAGAATCCCTAAATAAAAAATTAGAAGAGACTGAACAAAAGGTGTTAGAGGCTAATAAGAAACTAGAATCTGTCAATATAGATCTAGGAAACTTCAAATTGGCAAATCAAAAGCTGGAACACCTAATGGAAGTCCAATTTAAAGATAGGGTAAAATCTTAGCTCAATCCCAAAGAAGGTATAGGCTACAGAGCTACTCCACCCCCATACTACAACAAATACATTCATCCAATGAGTGAGGTTGCTGATAGGCTTGTTAATGAACCATTAGATGAGTGTATGACCACTGTAGATCCAATCCTTGAAAACAGTCCTAAATCTAAAGAAGATCTGATTCAAAATAGAGACTGTGAGTGCACAGCAGTTGAGAAAGAACACAAAACAATGAGTGCACCTATAGAAATCCAAATCCCCAATAAGAAAGAAAAGGAGAAGATGAGTGTATGCAATGCTGCTCCACAGGTTTCTGTACCTTCTAACTGTAACACTGCATCTTCATCAAAGAATAATAAAAAGGGTAAAATGTTCCAGTCTGCACATGCGAAAAGCATGGTGTCCAAAAGTTTCCCAAACAACAGCAGGTAAGGGGAAATCAAAGGAACAAGAACCAGATATTATCCAATAAAACTGGTTATCCAATCCAGACAGTCAAAAAATGCTTTCATTGTGGCAGGAAAAATCACTTGGCCATGGATTGCTTTTATAAACCATCTGTTGCAAAACAGACTGTGATTCATAAAAAGACAAACTCAAAAAATTCAAAAAATTCAAAGGTGAAACCTCCTACTGCATCAGTTCCAAGGAAAATAGTTGATCACAGGTTCTCTAAAGTTAATAAGAAACAGTCCACACACCAAAAACAAGTTTTAGCTAAACCAAAATTAAATTTTAACCAAATATGGTGTGTTAAAGGTAAAACCTCAGGTGAACCTGTTGATACAAATGTTGAAACTGCCAAGTCTAAAGTTGAGACTGCTAGTGCAAATTCTCAGGCTGTCAGTACTACAGCCTCAGTTCAGACTGCTAGGCTCAAAATTGGGACTGGTAATGGATCATCTGAGACTGTTATTGAAAAGGATGGACAAAATACCTGGATACCTCATGTGATAACTAAGTACTCTCCACAAAATCCATCAGTGGATCTCACTAAGTATAAGAAATCAAATACAGTGTTTAGTTGTTGGTACACCTTGTGTGACGATAGCAGTCTAAGTGATCTTACATTGTGATTTAGCAAGTGTTTGTTATATATGTTTATATATGGTTGATATTTATTAGTGTTTGTATGTTTGAACTTGATGTAACGTATTACAAGAAGTTCAAACATAAAGTACAAAGATAAAATCAATCATAAAGTAAAAACATAAGTTTCAATGCTAAGTTGAGTATGTGAATTAGTTAGATTCGAATTATATAAGGCTTGACATTCGAATCTGTGATAGATTCGAATGTAGCCCTAGATTCGAATGAAGGCAGATTCGAGAGTGTCAATGTGGACAAACTCGAATGGGCCTTGGGCCGGATTCGAGTTTGGCCCATAACAGTCTCGAATCAGCCTCTATAATTAGGGATAGACTCGATTAATTATCAGACTTTTTGCAGAATTCGTGAGGGATTAAGCATTAAGCGATCTCAAGTTTATCATCAGTGTTAGTGCCATTTCGGAGAGAATCAGTTCGTAGGATCGTTCGTGTGTCGTTCGTTCAGCCTCTGATAGTCTTCGTGTTTCGTGTGTGAGAGTTGTTTCCGTCTACCCGTTAACGAGGATTCCGCACTCGTTGACGGTTCCGCGTCTAGATAGATCTCGTATTGGTAGACCTTACAAGTGGTATCAGAGCCTACAGAGTGTTCTTGGTGTTCTTCGTGTTCATCAAGATACATTCTAGGTTTCTAGACGCTAGTTGGATGGTTTTTCTCTCAAAATTGTGTTTTCAAGCTTAGCAAATTCTTATTCGGAAAATACTTTGTGGTTTTTCACGTTTTTGATCGAAATCATTATTTTTCGTTAGAAAAATACTGATTTAATCTGCAAAACGTAAAGAAATCAAAGTATTAGCCGTTTTTCGAGTTTGCGGCGCTCGAATCTATTAGGGGTAATTAGGGTTACACTTAGTCTCGAGTCTAACCAAAATCTGCTCCTTTCGAGTCTAATACAGAGGGTTTCGAATCTATTTCGAGTTTGTGCTACATTCGAATAGGATCTCGAGTCTACTTAGTTTCGAGTTTAATTCGAGGTTAGTTTAGTTTCGAATACGGTTTCGAATCTGCTGCTATTTCGAGTTTGTCTGACCTTCGAATCTGAGGACTTTTCGAATCTGACATAATTTCGAGTTTAATTGAATTATAACACTTAATCGAATTTAATCCCAAATAAATTGGAATCTGATTACATTCGAATCTACCTAGATTCGAAAGAGTTAATTCACATTAGTTTCGAATTAAATTATTTAAGGTCAATTCAATTACTTTCGAAAAGATGTCTAATCTTCAAAAATTCCTAGAAATGGACCACGAGGTCGGGAAGGCAAACGCTCCGCCTAAGCTGATGAAAGTCGAAGATTATTACTGGTGGAAAGATCGGTTTACCGATTTCGTGCGTTTTAATGACATGCGCATGTGGGTGTGTATCAACGAAGGATATATTCCACCAGTTTCAGAAGTTGAAGGCCGTCAGAAAGTCTTATCATACCAAATGATGAAGGAGGATGATAAGAAATTGTATGAAGCCGAAAACAAAGCTTTCTCGCTAATCCGAATGGCTTTGCCTCAGGATATACTGCACACATTAAGGACTCAAAAGACGTCAAAGGAACTTTGGGAGTCTCTAGAGAAGAGGTGTGAGGGTAATCCTAGGGTTCGTAGAAAGCGTACAGAGCTGTTGAAACAACAATTTGCAATTTTCAAGGCGTTAAAGGATGAACAGCTGGATGATATTATCACCCGGTTCTATCACCTGTTGACGGAACTTGAAAGTCACGGGATTGAGTTTACTGACACCGACAAGAACAACAAGCTCTTGATGCCTTACCAGCCAAATGGGCTATGTATGTGGCAATGATCAAGCTGAACGAGGACAGGTATTACCCTCAATCTCTGGATGATATTGTGGGAACGTTGCGGGCATATCACTTCGAGCTACTGAAGGCCGAAACTGATTACGAACAAGTCCAGAATCCAGCAATGTATTTTGGAAAGACAACAAAACCTTCAGTGACAGCCGAACCGAAGACTGCTACAGCGTTTTTCACCGGAGAAACGTCGTCACCAACAGAGACTGATGACACATTGAATCGCGCGTTCTTAGGATTAGGAGATCGGAAGAACCGCAGCCTCAAGTGCAACAGGCATCGACATCTCAGAGCTATTCAAAGATGCCCATGAGCGCAAAATCAGCGGAAGAACATTTGAATCTGCTTGCTTCTTTTGTGGCCGCGTACGAGAATTGTGTTCAAGGGAAGATTAACGATCCTGCTCTCTGGGATGAGGACTACGATCAGGTCGACCCTGATGATCTTGAGGAAATGGATCTTAAATGGCAACTGGCCATGGTAACCCAACGGGTTAAGAGATTCATTAAACGAACTGGGAGGAATTTGACGATGAACAACAAGGGGATAGGATTTGATAAGTCCAAGGTAAAATGCTACAACTGTCAAGGACTGGGACACTTCGCCAGGGAGTGTCAGAGACCGAAGGTGGAAACATACCAAGGGCAGGGTCAGCATCAGGGACAATTCCAAAATCAGTCCCAACAACGATACCTTCCAAGTTCATCATCTGGTCAAGCCAACCTAGCGGGTCTACTATCCAATGTCACTTCAGACAGACAGCTAGATGATACCTATGACTGGAGTTCACATCCTGAGTCGAATGCTAGAGCCTTCATGGCTGAAGTCACAGAAACTGTGTGTGATGGGGACGAGCAGACCACACGGGACAGCAGTCCGATGTGGGTAGAGAAGGCGAATGATCAGACAGTACTGGAGTTTGCTGCTCAGATGGCCAACGTGGAATCTGATAACTCAAAGGTTAGTCTGACTTACTCTCTTTTTCGTGAATTATGTGCGTTGTGTGTTAATTCTAACGATAGGTTAAATCTAGTCTTAGAATCACATAAAACCATAACTGCTCAAAATGAGAATTTAAAAATTGAAAACGCTAGCCTAAATGATATCAAGCAAGATCTTAAAGAAAAGCTTAAGGCTGATGCTCAAGACGTAATAGTTCTGAAAGACAAACTGAGTGAGCAGTGTGTTAGGATAGAGCTTATGTATGAGCACGTAGAAGCCTTGACCAAAATTCTTAAGGACAAAGACATAGAGCTAGCTGAAACAAAGGTAAAGGTAGCCGAGGCAAATAGCAAGTTGGAGAAGTTTAGGAATTCGAGCCTAAACCTAGGGAAAGTCTTAGATGCCCAAAGACAGTCTAAAAAGCCCGTAGGTCTAGGATTTCACGAAATTCCTCCACCTTTCAATGCAAACTATGTGCCTCAGCCTCAGGAGACCACTGACAAATCAGTAGACTTAGAGGACCTACCTACACCGACACCAGAGCCTATAGTAGAAAATACACCTAAGGTGGCTGACACAACCGTCAAGGTTAAGATAGTCAAATTTGTGTCTTCCTCCAGTGAAACACCTGCAGGAAAACAGAAAATTCCTTGGGCTGATCAGGACGATGAGCCAGTCGCCATAGATGTACAAAAGGAAATAGACACTAGTGAGACACCTAGATCTAAGGGAACACACAAAAAGTCCATAGATAAGATGTCTTGCTTCAGATGCCACGAGAAGGGGCATGTTGCTTCTCACTGTCCGCTTAGGAAAGCCGATGTTACACCTAAGACAGTGAATCCAACACCTGTTAAGCCCTCAACCAGTGTGGCAAGCACCAGTAGTTCTCAATGTACCGAGAAAACTGTGCAGGCCGCACCTAAACAAGTTGTGAAAAACACACCGGTAAAGGTTGGACCAAAGGAAGTGATTAGGACAAATTCACCGAATCGTGTCATTAATCAATCTAGGTCAGCACCACAACAAGTCTATAGGAGCACAACACCTAGCAGGTCACACACTCCAGTTAGGTCTCATACTCCAGTTAGACAGTATGCACCGGTAAGAGCTCAGGGATCACAGTCCGAAATGGCATATAATAGGAACTATTCTAGAGCTCCACAACAAATGCCTACTCCAAGGCAAAGGGTGAACTTAAATCACTCGGCACCACAACAGACTCCAGTTCAAAGGCCCAAGTCACCTGAAAGGCGAGATGGGTATTTGAAAGAGTTCAAGTATGTGGACGAGAATGGTATAACCAAGTCAGTTATGGCTTGGGTTCCCCGTGATAACTAACCTATTTTCTTTCATGTGCAGGAGATTACCACAGGTCCAAACAACAAGTGGTTCGTCGACAGTGGATGCTCCAGGCACATGACAGGGGAACGAGGTCTACTTACAGACTTCAAGGGTGGGAATCGGGGTTTCGTATCATTCGCGGGTAACAAGGGTGGAAATATCACGGGTACCGAAGTGGTCACTAATGGGACGATAAAGTTGGACCAAGTTTATCACGTTGATAAACTGGTTCACAATCTCATTAGTGTATCTCAAATATGTGATAAGAAGAACTCAGTGTTATTTACTGACACTGAGGCGTTAGTGCTAAAGCCGGGATTCAAAATTCCTGCAGAATGGGTATTGATGCGGGCGCCAAGGAAGAACGACTTGTACATGCTGGATATGAACAAGCCGGAGACTTCGATGGGGCCAATTTGTCTATTATCCAAAGCTTCGGAGACGGAATCCGTACTGTGGCACAGACGCATGGCTCACTTGCACCTACGAAAGATGAATTACATAACGAAAAATGGACTAGTGCAAGGTGTGCCTATGAAGAGCTTTCAGTTCGAGGACAAGTGTCTACCGTGCATGAAGGGCAAGCAACATAAGAAGACACACAAGTCCAAGACGCAAAATTCCATAACCTCAACATTCGATTTGTTGCATACGGACCTTTTCGGCCCAATCAACAAAAGGAGTATCGGAGGTAGTTGGTACTGTTTAGTTATCACTGACGATTACTCACGTTTTTCTTGGGTTTTCTTTTTAAGTACAAAGGACGAGACAGCTTCCAAGCTCATCGGGTTCTTAGACCAAGTGGAGAATTCCTACGGAACACGGGTTAAAAGAATACGTAGTGATAATGGGACTGAATTCAAAAACACAGTAATTGGTGTATATTGCGTATCAAAGGGCATAGTGCATCAATTCAGTGCACCATATGAACCTCAACAAAATGGGGTGGCCGAACGTAAAAATAGGACATTGATTGAGGCTGCAAGGACTATGCTTTCGGATTCAAAGCTTCCTACCATGTTTTGGGGGGAGGCAGTGAATACCGCGTGCCATATTTTAAATCGAGTCCTTACAGTCAAATCTTTGAACAAAACATGTTATGAAATTTTGAATAAACGGCCACCTAATTTAACTGGATTCGAACCGTTTGGGGTACCATGCACTCTTTTACGAACAAAACATCAACCAAAGTTTGGTGAAAAGGCTGACGAACGATACTTCCTAGGTTATGTGCCGAACTCACCAAACAAACGGGTTTTTAACAAAACAAATGGTTCTGTGGAGATTGTGTATAATATTGAAGTCACAAGTTATACACATGAACCCCAAACTGGTCCGGAATGGATATTTGACTATGATAAGTTATTTGAGTCATTTAACATTCCTTTGGATGATAATGCAGGTACAATCGAAAAGGACATGGCGACGTTGCATCTGAATGACGATGGCCATATATTTCCGAGGACTACATTTGAATCCACATCTGAGCCTACTGCGACTGTAGATGGATCTCCAGAAGTTGCTAATCCAGAAGCACCTACCACTGAGAATCAGACTCAAGCATCAAGTTCCAACTCTGAGGAAAACGTCCATGAGGAGGAAAATGTAGAAGCTGAGCCTGTTTCCCCATTAGGTGAAATAGGATCTAACTTAGGAGATAATCTAAGGGTTGATGAGATAGAGACCTCTAGGTTTAACAAGAATCATCCGTTAGAAAGCATCATAGGAAATCCTAACGAGGGTGTGAGGACTAGGAGTAGTTTAAATAACAACACTGTGTTGTTGTCGATGATAAATGACTCCGAAGCTTATCACACATGTCTCTATTCATGTTTCATATCGCAAGTAGAGCCTAAGAATGTGCAAATGGCACTTAAGGATAACTCCTGGGTTGAAGCGATGCAGGAAGAACTTTCGCAATTTAGGAAACTAGAAGTGTGGGAGTTAGTTCCATTACCTCGAGGGGAAATTGCCATAGGAACCAAATGGGTTTTTAAGTGCAAAAGGGACGATCGGGGTATAGTCACGCGCAACAAGGCTAGGTTAGTTGTAAAGGGTTTCAACCAAGAGGAGGGAATCGATTACAACGAGGTATTTGCACCAGTAGCAAGGCTGGAAGCCATTAGGTTGTTTCTAGCTTTTGCCTCCTTCAAGGGCTTTAAGGTATATCAGTTAGATGTTAAGAGTGCTTTCCTATATGGGAAAGTGAAGGAGTTGGTGTATGTAGAACAACCGCCCAGATTTACAGATCCAAAATATCCTGATAAAGTATATCGTTTAGATAAGGCTCTATATGGATTACATCAGGCACCAAGGGCGTGGTATGAGACTCTATCCAACCATCTGTTAGAGAACGGTTTTGAAAGGGGTAGGATAGATAGTACTCTCTTTGTTAAGAGGAAGGGAGAACACTTTATCTTGGTACAAGTGTACGTCGATGATATCATCTTTGGATCATCAGACGAACAGATGTGCAAAGATTTCGAGAAGGTGATGAAGTCTAAGTTCGAGATGAGTGCTATGGGAGAGTTAATTTTCTTTTTAGGGTTACAAGTTGACCAGAAGAAGGAAGGGATGTTTAACCATCAGACTAAGTATGTCTATGACATATTGGAGCGTTTCGGGATGGAAGGAACAAAGTTGACTGCCCACTTCAGCACGCCTATTCAAGTGAATCATAATCTCGGACCGGGTACTGAAAGTGATACCGATGTGGATCCGACATTATATCGGGCCATGATGAGATCACTTATGTATTTAACTGCTTCAAGACCTGACATTATGTTTGCTGTGTGTATTTGTGCTAGGTTTCAAGCGAATCCGAAGGAGATGCATATGAAAGCTGTGAAGCGGATTCTACGATACCTCAAGTCGAAACCGAAGCTGGGACTTTGGTATCACGCGGAGGGAGATCTAGAGTTGGAGGCGTTCACGGATTCTGACTACGGAGGATGCAGCTTGACGCGCAAATCAACAACTGGAGGTTGTCAGTTCCTAGGAGGGAGATTGGTATCCTGGCAATGCAAGAAACAAACATCGGTAGCCGTGTCAACGTGCGAGGCCGAGTATGTTGCTGCTGGTAGTTGCTGCTCACAGGTTCTGTGGATACAACAACAAGTGCGGGATTATGGTTTGGCTTACACTCAAACTCCAATTAGGATAGACAATCAATCTACAATTGGAATAACAAATAATCCAGTTAAACACAACAAAACAAAGCACATAGACATTAGGCATCATTTTATTCGTGATTGTGCTGAAAAGAACCTAATTAAATTGGTAAAAGTGGCAACAGAAGATAATAATGCAGATTTATTTACCAAAGCATTTGATAAGTCACGGTTTGAGTATTTAATTCAACTGAATGGAATGCGCAACCCAGAGTAACTTGACCTTAGTAGTAGTAGTAGTTTATTTTCTTTTATAGTCGTAGTATTTCTTTCTTTACAATAGTCTGCTAATTTTAGTAAGTTTCTATTTTTAGTAAGTTAGTAGGTTACCTTATTTTATTGCTATTTCTTATGAAAAACAAAAAAAAGAGAGAAAATCATAAAAATACAAAAAAAAAGAGAATATCAGAAAATGAGTTAAGTCTTAGATATATAGGTTCAAAGTGACGAAAATTAGCACAGTCGTTACAATCTCTAAGTGTTTAGGCTTTCACACATAATGCAACTAAATTCTAAGTGTTATACTTTAGTTTAGTTTGATGTGTTGGTAGGCATAATACATATAGGGAGTCTCAAGGCAAATAAAATATTCTAGAAAAAGTCAAGCGTGTCACTAACTTAGATATACGACCAATCGGTCTTAATTTTTATGTACAAGACATACAAACTTTGAGTCTAAATGAGGTATGCAAACTTTTTGGGGATGTATGGAAACATCAAATACATCTGAAAATGGAAAGAATAGAAAAA
Organism: Centrapalus pauciflorus; assembly: GCA_020465985.1. Taxonomy (NCBI): domain Eukaryota; kingdom Viridiplantae; phylum Streptophyta; class Magnoliopsida; order Asterales; family Asteraceae; genus Centrapalus; species Centrapalus pauciflorus. Next base: position 140,671 of record JAANYP010007389.1, on the reverse strand, counting down.
TCATATGAAATTGAGAGTCGAAAACATGTAACTTTGTTGTACGTAAGTACAGACCTGTTGCCTCTGTTTAGATTCGGGTTAGCAGATATGTCGCTTTGTTGTACGTCGGTACAGACCTGTCACCGCTGTCTTGCTAACTTTAAGAATAAACCTTAAGTCAAACTAAGACACTTTGTTGTATGAAAATACAGACCTGTGTCCGATGTTTGTCTTTTAAAGAAAGTTTGCAAATACCAACAAGTTAGAATCTTTGTTTGTGTGCCTTGATCATAAAAGTATGTCTATGTCTGAGTCACGTAAGATAATTTCAAGATAAATAAAAATGCCAAGGGATATTCCAAAATGTAGAATCTTTAAAGGGATGAAATACCAACAATCGACTAAATGAGTATTTCGCGACAAACAATCAAAGGAATCAAAAATTCCTAAGAGTGAAAGTTTAAGTACTGAAAGTGAGTTTCTGACATCGCTATCTGATTGAACCTTTCTTAGACTATACTCATCAAAAAGATTTTGTTTAGTATTTAGCTTAGGTTGTAAATTTTATAAGTATAGCCTAAGTCTAGATTAAATTTTTGGTCAAAATTTTATTTTTATTTTATTTTACCTTAGTTTATTTTATTTTATTTTATTTTATTTTAGTTTAAATTTTTACTTAGGTAAAAGGTCAAAAATTACTGAGGGTGCATTAAAAGTTGGATAAAATAAACATTGCGTGAAATATCTTGTTCTTAGGGTAAAAGAGTTGGCATAGTTTATCTTGTTACACAATACCGTAGAAAAGGTTGAAAAAGTTGAAGTTATTTCAAAAATTTTCGAAATTTTTCTAACTCGAATTGGGAAAGCTTCGAATCTGTCAGTAGATTCGAGTCTGGCCTTAGATTCGAAGGTTGGTAGTATATATAGGTCAACAGTGAAGTCATTAAATACTTACTGTTTTCGAATCTACTTCCTCGAATCTATATTGGCGATCTCGAATCTATTCCTCGAGTCTACCGTTTCTCATATATACGACAATCCGTCGAGTTTATAGCTAAAGTGTTCGATTCTACTCCTGTATCTAGGTATAATCAACTTGATTGTACAAGATTCATGTAGTTTTATACACCATTTTAGGCAAAATCATCGATTTTTGAAGGTTTAAAGGTCGAAATCGGGTTTTTACAAAATTACCAAGTTTGGACCGATAAATAGTCAAATTAAAGGCACATATCTGTGATTAGTAACTAGTAGGACTAATGAATGTAATTTTCTAAGTCCAAAAAGGTTAAAATCAAGAGATTTGGTGATTGAGTAGGGTCGGCGGTTCGAATCTGTTCCTGAGGATTCTCGAATCTGTCATTAGACTCGAGAAGGACACTAGATTCGATTTTGTCATCAAACTCGAAAGGGGGACTTATTCGAATCTGTTAAAATCGAATCTGTCTTTTATTTGCATTATTTAATTTAAATTTTATTAAACTTGTAGAAATTTAATTGTGTTGGATTTTGTACTTAAACAAGTTCAAAATAAAACAGATTTGAATTTAAACAACTTTATTGATTTTTAATGAATCTAATAAGTTTATTTTTGTGCAGATATGGCTGTTCGAGCTTTTGTGCCGAAGCACAATATGGTCCTTCACCCCGACCATCATCTCCCTGAGGCGCAGGGATTCAGACAAATGCTAGATTTTCTAATAGAATCTAGGATTGGTTTTGCGTTGTCCCATAATGTTCAGCTTGTTTTACCATATATTCGTCAATTTTATGATCATCTTCAGGTTGACTGCTCTGTCACCCCGACAGTGCTACGGACAAGGATAGCAGGGCAACCGTTGGTGTTCTCTGCAGATATGCTGCGTCAGGTGTTGCAGCTAGGCTCTCAAGAAGAAGAATCTGGACCAATCGAGTTTCCTCTGAATATTAGGCAAGCGGCCTTTCAGAGAATGGGATATAGTCTAGACGTGACGAAAGTTTCGTATATGAAGAGCGGGTTAATCGGCCAATGGAGGTTTTTGGCTCATGTCTTTATGGTATGCTTTGCACCAAAGAAAGCCGGTTTTGACTATATGGTTTCGAAGATCCAGTCTGGGATTGTCGCGATAGTGTATAATCGACCATACAGTTTCTCGGAAATGTTTTTCTCCGAATTTGTTCACCAGATCACCGCTCCAGAAAATCAACAATTCCTGCTATATCCACGGTTCATCATGATGTTGATCAGGCATTTCTTGCCAAATCTGCCTCAGTCGAATGAGATTCAAAGCGTTGCTGTAATGGATAAGAGGATCTTTGCTGATTGTTCCTCGCATAGAGGAAAATTGGCTGTTCCAGTTGAGCGTCCGTTGTTTGGAGCCATCTTGAATAGGAATTTTGAAGCCCCAGAGATTGCCAACTGGGCAGGGGAAGTTGATGTTCGAGCCAGGCAGCCTCCACAACAACAACAACAACCACAGCCACCGCGTGCACAAAGGCGAAGACAAAGAACCTCTGCGAGTCAAACTCAGGCGTCTAGGCCTTCTACCAGTCAGCAGCCAGAAATACAAGAAGCAGGGCCTTCAAATGTTCCAAGCGAAGCTGATCAATTGTGCCAGACGCTAAATGAAATTTGGGAGGCAGGGCCTCATGCAAATGAAGATATAGCTGCAGCGTTAGTAGGTGAATTACTTGAGCCTACTGAGAAAGAAGAAGATGTGTTGAGAGATGTAGACGAATATTTGCCAGAGCAGACTGGTATTGATGAGTCATCATCTGCAACCGAGTCAGAGGAAATGGAGGAAATTGAAGTAGAAGCTCCAGAATCAGTGTCTACAGAACCTAATGTTCAGATTGGAACGTATGGATCTAGGTTAGTAGTCAATGAAGATGCTTCGAGGAGGAGAGTATCACGAGTATCTGATGATTCTGATTTTGAAGAGGAGGAAGTTGCACAATTAGTGACGAGGCAACGGGCCAAGCGTCATAGGTTTACGCAAGGATCATCTTCAGCATCAGCAGCACAACCAGAAACTCCGCAACCTCAAAATCCTCAATCTCAAGAACCTCAGGCCACCACTCCACCACCACCACCACCTCGCGATGAACCATATATTCCATCGCCAATCATTCCTACACCTATACAGTCTATTCCATCAACCTCGACCACATATGCTGACAACCAAAGGTTTTTGCGCTTAAAAGATAGAGTCGACTTCCAGGAACTCCAAATCTTTGGGCTAACAAGGGCGATCGGAGAAATTCAGACGCATAATGCAAATCTTGACAAAGAGAATGCCGATTTAAAGAAGATTGTGGAGAAAGTTCAGGAAGAAAACACAGAGCTAAAATCCTTTGTAGCAGATCAGGCAGCTGAGATAAGGGCGATGCGCTCCCTAATTGAGCAGTTAATGAAAAATTTACAGGCTCAGGGGGAGACGTCGTGCCGTGATCAGGCAATACAGAGGCCGAGAGAAGATGATGATGAAGACAACCAAGGCAATGATCCCAGCCCTAAAAGTCAGAATGAGCCAGTAGATTTTTTTGCTGCTCAGACTGCTCAATCTCAGGGGGAGCCTAGTCTAGCAGAAGGAGAAGTAGGAGAAGCAAGTTCATCTAAGCCTACAGATTTTGAGATTAGTGAGATGATCGATGCTCTCATGGATCTTGATGATGATCCGATGGTTTTAGGTTTTGATTGTGACGATGAAGAGCTAGAAGAGGGTGAGTTTGTACCTGAAGAGATAGTTGACTGGCAATCAGATGACGAGGTATGTGCTGATGACGATGATGAAGCTGATGAGATCGTCGTACAGCAGAACCCTATCACTGATACATACGTGATAGATGGGAATGATATTGTTAACGTAGAGGTTGTGAATGCTGCGTTAAACGTTGAGCCATCAGTAGAGGAACCAGCCAGAGAACTAACAAATGAAGAGAAAAGAAAGTTATGGTTCAGAGCTGAAAAGAAGGAATTAGAGCTTAAAAAGAAAATGAGGGTGTCGGGTACTGGGAAGTTGTCTGCACGCATATTAAGCTGGTTCTTTGATCGAGAACTGCAGCTATTCATAATTAAGAGGAAAGACGGGCTCTAGTACCTGAGACGAACACTGAAAGCTTTCAATTCACTGCCAAAGATCGAAATCACAGCGTTAGCATGGAAAGATCTGATTAACATTGGCAATGATCCCTACGCAGACGTAATTGCAAGAATCATAAGAAAAGAGGGAAGATCAAGGAAGTTTGAGCGACTGAATCCAAGGGTTGGAAGAAGAGTAGAAGATCCTTCACGTATTGATCCTCTAACTGGACGACCTTGGATGAGGATCCACTACAAACCAGTAAGATGTCTTAAAAAGGTGCCTCTCAAGCCTATGCCACAGAATGTCTTGAAGAATCTACATTGGTGGTATGCTGAGACTGAGACTGGAGAAGCGGTCATGGAAGACTTTGAAGAAAACGTTATATCCTCTTCACCTGGTAAACCTTTCTAGAGATGATCTTCATATTTTGCATGCCTGTAAGATTTCTAGTGATGCACATATGGATAGTGAAACTAGGAAATATGAGAATGTAGTCAAAGTATGTGTTGAAAAAGGCTTGTATGCTGGAAGTAGTTTGAATAAATAATAAACAGAGTTCTTAATCAAATGTGTGAATTATTAGAAGCTATCGTCAAGGGGGAGTCTGTTGGTACACCTTGTGTGACGATACCAGTCTAAGTGATCTTACATTGTGATTTAGCAAGTGTTTGTTATATATGTTTATATATGGTTGATATTTATTAGTATTTGTATGTTTGAACTTGATGTAACGTATTACAAGAAGTTCAAACATAAAGTACAAAGATAAAATCAATCATAAAGTAAAAACATAAGTTTCAATGCTAAGTTGAGTATGTGAATTAGTTAGATTCGAATTATATAAGGCTTGACATTCGAATCTGTGATAGATTCGAATGTAGCCCTAGATTCGAATGAAGGCAGATTCGAGAGTGTCAATGTGGACAAACTCGAATGGGCCTTGGGCCGGATTCGAGTTTGGCCCATAACAGTCTCGAATCAGCCTCTATAATTAGGGATAGACTCGATTAATTATCAGACTTTTTGCAGAATTCGTGAGGGATTAAGCATTAAGCGATCTCGAGTTTATCATTAGTGTTAGTGCCGTTTCGGAGAGAATCAGTTCGTAGGATCGTTCGTGTGTCGTTCGTTCAGCCTCTGATAGTCTCCGTGTTTCGTGTGTGAGAGTTGTTTCCGTCTACCCGTTAACGAGGATTCCGCACTCGTTGACGGTTCCGCGTCTAGATAGATCTCGTATTGGTAGACCTTACATTAGTTATGTTAATGCACAAGGACAACCCAAAACCAACTTGGTTTGGGTTTACTCCACTACTAACTAAGCTTTTATTTGTGCAGGGCAACCACAGGTCACCTCATAAAACAAGATGGCATTTGGACAGTGGATGCTCTAGGCACATGACAGGCAATTCTGAGTGCTTGTCAAATTTCAAAGGCTTTGAAGGAGGGTTTGTTGCATTTGGAGGAAACTCCAAAGGAGGTAAGGTTACAGGTAAAGGTACTGTTAATGCAGACAACATGATTTTCAATGATGTTTTGTATGTTGAACAGCTTAAGTATAACTTATTGAGTGTGTCTCAAATCTGTGACAAACAAAATATTGTTTTGTTTACAGATTCTGAGTGCATTGTCCTTTCAAAAGATTTTACAATTCCTGAAAATCTTGTTTTACTAAGAACCCCAAGAAAGGATAATGTATACTGTTTGGACACAGAACTTTTGTCCAAATCAAGTACTTTAAGCTGTTTGATATCCAAAGCATCATCCAATGAGTCTGCTCTTTGGCACAGAAGGATGTGTCACATGAACTTCAAATCCATGAATGTTTTGGTCAAAAAGAACTTGGTAAGAGGCTTACCACAAAAGGAGTTCATATGTGATGATCATTGTGTAGCATGTCTTAAGGGCAAGCAACACAAAACTTCTCATAAGGCCAAAGAAAAAAATTCAATCTCTTCTGCACTTCATCTGATTCATATGGATCTATTTGGTCCAATATCTGTTTTGAGTTTGAATAAAAGGGCTTACTGTTTAGTCATTGTTGATGATTTCACCAGGTTTACTTGGGTTTACTTTCTTAGGTCTAAAGATGAAACTGCTGAGCTAGTTAAAACATTTATTCTTAAGATAGAAAACCAATCCAACTCAAAAGTTAAGGTGATACGATCAGACAATGGAACTGAGTTTAAAAACCATATTCTAAACAGTTTTTGTGAGTCCAAAGGTATTGCTAGGCAATATAGTGCACCAAGAACACCACAGCAAAATGGTGTAGCTGAAAGAAAGAACAGAACATTAATTGAGGCTGCTAGAACCATGCTAGCTGATTCAAAACTGCCAATGACTTTCTGGGCAGAAGCAGTAAATACAGCTTGTTATGTTCTCAATAGGGTTCAGGTTGTTCAATCACAAGCGAAAACTCCATATGAGTTATTTCATAATACACTACCCTTAATAGCCTTTTTCAAATCTTTTGGCTGTCCATGCACTACTACAAATTGAAGCTAATGCAACACTTTTGATGCAACACTTTTAAAAATTGTTGCCTTTTTATTTAAGTTTGCTCTAAAGCAACACATTGACAATAAGTGTTGCATATAATGATTTAATGCAACACTTTTTTTAAAGTGTTGCCATTTTTACTAAAAAAATGCAACAATTTTCTAAAGTGTTGTAATTTTTACTAAAAATTGCAACATTTGTTTAAAATGTTGCATATTTCAATAAAAAATGCAACACATTTTTAGAGTGTTGCAATTATAATGAAAAAGTGCAACACATTTTAGAGTGTTGTATTTATAATGAAACAAATGCAACACATTTTTAGAATGTTGCATTTATAATGAAAAAAATGCAACACATTTTTTAGAACATATAACATTTTTTAAGTGTTGCATTTTTAATGAAAAAAACATGACATGTTTACTACTACAAAAACTCTATTCAAGCCCCTTTATTATAACCAGGTTAAGAAAAAAAACTTTAAAACCTTGGTACAACTTAATCCCGTGTTTTTTAAACACATAAAGCCCGTTTTTTATTTAAAACCCGGTCCTATTTACAACAGAAAGACAACACACATTTTCATCCTCCTAATAAACTAATTTTTTATTTTCCCGCTCTTTTTCCAAAAATAAAAGAATTTAATTTTAAAAAATAGTAAAAATAAAAGAATTTAATTTTAAAATAATTTTTTTACAATAAAATTTAAAAACTTTAGTATACAATAAACTTTAAAAACTTTATGAAATTATAATTAAATACTTTAGTATACAATAAAATTTAACAACTTTTTATTATCAAATCTTTATATGTTAGTTATGAAACTTTGACACATTAAAAAAAATAATCATTCAAATTTCAAATGCATTTTCGTTAATAAAAATTTGTATTAATATTTTCCAAAACTTCAATAAATGTTGAAAAAATTATATTTTAAAATAACTTAATTTCGAATAATCTTAATTAATATTTATTTATTAAGTTGACGGTAGAATTGTTGTATCAAGTTTTAATCAGTCAGACAATAAATATGTATTCTTAATAAAAACATCTTCACCAACAAAACTTGTATATGGTTTAATTTAAAATCTTTGACAAATTTATACAATTTAAATTAATATATTTTATAAATATTAAAAATACAAAATAATTATCATTTAATAATACATGTTAGATGGTAGAATTTCTTGAACACCCTCTCACCTTCTCTATCTTCTTTCTCTCTCTACCGAAACCCCTACTCGTTTCTCCGGCCGCCGCTCACCGTCTGCCGCCGCTCACCTGCAACTAGTAACACTACTGATTTCTCCATCCCCCTCTCTCTCACTCGCTCCGTCTCCCTCTCAAAACGAACGACAGCGGCCTCAAACCTAGCACCGCCGCCGCCGCCACATTATGTCTCCGTCACCACCCTCGGCCTCACTCGCTCTCCCTATCACTCAATCACCGCAATCGATGCTCATTCATCTGCCATCACCACACAACCACCGCCGCTGAACAAGGAATGTCCGTTGGTGCAGCGCCGCCACTAGAACCGCCGCTTCTCGTACTCGCCGCTGCTCGCCAACAACGGTTTGATTTCAAAATCATTGCTACCGATTTCAATTTCTTCTGTTAATGGGTTTCGTTTTTGAATCTTCTGGGTTTTGTTTTTTTGAATCTGTTGAAGTTAGGCTTTTTGTTTGAATGTGAGTTAGGGTACGAATGTTTCTGATTTCACTCTATTAATCCTTTAATGTTTCTGCATTAGATATACATGAATGTGTTATGTAGGGGTGCATTTGATGATATTTGCATTTACATCAACAGCTCCATTTCCTTTTCTTGAAAGAAACAGAAGTCAGAAAGAAAAATGCTGAAATTATATGTTGATTGAATATCCCAACCATCTCGTGCAGTTCTCATATTATGCAAGTAAATTAATTCATACATTTTCCTAAATTGACTTTCTGATTATTGACCATAATTTGTTGTTTTTAGTTCTTGAAAGTATCAAGTATATATACATTTCTTGCTCTTTGATCATTCTTGTCTAATTTTCAGTTTCTTATGGATGTTATTTGAAGGGTAAACGGGATAGATATCTTGTCTTATAAAATTAGTAGAATGGTGATGCATTTGGTTGTGTTAGTAGAATGGGTGAAGTTGATGTAGGCAAAATGTAAATTGATTTTGTATTTCTTATGAGAACAGTTAAAAGTGAGAGCGGCGCTATCATTTCTGATCGATGAAAAATTGTATCAGGATCAGATGATCACTATGTGCTTGTATGGGATAAACAGACAACACAACTTTTAGAAGAGCTCAAGGGCCATGATGCTGAGGTTTTTATGCTTAACTCATTAACTTGTGTATTTCACGTCAATATATTTTTTCATTTATTAGGAGACCCTTGTTAGTTCCAGTATTAGTAGTATCTAATCTTATGCTTTGTATGCCATATGTTGCTAGAATACATGTTACAGAGAGTATGATGAAACCATCGGATACTTGCTTTTGAGTACTTGAGTTATATATGATGGCAAGATGCAATTAATAATCAGCTTATTTCATAATAGAAGAGCATAAAATGGTTTTCCATCAATTTTTTTTTTGTTAAGTCTTAGTCGTGGATATGTGAATGAAGTTATTAGTTTTACAACTTTCATGAATTGATAACCATATTTTCTAAAATTTTCTACAATGATTTGTATAACACAAAAGTAGGCAACGTAATGTTTTTATAAACAAAATCATACTTGTATGAATGACCAAATAACATTTTTCTTTTCTTCGCTGTTCATTCTGACTTCACTAAATACCAACAACAGCTTCCATAAAATATATAAGAACACATAATGCATGCTTTCATGGTTCTCAGGCTTGCTTTTTAAATTGGTTCATTGTGCTTTGGAAATTTACTATTGCAAATTGGTTCTCATGCTTACTTTTTAACAAATATGGAGCAGATCAATTTAATTTTAACCAATATGGAGCAGATCAAGTTTTGTAGTTCATCACTTATTCTTGTAGGGCTTGGCTATGAAAGATTGAAAGGTATTCTTCTTGTTTATGTATGTCCTTCATTAAACATTCTTTCTGTGTATTTCCTCAATCAAACATTCTTTATCTAGAAAGCATGCTTTCATGGTTTTGGTTTTGTGTTGATGCTTCTTTAAGTTGGTGAACCAATGGAAGACAAGAATTTTATTGTTAAAATGCTTCAGGAAAAAAGAAAGTTTGCATGAGCATTCTGCTCATTTGGATGTAAGTGCGGTTTAAATTATAATATATTTTAAAAAAATTATATACGCTTTGGACCAGGTTATTTAGTAATAAAATTACATATGTATGCACAGGTATGCTGCTGTTTTTGCAGCTTTAGTTGTTGGATTGGCTTGCTTGTTTGGGATTGACTTTGGTGCAAAGCTGCTTGCTTCACTTGCAAAGTGTTTTGAGGTTACATTGTTGTTCCTGAGATTGACTTTGGTGCAAAACATATATGATTAGGCAGGTAACTCATCTAATTCTAGATTATTTCGCATTTCCAAACTACGAATATTTAATAAACTTAGTCGAATTAGTGTATAATGACTAGGGTATCTAGAATAAGAGTTGACCATATGACACATGCTTACCTTGTATTTGGATGGGCTACATGAGAACAAACAGCTTACTAATCATGTTTTATATAAGATTGTTAACTGATGACTTTATACCATTGTTATTGACAAAATTTGTTCCTATTATCACGTTATTAAATTCTTCTTATTATAATAACTTCAATATATGTGATTATTTGTATAATTTTGTAACGGATATTGAGGCTTATGGAGTTGATCTCAACAATCACTTAACCTTATTTTCTCATGGTTAACTTCATATAGATACTGTTAGTAGTGGCATCCATGTGGTTTAAGCATCCTTTGGCTATTTAACTAATTGTTGCGTTGTTATTTCTTTGATTGACAGAAGGAGAGAATGAGAGTTGTACGTGATAAGCGTAGGTTTCGTATGAAAGAAGGAGAGTTGGGCATGATAAGCATCAGTTTCGTATGAAAGAAATTACAAGAAGAGGAATTGAATATGTATTCCCGAGAATGTAATTTACTTTTTTGTTGTATCACTTATACATTTGATGATTCTTAGTATGGTTGTAGACGTTTATATACTTGAAATATTTTTTGTATTTGCATTAAATTTAAAAATAATGAATGTATGTCTTTTGTCTAGAAAATATTGCATTTATGTAATTTAAAACAATAATAAAGTGTTGCAATAGATTGACAATGATGTTGCATTTACATAATGACAACATTTGATAAGTGTTGCATTTGATAAGTAAAGTGTTGCTATAAGTTGGTAACAATAAATTAAAAGTGTTGCTTTAGAGTATAAAAAATGTTGCATTTAAAAAGTGTTGCATTTATAAAATAATGGCAACACATTAAAAGTGTTGCTTTAAAATATAAAAAGTGTTGCATTTAAAAAGTGTTGCATTTATAAAATAATGGCAACACTTTTGAAAAGTGTTGCATTATCTAGTGAAAGTGTCGCTTTAGACCTAAGGCGACGTTGGCTAAGGTTGCACTACATAAAGTGTCGCATTAGGCCTATAGCAACACTTTTAAGGCCTAACACAACACTTTTCCCATGTTGCTTTAGGTTCATTTTGTTGTAGTGATGTACCATTCTTCACACTAAGACTCACTTAGGGAAGTTTGAAAGTAAGGCTGAAGAAGGTTTATTTGTAGGATACTCAAATCAAAGCAAAGCCTATAGAGTATATAACAGTGTGTCTAAAACCATTGAAGAAAGTGCCAATGTTGAATTTAATGAAAATACTGCAAATGTCAAAGGTACTGGTCCTGATTGGTTGTTTGATTTAGATTCACTAACAAATTCTCTGAGCTTTGTTGAGTATACTGCAGAATCTGATGAACACAGGATTGAAGCTGTCAACACAAATTCTCATGCTGGTAGCACAAATGATCAAGCTGTTGGCCCAAAGTTTCAAACTGCTGCAGATTCAAATAATTGGGATGAGTATACAATTATACCACTTCTGTCTTATGACCCTCCGGGGGTTCTGAATGCTCAACATGATTCAAATCCAGACAATGAAGTGCAGCTCCCAAGTCCTGAGAGAACAGCTCCAACACAAAGGGAAACAGTCCCAGATTCAAGTCAAGCTGTTCCAAAAGCTGACCCATCAACTAGTCCTGATGGAGATGATACAAATCTTGGATCCTCTTTCCAGACTGATAGAGAGCCTACACTCAGGGTTCACAAGTATCATCCTCTCAATCAAATAATGGGTGATCCACGTACTCCTGTACAAACAAGGACAATGGTTCACAATGAGCCTGCTGCTGCTGAACCAATGTACAGTTTCTGAATTTAGTCTAGCTGCATTTGAACATGCCTGTTTCATGTCTCAGCTAGAACCTAAAAAGGCTTCAGAAGCTTTGAAAGATTCATCCTGGATTGAGGCAATGCAGGAAGAGCTACTACAATTCAAGATTCAGAATGTATGGACACTTGTTGATCTTCCTAAAGGAAAGAGAGACATTGGTACAAGATGGGTGTTCAGAAACAAGAAGGATGAGAGAGGGATAGTCATCAAGAACAAATCAAGACTAGTAGCACAAGGGTACACTCAAGAGGAAGGAATAGACTATGATGATGTCTTTGCTCCAGTAGCAAGAATTGAAGCAATCAGACTATTCTTAGCTTATGCAAGCTTCAAAGGGTTCAAAGTGTATCAAATGGATGTGAAGTCTGCTTTTCTGTATGGCACAATTGAAGAAGAGGTCTATGTGTGTCAACCTCCTGGTTTTGAGGACTACAAGTTTCCAGACAGAGTCTACAAACTAGACAAGGCCCTCTATGGACTTCACCAAGCCCCTAGAGCATGGTATGACACTTTGTCATCATACCTTCTACAGATGGATTCAAGAGAGGTACTCTGGACAAAACATTATTCACAAAGTCCATCAAATCTGAGATTCTGTTTGTACAAATATATGTTGATGATATTATCTTTGGGTCAACCAATGACAGTCTGTGCAAAGAGTTTGAGGCTTTAATGCACAAAAAGTTTCAAATGAGTTCAATGGGAGAACTCACCTTCTTTCTAGGATTGCAGGTCAAGCGAAAGCCCACAGGACTCTTCATAAGCCAATCAAAGTATGTTAAAGACATACTGGAAAAGTTTGTGTACAAAGATACCAAAGTTGCAAGTACTCCAATGGATCCTCACAAGCAGCTTCATACGGACAAAGATGAAATAGATGTGGACATTCATCTATACAAATCTCTTATAGGATCTCTTATGTATCTAACATCTTCTAGACCTGATATCATGTTTGCTGTTTGTGTTTGTGCCAGGTTTCAATGTTCTCCAAAGGACTCCCATCTGGTTGCTGTTAAGAGAATCTTTAGATATCTCAAAGGCCAACCACATTTAGGCCTTTGGTATCCTAAAGACTCTTCTCTTAAATTAACAGCCTATTCTGACAGTGATTATGGAGGATGCAACATTGACAGAAAATCCACAACTGGTGGATGTCAATATTTGGGAGCAAGATTGGTCTCTTGGCAGTGCAAAAAACAAACAACTGTCTCCACTTCATCTACTGAAGCAGAATATGTAGCAGCTGCAAGTTGCTGCTCCCAAGTGATGTGGATTCAGAATCAACTGAGAGACTATGGTATGAATTTCCTATCCCCTCCCATTTATATTGACAACTCAAGTGCAATTAGCATTGTACAAAATCCAGTGAAATTTCCCAAAACCAAGCATATAGACATTAGATTTCATTTTATAAGGGACTGTAATGAGAAGAAATTAATCCAAGTTACCAAAATTCATACTGATGATCAGTTAGCTGATCTATTTACAAAACCATTTGATGTAGGAAGATTCACCTTCCTAGTATCAAATATTGGCATGGTTAATATGGATTAATTTGTTTTTCTTTATTTTCTCTTATTTCATGAAAATTATAAATATGATTGATTAAGGGGGAGTCACTGTTTCATTAGCAGTTACTTAATTGTCAACTAACAGCTTGAGTCTTTTCTCAAGCTGCTAGTTCATTTTCTCGGACTGTTAGTTGTTTCACTTGATTTGTCAAAGTGTGTAGGGTAATATGGTAATTTGCATAAGTGTGTGCGCAGGTTTAGATATTTTCAAAACCTTTAAAGGTTCGAGTTTCGTTCTATTGTAACTACCAGTTGCAAAATATCTTCCACACCCTTTCTTCGATTCTCTGAGCAATTCCCACGCACATCACTGAAACCCTAATTCATCGATCATCAATGGAGTTCGTCAAAGAACACAATTGTCTACCCTACTCTCTCAAACACGCTGATCTTGCACCGTTCCACGACATGATGGATTTCCTTCGAAGTTCCCATATCCATCATGTCCTTACTATCAATCCCACTATCTACATCTCTCATATTGAACAGTTCTGGAAACATGCCTTCCTCAAAACCGTTAATGGAGTCACATCTTTGACATCCAAAATTGATGGCAACACTGTTTCTATCACCGAGGAGATCATACGCCAACACCTGCATCTTTAAGATGCCTCAGGTATAACAGACTTATCCCTTACTGCTTTACATAACGGTCTTCATAATATTGGTTATAGGGGACCTGCTGAATCTTTTACTTTCTTTAAAACAAATTTTGCCCCTAAGTGGAAGTATCTTGTACATATTATTCAGCAATGTATAAGCCCAAAAAGAACTGGTTGGTCAAAATTTTCATCAAATATAGCCACTGCCTTAGTGTGTCTATCAACGGGCCAACAGTTCAATTTTGCTAATATGATCTTTAAGGGTATGCTAAGGCATCATGCCCTAAAATATGAGAAATTTTTGATGTATCCTAGATTCTTGGCTGAAATTATTGCAAGAACTTGCAGTAATTTCAATATACATAAAAGGATTCATGTTTCCCATTGTAACATCCCAAAATTTAATTATTGTAATTTGTGGATATTTAGTTTAAATTTCGTAAATTATATGATTAAGTTGGATTATTAAAGAAAATATATTCGGAAAATTTAAAAGTTGGCTGCTATTTTAAGAAATTAAGAAATTTTAGAGTTTCGAATTATTATAATTAAGTATGATGATTTTAAATTATTTATGAAGATAAAATAAAGATTAAATCTTTATTTAAGAGAATTAGATAAGTTGGGGGTTTAAATTGTCAAAAGATGATAATTGTGAATAAAAAAAAGACTTTTGTCTTTTCATTTTTCACAAACACCCCATTTCATGTGTCTGCTCTCTTCTTCTCTCTAAAAAGAAAAGAAACCCACGGTTCTTATATCATCAAATCAAGAAAGCAACGAAAACGTTAAATTAGAGGCTGAAAACTCGGATTCGAGTTGCATTGGAGAAGCTATAATCATTACAACAAGCAATTTAAGGTAAATATCTCTCAAACTCTTGAATTTAAGGATTTAGAGATCGGTTTTTATAAAAAATTAAAACACTGATTTAGGCTTCAAATTATTGATGCATGTTAAATATTCTTGTGGGTTTGTATAAATCTAGTGTTGTAGAAGTGGTGTACAAAATTTGAGGTTCTAATTTTGGTTAAATCTTAAGATTTTGGAAAATTTATACAAGTTCTGTGTGTTTTCGTGGGTTCTGTGTATTCACTTTGATAATACCAAAACTATAAGGAGAATACCGAAACCTTAAAGGTTTCGGTATGTGTGTGTGTGAAGTGTACCGAAACCCACAAAAGAAGAAGTACTGAAACTTATGTTTGATAGTGAAAGCTTATACTGAAACTCTAGCATGTACCGAAACCATGAAGGTTTCGGTACTAAGTACCGAAACTCCCTTCCCTTACCGAAACCAACATATATTATTGAAACTCTTTGTACTGAAACCATAGTGTGTACCGAAACCAAGAGGGGTACCGAAACCTTTAAGGTTTCGGTACATATACCGAAACCCACACCCACCTACTGAAACTTTGGATTTAATACAGAAACCTTGAATCTGACCCATGTGAACCGAAACCAAGTATGGGAAACACTGAAACTTTAAAGGTTTCGGTATTTGATTCTTTCAAAAGCAGTAATAAATATATATATATATATATATATATATATATATATATATATATATATATATATATATATATATATATATATATATATATAAGTACAGATAAAATTATCTGGGTTTGGGTTTAATTAGAGAAAATAAAATGGAACCGGACGGACATTCTATATTTCAGACATTTTTATGGACAGTTTGGCAATCTCAAATATTGGAAATTAAAGGATAAACTTCAATATAATTTCGATGGATTAGCACGATGTATTGGGAAATTTAGCGAGACTCATTATAAAACGAGAGATTTATGGTATTATTAAAGGGATTAATTGGGACCAATAAGACCATTCAGAAAGAGGATTTAAATATGAGTTTCGGGTGTCGGTTCTGAAATGTTGTAATACTTATGATTGTACAAATTAATGTCAATTTGTTAAAGAAAACGTAATAATGATATGTTTATCATACGGAAATGTAACAGGTCCCTTGTGGTGTTGTTTAACCCACAGTGGGGTACTTGGGGAGTCCGGTTGAAAGCCCGAAGAGAAATAAAATTGCTTAAAGTTTAATAACGCACCCACTGTGAGTACAGTAGATTTCGCATGATTATATCTGTTTTATGTTAAGCTTTGCCTGCTGAGACATGTTGTTTCATTTGTTTGGTTGGAATTCTACTAACTTGCGTAGATTTAGATGCACATTCTTTCTTGTTGCATGTCCGTTCGATTGTTGTGCATCTAGTGATGGACCGGTGGGTCGCATCGATAACTCTGATGTTACTGTGGTATATGACGCTGGAGCTGATCCCTCCAGGTCTCTTATATAAAAATATATGTATAATTAATTCTGCTTTATATCAACATATATATATATATATATATATATATATATATATATATATATATATATATATATATATATATATATATATATATATATATATATATATATATATATATATATATATATCTCACATACAATACACACACTGTACCCATTTCACATACATATATATGCATACATGTTGGTCCAATAATGAAAAGAAAAAGAAGATAAGCCTCACACACATATATGCATGCATGCAATTTGAGAAAGAAAAGAAAAGATCTAAAAATAGGTTTCGGTGTCTTTAACATTTATGGGGTTTCGGTATTAACATTACCGAAACCTCTCAGGTTTCGGTATCTTTTTCATAGTCTCGGTATTTAGCATATTTCAGTAGTGAGTTTCGGTATCTAGTAATTTAATAAACTCTCATAAGGCTTATCAAGGCATGAGTGTAAGACATAATCATCTTCATTGTCACTTGATACAAATTCCTAGTACTATAGGATATTAAACGTCCTTCTTGTTACAACATGCAATGGTGAGTTTTCCGGTATTCTCATGCAAACTTGATCTACTTGATCCACTTTGTCACATTATTCACAATACACAATCTCCTAGAGAATTTGCTCTCATTACAAGGATCTACATTTCCACAATGACAACACACTTGAAATCTCTTAGGATTTCCATTTTTATTAGATCTTTATCTCTCATAACCATAGCATCTTACATTTACGGATCATATTTTCCTGTGTGTATTCTTCTACATCTCAGATGTAAATTATAGGACTTGGCTTCTTTCCTATGAATTTGTATGAAAGATCCATAAGCATTTGACAATCTCATTCTTATAATTATCCAAAAATATTTTTCTACTTTTTCCTAAACAAGTTTCAACATAAATTTAGGTCGGCTTTATTTCTTATTTGTCGTATTCGCTATATGTTTAAGCATGTACTTCTCTTTTCAGCCTAGCTCTTCATATTTAATGAGAACAATTTAAATATTTTCAAGACTCTTCTTTAAATATGACTTAATAAGTGTCACTAGCGGAGTTCAATTTTTACTTAACAGACAAAAGAACAAGGTACTAGAACAAGTTTCTCACGTCCTCATGTTGTTTCTTCCTATGCTCTTTCTCATACTTAGTCTTGACTTCAATACTAGCACCAAAACTGGTATTACATAAGCCTATCTGACATTTCTTGTTTTCAATGATGATGACTTACATTATTTGCTTTTAGTTATTAGGGAGTGAGAGCACCTCTAGCTTTCTTATTAATTTTAAGCATGTTTAGATATATAGTAAATAGCATAGAATATAGGAACATGTAGCATTCCTATTCTACCCCATATGCCCAAATCCTGAAGTGATGTCATAACTTATCTCAGTTCAAATCAATGCCTAGATATTCAAAGTTAATGTCTTTGCTTAAAAGTTTGAGTCCAAGTGTCCTATCACATCCTTGCTTTAATCACGCTTGCTTATCCCAGGAATAATAATAATTGCATAAAGCTAAATAAAATATTACAATAAGTCTTGCACTACACGTGCTTCAAGGTTACAGTACTAAGTTGCTAAAAACATCACAATATAATTAAAAGCAGCTACCCAGAGGACTTATCTCACTTTCAGCTTGTGGTATAGCTTTATAGTGCCTTGGGATCTTGTCACATCCTTGCTTTAATCACGCTTGCTTATCCCAGGAATAATATCAATAGCCATAAACAAAATAAAAAGTCTAAAGCTTGCATAAATCTAAATAAATATTACAATATGTCATGCACTACACGTGCTACAAGGTTACAGTACTAAATTGCTATTACATCACAATATAATTAAAAGCAGCTACCCAGACCCCAAGGCACCATAAAGCTATACCACAAGCTGAAAGTTAGCTAAGTCCTCTGGGTTGATCAGATAATAGACCTATGCAGAAGGTCCAGCTTGTTCTTTACCTTTTCCTGTAAAAATTGTGAATAGCAACTATAAGCTAAAGCTTAGTGAGTGAACAGATATTCAAGAATGCATGTAAAATATGAGGCGAAAGTGCCTATAAAGGCATGTTATGCTTGCTTGCTTGCTTGCTTATTACCCAGAAAGAATGCTTGCACAATTGAGACATTTCCCGCAGAAAGGAGATGCCACCACTAGGGGTTACCGCTTCCGATGATCAGTCGGTGATACGGGGCTAGCTACCCGCATAATGCTTGGGATAGTGGTGAGCATCAGAATTGCTTGCTTGCTATGTATAATGCTTATGAAAATGCACAAAGAAACGCTCAAACAAAGCTTGCTGTATGATATGCAGAACAATAAACAGATAACGGTATATTATGCACATTAATAGATCAGGTGTAAGATCCGGCTAAGCTGGGTATCGCATGTACCACAGTGTTCGCCTTCACTCACAACAGTCTATTGAATTCCAAGGAAGGCATATAGAAGCAAATTATGTCTCAATTTCATAAAATACATGTAAACAAGAATAACTGTTACTCACAGTACTGAAAATGCTTGCACCGACTATTCTATGCTTTAAATTGCTCTGAAATGCTTGCACTTGCTTATCTAGGCTTTATTATGGCTTTGCATTATTTCTGAAGGCCGACTCTTTAAATAAGCTTTAACCCGTATCCGAACTATTATGCTTTAATTAATAATGAGCATACAGTGATGTGTCTGTAATTTTATATTACAGAACATGTAACAAATTAATGAACTTGCTTAAAATTAAAGTATCTAAAATTGTAATTTCTTGCTAAATATTTTGCAGATTTTAAATATACTTAAGTTTGACCAATGGTTACTTAATTAAATTTAAGAATATATATATATATATATATATATATATATATATATATATATATATATATATATATATATATATATATATATATATATATATATATAGATTTGGGTTCAAATGAGTACCACTAGTTTTGCGGAGTACCGGAGGTACCTCGCTTAAAACCATTTTTTTTGAAATTTTTTTTCATAATCATGTTTAAATTAATAATATAAGACTACTTGCAAAAAATCACACCTAAAAACACACTATAACTATGTGAAACGTGCAAGTTCACATGAACTGCACTGTTGTGAATGTATGTTCACAGCTAAGCATGTTCACATAAATTTTTTCACGTTCACATGACTTCTAAGAGGCTAGAAAGTGTGAATGTTGTTAATTTTTTTACGAATAGGCTTATATTATTTGTATCTAAATTAAAATGAAAAAAAAATTAAAAAAAAAACTTTTTTTCGGAGCATGTTCACATATAAAACCCGTGTGTTCACAGATACTCACGGTACTCTACATTTTTTAGGTACTCACACGAACCATATTCTATATATATATATATATATATATATATATATATATATATATATATATATATATATATATATATATATATATATATAAAAGATTGATTAAACATGCTTTGTCTTAATTTAGATAAAAAGTATGTTGCTATATACGTTCATTGGATCACACTATATATTCATGAATTTATTATTAAAAAAAAATAATAAGTTAATTGATTACTGTTTTGGTTTCAACAATACCGAAACCTTGAAGGTTTCGGTAGTTTGCAAATGGTTTCAGTAGTGAAGAGGGTTTCGGTATCCATATATAGTTTCTATAGGTTTTTGTATTAAAAAGGTTTCAGTATTCAACAAGGTTTCTGTACATCCCATATAGTTTAGGTATGTTTCACTAGGTTTCACTATATATACCGAAACCTTTTGAGGTTTCACTATATACCGAAACCTTTTAAGGTTTCACTAGGTTTCACTATATATACTGAAACCTTTTAAGGTTTCACTATGTTTCATTATATATACGGAAACCTTTTAAGGTTTCACTAGGTTTCACTATATATACCGAAACCTTTTAAGGTTTCACTATATACCGAAACCTTTTAAGGTTTCACTATATATACCGAAACTTTTTAAAGAAAATAGGGAGCAGAGACTTTATAGTGAAATGGGGATGAATGAGCATTAAGTCTCATATTTGGGTATATATATTTATTGAAAGTTTTCATCATCTTCATCTCAAGGATCATCAAAACATTGCAAATAATCAAAGATTCAAGCTATAATCAAACATCAAAGCAACAATCTGCAAGATTCTTGAGGTAATTCTAACTTTTATTCTTTCTTTGGTTCAAAATGAAGCCTACGCTTCTTATGCTTAAGAAACCCAAAAGATCAGAATTTTAACCTTTGAATCTAGCTATGTTTAGTATTAAAAGTTGAAATTAAACTCATGCATGTTATAATTATGAATTGAAATTAAAGAATTTGGATGTGTCGTGACTTGTGTGTTTGCGTGGGTGTATAACACTGAAACCATGAACGTTTCAGTATATATATATATATATATATATATATACCGAAACCCCTCAATACTGAAACCTTGAGATGTACCGAAACCATAAAAGGTTTCGGTAATAATACTGAAACTCCCTTTTGACTAGTGAAACCTTAAAAGGTTTCGGTATATGTAGTGAAACCTAGTGAAACCTTAAAAGGTTTCGGTATATATAGTGAAACCTAGTGAAACCTTAAAAAGTTTCGGTATATATAGTGAAACCTAGTGAAACCTTAAAAGGTTTCGGTATATAGTGAAACCTTAAAAGGTTTCGGTATATATAGTGAAACCTAGTGAAACCTTAAAAGGTTTCAGTATATATAGTGAAACATAGTGAAACCTTAAAAGGTTTCAGTATATATAGTGAAACCTAGTGAAACCTTAAAAGGTTTCGGTATATAGTGAAACCTCAAAAGGTTTCGGTATATATAGTGAAACCTAGTGAAACATACCTAAACTATATGGGATGTACAGAAACCTTGTTGAATACTAAAACCTTTTTAATACAAAAACCTATAGAAACTATATATGGATACCGAAACCCTCTTTACTACTGAAACCATTTGCAAACTACCGAAACCTTGATTGTTGAAACCAAAACAGTAATCAATTAACTTATTATTTTTTTTAATAATAAATTCATGAATATATAGTGTGATCCAATGAACGTATATAGCAACATACTTTTTATCTAAATTAAGACAAAGCATGTTTAATCAATCTTATATATATATATATATATATATATATGTATATATATATATATATATATATATATATATATATATATATATATATATATATATATATATATATATATATATATATATATATATATATATATATATATATATATATATTCTTAAATTTAATTAAGTAACCATTGGTCAAACTTAAGTATATTTAAAATCTGCAAAATATTTAGCAAGAAATTACAATTTAAGATACTTTAATTTTAACCAAGTTCATTAATTTGTTACATGTTCTGTAATATAAAATTACAGACACATCACTGTATGCTCATTATTAATTAAAGCATAATAGTTCGGATACGGGTTAAAGCTTATTTAAATAGTCGGCCTTCAGAAATAATGCAAAGCCATAATAAAGCCTAGATAAGCAAGTGCAAGCATTTCAGAGCAATTTAAAGCATAGAATAGCCGGTGCAAGCATTTTCAGTACTGTGAGTAACAGTTATTCTTGTTTACATGTTTTATATGAAATTGAGACATATATTGCTTCTATATGATTTCTTTGGAATTCAATAGACTTTTGTGAGTGAAGGCGAACACTGTGGTACAGGCGATACCCAGCTTAGCCGGATCTTACACCTGATCTATTAATGTGCATAATATACTGTTATCTGTTTATTGTTCTGCATATCATACAGCAAGCTTTGTTTAAGCGTTTCTTTGTGCATTTTCATAAGCATTATACATAGCAAGCAAGCAATTCTGATGCTCACCACTATCCCAAGCATTATGCGGGTAGCTAGCCCCGTATCACCGACTGATCATCGGAAGCGGTAACCTCTAGTGGTGGCATCTCCTTTCTGCGGGAAATGTCTCAATTATGCAAGCATTCTTTCTGGGTAATAAGCAAGCAAGCAAGCAAGCATAACATGCCTTTATAGGCACTTTCGCCTCATATTTTACATGCATTCTTGAATATCTGTTTACTCACTAAGCTTTAGCTTACAGTTGCTACTCACAATTTTTACAGGAAAAGGTAAAGAGCAAGCTGGACCTTCTGCTTAGGTCTATTTTCTGATCAACCCAGAGGACTTAGCTCACTTTCAGCTTGTGGTATAGCTTTATGGTGCCTTGGGATCTGGGTAGCTGCTTTTAATTATATTGTGATGTAATAGCAATTTAGTACTGTAACCTTGTAGCACGTGTAGTGCATGACATATTGTAATATTTATTTAGATTTATGCAAGCTTTAGACTTTTTAATTTGTTTATGGCTATTGTTATTATTCTTGGGATAAGCAAGCGTGATTAAAGCAAGGATGTGACAGGATGATGTTCAAATACATGTAACTTCATAAAGAAAAAGGTGTAGTGGAGCCCATGCTGTAACTTCCCAAAATTTAATTATTGTAATTTGTGGATATTTAGTTTAAATTTCGTAAATTATATGATTAAGTTGGATTATTAAAGAAAATATATTCGGAAAATTTAAAAGTTGGCTGCTATTTTAAGAAATTAAGAAATTTTAGAGTTTCGAATTATTATAATTAAGTATGATGATTTTAAATTATTTATGAAGATAAAATAAAGATTAAATCTTTATTTAAGAGAATTAGATAAGTTGGGGGTTTAAATTGTCAAAAGATGATAATTGTGAATTAAAAAAAAAGACTTTTGTCTTTTCATTTTTCACAAACACCCCATTTCATGTGTCTGCTCTCTTCTTCTCTCTAAAAAGAAAAGAAACCCACGGTTCTTATATCATCAAATCAAGAAAGCAACGAAAACGTTAAATTAGAGGCTGAAAACTCGGATTCGAGTTGCATTGGAGAAGCTATAATCATTACAACAAGCAATTTAAGGTAAATATCTCTCAAACTCTTGAATTTAAGGATTTAGAGATCGGTTTTTATAAAAAATTAAAACACTGATTTAGGCTTCAAATTATTGATGCATGTTAAATATTCTTGTGGGTTTGTATAAATCTAGTGTTGTAGAAGTGGTGTACAAACTTTGAGGTTCTAATTTTGGTTAAATCTTAAGATTTTGGAAAATTTATACAAGTTCTGTGTGTTTTCGTGGGTTCTGTGTATTCACTTTGATAATACCGAAACTATAAGGAGAATACCGAAACCTTAAAGGTTTCGGTATGTGTGTGTGTGAAGTGTACCGAAACCCACAAAAGAAGAAGTACTGAAACTTATGTTTGATAGTGAAAGCTTATACTGAAACTCTAGCATGTACCGAAACTTATTGGGGTGTACCGAAACCATGAAGGTTTCGGTACTAAGTACCGAAACTCCCTTCCCTTACCGAAACCAACATATATTATTGAAACTCTTTGTACTGAAACCATAGTGTGTACCGAAACCAAGAGGGGTACCGAAACCTTTAAGGTTTCGGTACATATACCGAAACCCACACCCACCTACTGAAACTTTGGATTTAATACAGAAACCTTGAATCTGACCCATGTGAACCGAAACCAAGTATGGGAAACACTGAAACTTTAAAGGTTTCGGTATTTGATTCTTTCAAAAGCAGTAATATATATATATATATATATATATATATATATATATATATATATATATATATATATATATATATATATATATATATATATATATATATATAAGTACAGATAAAATTATCTGGGTTTGGGTTTAGTTAGAGAAAATAAAATGGAACCGGACGGACATTCTATATTTCAGACATTTTTATGGACAGTTTGGCAATCTCAAATATTGGAAATTAAAGGATAAACTTCAATATAATTTCGACGGATTAGCACGATGTATTGGGAAACTTAGCGAGACTCATTATAAAACGAGAGATTTATGGTATTATTAAAGGGATTAATTGGGACCAATAAGACCATTCAGAAAGAGGATTTAAATATGAGTTTCGGGTGTCGGTTCTGAAATGTTGTAATACTTATGATTGTACACATTAATGTCAATTTGTTAAAGAAAACGTAATAATGATATGTTTATCATATGGAAATGTAACAGGTCCCTTGTGGTGTTGTTTAACCCACAGTGGGGTACTTGGGGAGTCCGGTTGAAAGCCCGAAGAGAAATAAAATTGCTTAAAGTTTAATAACGCACCCACTGTGAGTACAGTAGATTTCGCATGATTATATCTGTTTTATGTTAAGCTTTGCCTGCTGAGACATGTTGTTTCATTTGTTTGGTTGGAATTCTACTAACTTGCGTAGATTTAGATGCACATTCTTTCTTGTTGCATGTCCGTTCGATTGTTGTGCATCTAGTGATGGACCGGTGGGTCGCATCGATAACTCTGATGTTACTATGCTATATGACGCTGGAGCTGATCCCTCCAGGTCCGGTAGGCAGTATGTCATCCCCGATCGTACGTTTGTCTCAGATGGTATATGTATATGCCGAGCTTTGGGCTCGAAGGGGCTGCGGCTCTGGTCCGTACTTGGTGTACGAAGAGAGTAAATGACGTTTGTCGTCGGGGTTACTCTTGGGCTTCATAAAGATTTATAATGTGCGCAATCTATGTATTCACTAAGCATTCGCCTACGTTTTAGTTGTTATAATTTTTACAGGAAAAGGAAAATCAGCTGCGGGACCATCTAGCTAGGTTGTTGTTTGAAGTGAATTGAAGACTCAGTTGCTTATTTGGTAACTTATTGTTGAGATTATTGTTGTAATAAATTTGGGATAATGTAATGTAATTGAAGTTTGTAGATATAGACGTGTAACCTTTGTAGCACTGTAGAGTGATTTGAAATTGTTGTAATAGTTTATTTTGTACTTCATTTGCTTCCGCATTTAATTAAGAAATCAGATCATTATATAAATTACGAATTGGTGATTAATCCTGGGTGTCTTGTTAATGGTGGTTGTTGTGGCAAGGGTAATCACACCCATAGGCACTCTTTACCATCAATAAAACGACTTCTAAAAACAAGTGCCAATGTTTTGACTGTTGATGTCCCATTGCCTTCTGCAATGTTGGACATCATTCCAAGAAACAGAGGAGAGGGTCCTGAGCAGGCTCAGCCTAACATTACTACTTCACCCCCAGGACCCCAACCCTCTCCTCATGATACTCAAATGCCTTCTGTTTCGATTGTTAAGCCCACATCCCCAATCATATTATACAAAAGGAAAAGAGGACCAGGAGCTCCTTCCTCCTCAGCCCTCTTACAAGAGCCAAATAACCCTGTGCAGGAGGACACTTCTGCACAGAATACCCAAAGGGCACCCATTGAGGACACTCCCAACCTCAATCTAGAGGTGGACATCTCAACAGAGATTGTCCATACGGGTTCTGTGGCTGACACTA
Source organism: Centrapalus pauciflorus (assembly GCA_020465985.1). Classification (NCBI taxonomy): domain Eukaryota; kingdom Viridiplantae; phylum Streptophyta; class Magnoliopsida; order Asterales; family Asteraceae; genus Centrapalus; species Centrapalus pauciflorus. Next base: position 114,836 of record JAANYP010007389.1, on the reverse strand, counting down.
CTGTTGCATCTGCACAAGAGGCACAGGACAGGGTCAACATCCATAAGACCACACCTATGGCAACAGAAGGTGTGCAAGCACCATCTGGAAGTCCCCAGTACCAAGAATAGAGGGGCCCAGAGGTTTCTTCTTCTGGTATTCCTGCCAGTGATAGATCACAGGCAACACATTCGTTTGCTGATCTTGAAGCTAGTCTGCAACTTATGCTATTGACGGATCCTAAGCTGCAACCTGTTGTAGCAATGTTGGAATACCATCAGTCCATCATTGCTGCACAGGGGGCACAATTTATTGCACTCAGACAGACAGAAGCTGCTCAAAACTAAAGAATGGATTATCTCCATAAAGGATTCACCCTCTGTGGAAATAAGATCATTAAATTAAAGCAACTGATTCGAACCCAATTGGCAAAGGTTGTCGGTCCTCCTGACCAAACCAATGCTTCCAAAATGGGGGAGAATCAGGAGATCCCTCCTTCAGTCCAAGCAGCTCCAACAGTCCAAGAATCTAGGCTAGCAGTCCCAACAGCTGCTCAAGCTGTCAGCCTAGAAACTCAAGCTGCTTCTACAAGAGCAACTGGAGTTGTTATCATCGAAGGAATTCAGGCTCCCATCAGTACAGTCCAAGCTACATCGTCTGCGACCAAGGATAAAGGCAAGGGTATTCTCATTGAGTCTCCAAAGCACAAATTTGCTTCTAGAGAAGCCCAGATTGCCTATGATGCTGAAATTGCCAGAAAGATAGCAGAAGAACAAGATCAGGCTTTAGACCAGCAAACCCAGGTCCCAATGCAAGATGATGAAACCTTAGGTGATTACCTAAGAGGGTTTGTGGTCAAGCAGAATGAGAGAAAGAGGAAAATGCCAACAGGGCATTCAAAAGCTGAGCATAGAAGGTTCTTAATCAATTTTGCCTTTTCAGCTGGCATCCCAAAGAAGATGGCTCAGTCCATGAGCACAGAGAGGCTGCAAAACATCCATGACAAAGAGATTGAAAAACGTAAGGTAGCCAAAGTCTCCCAAGAAGTTCAAAGATCACAAGATCCAGCTCAAGCTGGTATAAGTAATGTTCAAGCTGGTGTGAGTGATCCTGCTCCTTCTGTTCAAGCTACTGCTTCTATTCCTCAATCAGATACAATTTCACAGGCAAAGCTTGATCAGGTTAAAAGGGTGTTGTTTGAGCATCAGCTGCAAAAAGTGATGGAAATAGAGAAATCCTTAGACCAGCATGACTTCACAAAACCCATTATTAATTACTGGTATGCTAAGCCAATGGACAACATTGACTTAAGATATCAATTTATCGTAAGAAGGGAATCTGGTCCTGAGTAAGAGTATAAAAGCTTAATGCATATAGTCCAAGGGATGACCAGAGATGAGCTTACAGATCCTCTGTTGCACAAGTAAACCAAGCCATCGAAGATCTGAAGAGCATTTTTGATCCTGAGTCAATAAGGAAAGATATACAAGATGCCAAGGAGATGAAGATTGCACAAGTTGATCTGTTTATCAAATCAAAGACTTACAGACTCAAATTTGCAAATGGATCCGGTATGTACTTCAATTTTGAATTTTATGATCTTCCAAAGGCTTTGTTACTTCAGATGAGATCAGTGAGAATATATTGTGATAGAGAAGATCTGAAGAAAGAATTTTTGAAGGCAGTCAATCAGAAACTTGCACAGTTGTAAGTTTTTGGAAGCCTTGGTTTGTAAATAACAATTTACTTGGTTTTATTTCCTTATTTGTATAGAACTTAAAGTCTTATGTAAAGAATTTAAGTTAGGGGGAGATTGTTGGGAAATATTCTAAGTAGTTCAAACTGTTAGTTAGATTTCTCAGACTGTTAGTAGATTTTCTGTGTAAGTACAAAGTTCATGCTGTTAGTTGAAGAAGTTCGAGCTGCTAGTATAAAAGTTCAAGCTGCCAGAGTAAATTCACTCAAGCTGCTCTGTTCAAGCTGCTAAGTGATTCAAGCTGCTCAACAGTTTCATAAACAGAAAGTGCTGATATTCAGGAAGAGTTATTTACACGAAGATTCCAGCATATCTACTATCAAAGAAGTCAGAGTCCTTCAAGGAAACAAATCAGAAAGCATTATAAATACATAGAATAGGTTTTTCTATTGTATCAAGTTTCTGCACGTTCAAGTTTGTAATTGCTTTTTGTTTAAGTTTTCATAAGCCTCTAAGGTTGTAAAACGCTAAGAACAATTTGTGTTCTTCGTCTAATCAAACAGATTACAGGTAATTGTAATCATTGAGTTTAGCAATGCAAGTAATTTTGTTTATTCATTTATATTTATCTGTTATGGATTCAGAAAGCTTTTATTAAAATAATTAAATGTTATTCCGCAAACTTCTTAATTAGACTTTGATTCAGTACAAGATTATTGTTTTATACTCTGATCAATTCAAATCAGTTAACCTTAGGTAGTTACATTCAGATCCTGACATTTTAGTCCTACACTATTACATAATAATTTCCTAACATTACAAAGATAGAGAAGGGGTACTAGGTGCGGGAGTGATCGGGGGTCTCTCCCATTTCCAAAGCATTGAGGCGCTGAGTCAGCTCCTCATTACGAGCCCCCCTCTCGGCTAATCGCTGCCAAAGCTCATCTAGGCCGTCTTGCTGGGTGGCGAGGGCGTGCTGGTTAGCCCAGTACAAGTTGGAGTTCTGTAACTCCTCCCGCTCTAAATGAGCGGTCATTTCTCTGATATCTAGGTTAAGAAACTGAAGTTGGAGATCGTGCCTTAAAAACCGTGCTACCAAGAGTGGTATGGTCTGTTCGGCGGGTATATGGGTGAGTGATGGGGTAGGTGCAGAGGATGGTCCTCCGATCTCAAAGTGGGAGGGGATTCCCTCCTCCCGCCTCCATTCTTGGAGGGTCTCGGGCATCCAGCCCCAACGTCGTGCATCCGCCCGTCGCTGTTGCGGCGGGTTTGGTTGTGGTGCTGGTACCGGGATAGTCTCCCATCTCGGCATAAATACCCGTTTACGGGCCGTAAACTTCATCAGTGGCCCGTTGGGGTGAGCGCGGTAGGTGCGGTGTGATGGTGCAGATGGATGGTAGGGGATGTAAGAGGGAACCACTGGTGATGGTGGGTCCTCTTCGGATGGCTCTCCCCACCCGCTGGAGGATTCGTCAACCTCCATCGGTTCTGCTTCTTCCTCTGGTCCCTTAGCTTCGGAGGGGTTCTCTTCCTCCGATTCTTCATCTTCAGAGGGGCCCTCTTCTTCATATGGGTCTTCCTCGACAAACACCCCCGGATTATATCGGCTGGTGGGGGTATGTTCTTCCTCCGAATCATATAGTACGATCTCAACACGACTTGACATGATGTTGTCATCATGTCCCATATTAAGTTAATTATAAAAATGTCTTTGAAAATTAGTAAAAATCTAAAATGTAGTTATTGTCTAGGATACTAATGCAACCTAGTTCACTATAACTAGGGCTCTGATACCAATCTGTCACACCCTGTTACCCCGGTTGGCAATGAAGCGTGACGTCGCGGAAGCATAACCATAATCATAACGAACGACCACCATATGGACGTTTTCAAAAAAATACATCGATAAGACTTTAAAATATAGAATTGTTTTACATAGCCTGATATGATGAAAAGTAGTTCGCACGGTACAGAGATTTAAATACATAATTAAAGTAATCAAAATAATGCAACTAAATCTCCGGTTGTTTTGAAAATGCATGCGACTCCTTAAGTGGGGAAGCTTGAAAAATACACCCGATGTGATGAACTTGCCTTAATTTCCTGAAAATACATGCTAAAATACGTCAACAAAATTGTTGGTGAGCTCATAGGTTTACATGTAAATCTGACTTGTATTGACAACAACAGTTGAGTTTGAATTTATAAAATCATCAATTCCATGTTATGTATTACATATAAACCAACATGCAACCGAAGCTTAATTAAATGAGTTTGCCCTGTGCAGTATTCCCATACGTAATACCGTGTGTTGAATATATATGCACCCGCTGTTAGCCGAGCTGAACTAACCCGAATGAGGGACATGACTCCCGATAGATCTATCCACAATATATTCGCGCTTACAAATAAATGCAATTAACGGTTCATGATTTGAGGGCGGATGGAACCACATGTGTAATACATAATAGAAATGAAGTTGTTTCCGTGTCCATATGAAAACGTAGCATGTATTTCAACCCCAAAACATAAGAGTGTGAAAATAGGGGCTATGAAGACTCACCGAGCTTGTGATGGCAAAATATGTGAAAAAAATGCAAATTAGCGTAGATTGATGGGTGATGCACCGGATGTGTTTAATCGAGTCCTAAATGATAATAGGGACTTAATAACTCTCATATATGATAATATATATATTTATAGATTTTTATGGCTTAAATCACCCAACATTACAAGTTTATAAATAAAACCACTTAAAACGTCAAGTATATATATATATATATATATATATATATATATATATATATATATATATATATAATATTTCAGCTTTTTCGAAGGTTTTTCGGCCTACTTTGAGGCTGTTTTTGACCAAGCTCCAAAACGTTTTAGGCTTTGGTTTTCTTGGACATTAAACTACATATACAAAGAATTTTTAAAGTCAAGAACGGCCATTTTTCGAGATGTTTAGGTTGGGGAAAAAGCTTGTTGAAAACCCTATGTTGGCCATTTTTGAGCTGTCAAACTTTCGGTTTTCCAAATAATTTCTGGGGGTCTTAAACTCCAAACTAAATTATGAAAACTTCCAGATTTATAGCTAAGACATAGATCTAACTTTTGAGACAAGAATCAACTCATTTCGTTAAGTTATGAATTAGTTATGATTTTTCAAAGTCGATGTAAATTTTCTGCCGAAAATCCGTAGTTTATAAACTTGAAATAACTAGTGATTCTTGTTCTTTATTCAAAGACTACTTGTATAAAAATTATAAAACACATATATATCACTTGTTTTCATAATATTTACACTTATATGATGTGTTTATATATTTATAAACACATTTGAAGAAAACAACTTAAAAACAAAACTAATGACTTATAAAGTTGAGTTTTTATGAAACTTGTTGTTGTTGGTGATTATATATATTATGCAAGACTTACATAAAACATAAATAATAGATGTAATAAGCTAGTATTTACTTACTTTGAAGTGTTAGGAGAATGGAAGTGTGTAGAAGGTTGGATCTTCAAGGATTTCACCAAGAACACCTTGCAAATGTGAAGAACACTTGAAGGAGATTTTTTTGCCAAGTGTGTGTGTGTGTGTGGCCGGATTCTAGAGGGGGAGAAATAGATTTTGGTGTGTTGAAAATGAGTGGAAATAATCTCTATTTATAGAGGAAAAAAGGTTGGTCTTTCAATTGGAGGTTGAGTGTGAGATTTATTTGAAATGAAAGGGTGAGGTGTGTGAAAGATTTGATTTTGAATTTGTGATGGTGTAAGGTTCTTCAAATATTAAAATGAAGTCAACACCTATGGCTTGTACCCACCTAGGGGCCGGCCATATGGGGTTATTATAGTGTATTTTCATTTTTTTTTGTATAAATGTATTTAGAATGTATACTTGTATTTCCCTCTTCTTGTAAATTCATAAATACTTATGAATGCATTAGTTTATTGAATTGTTTTAGTCTTGCATAATTAATGTTAAGTAATTGTATTAGTGTATGATTAGTGTCACAAATCATAATTTAATTACGTACTTAGTTGAATTAATCCATCATATCATAAATCGATCGGATTAATTGATTTCCCTATTCATCGCACCGATGAATTTGATTCTAATTGAGTTGAATTTCCTTATGAACATTGTTAATCACTTTGATTAATTTCTACTGACCACTGATTAGGTTATAATTGGCTATTAAATACTGATTTGGTCGTAGTGACTAACCTGGTTTAATACCGGATGTTACACTTTTGGACCGTGGAGCCTAATTGGGGTTACATTTTGGGGTCAACCAGTTGTGTTATCCATTAATGGGTGTTCAGGGCTTATAAAGATCGGACTTAGATGGATTCGGTTTACCAGGAGCTAGTTAAAGTTGACTATCATGATCCAGGTGAGTACACAAGTTTTTTTAAACTGGTGCCTTGTCTTACAGTTTTATTTTTGTTACCTGTTTATATATGATATATAATTGAGATATGAGAAAGGGAAGTTACACCTCTAGTATGACCTATCTCTCGTATAATTGTGATAATTATGTGCATGAGCTGAGATAGAGTGAGAGTATGAGATGAGATTCACCCGAAATGTCTGCGATGAGTTATTGCGGAATTTGATATGCGAGATGGGTTATCACGGGGGCCGGTGACTACGATGAGTTATCGTGAAGACCGCTGTCCATGATAGGTTTTATCGGGGACTGATATTCACAATGTATTATTGTGTGGGGTGAGTAGCCCCACTTAGCCCTGTGTAGGCTTACCATATATATGGTAGAGTTACACCCATGTTGACCCTGTGCTTTATTATGTGGCTAAACGCTACTGTGTGCGGCCTGTTAGCAATGGGAGGGTTCTCCACCAGGGATGGGATTCCCAGTGTGATTGTGGGAAGACGTCCTCACCAAGATGTGATTCTTAGTGTTTTGGGTCTGACCTCCGTGATGGAGGCACCAGAGATGAGAGCATTGTGCATAATGGGAAAAACTTCCATTACTGTCCTAAGACATACAAGGTCCATGGAGGGTTGCGGGTGATGAGAGTTAATTTTCATTATCTGTCATGTCTTATATGTTGTGTGTTGATGTTTGTGTTTATGCTGCTGAATCTAACCCTCTTTACTCACGAGCTATTAAAGATTATGTATTTGAGTCTAAATGTGTATCTTAATGGGGGATCAGAGATCGGGTTAGCAGTGGGGGACTGATGTAATGGATGATGACAATTAGCTAGTGGATTACTGCTTTGACAGTGAGTGTTCTACAGATCCCGGTATCATTAAGTGACTTCTTGATGAGATTAGTTTGTGTGTTTATATAAGTTAGATCAGAGTAGATTATGTGTGATTAAAGTCTTAAATCACTAGTGCTTGCTTGTTATCCTACGACTTATTTGTTATGAGCTTCATGCGTACTTGCTACTTGCGTATTGTAATTGACGTGGCATTTAATGGATTTCGAGGGTGTTACATTGATGGTATCAGAGCTAGTGGTTTGAGGGATTTAAGTATCGTCTAGTGGATGCTTGAACTCGAACCGTGGTGTTTAACTCCTTGGGGAATTCTTCGTGACACGAGTTAGTGGATATTGACAATTGTGATATCTTAGTGTATGGTACGTAAAGACGACATCACTACTGCATTATGACTGGTTT
>JAANYP010007389.1:0-105000 GCA_020465985.1 Centrapalus pauciflorus | reverse complement strand
TTGGTATGAAAATTTACTTTGTTGATGAGGTTGCTCCACCGCATGCGCCACCAACACCTTCGGAGGAGGTGAAGTCATTGGAGGAAGCACCAAATAAGTAGGCAAACATCACGGAAGAAGCAAAATTGGAAGCTGAAACCGAAGTTGCACAGGCAGCAGATTCTGAAGCTCCTCCAGAGAAAGAAAAACCAAATGATGTTGAAGTTCCAGATGATGACGGTGTTGACCTGGTACCGTCAAGTAGTCTAGTGAAGCAAGAAAGATTTGATCATGATCAATTATGAACATCCAGAGGAGAAGCACCGATCGTTCACCTGCAGAGGAGAAACACCGATTGTTCCTACGATGATGAGAGGAATTCAGAGGGGTTTTTTTCTCCTGATTCAAGAAAAGGCGGTAAGGGTTTTTCAGCCTAATATCTTCTGTTTGTATCAAACTCTCTTATCAACAATTCCCCTTACCGAATCTGAGGTTGGGCTTTGAATGGGGCCATTCAACAGTCTTCAAAAAGCCCCGAAGTGTTATGAATGACCAAATAAGAGTAAAAGAAGTGTGAATGGTCAAATAATTCTTCTTAATCATCAAATAAGTGTTGAGAATGATCAAATAAGTGTAGAAGAAGTGTAAATAGTCAAATATTTATTGTATATGATCAAATAAAGTGTTAGGCCCAAAAAGGCCTCAGTCAAACCTGCTCTACATCTTAGGGGGAGATTTTTAATCAAACCTGTTTGATGCACTTGAAGGTATAATTTAAGGCCTGTTTATGCCTTATTAAATAATGAAACGTGATTCGCAATAAGAGTCAAAGCTGTTTACCCTGTTGCATTCATTGCAACAAAGGCAGATTGTCCAAGTTGTTCTGTCTGCTGAACAGGCTGGACATAAACTGTCTATGCTGCTCTATTCTGTTGAGCAGCTTGGACAGATTCTAAGTGTTCTGTTCTTTGTGAACAGAACCTGTTCTTTGTGAACAGGCTAAACACTTTATGGAATATGTTTCCATGTCTTCATGTATTGTTTTAGACTACTAGATCAGTTACAAAGTCAAAGACAAAGTGGAAAAACAGACGCTGCAAAAGCTGCTCACGCTGCTCTGTTACATGAAAAAAAGAGATATATGAAATGGGTGACAGACCATTTCTTATATCAAAGTGGCCTTAACAAAAGAAGAAAGATGCAAAGTTGATATTCCTCTTTTGGTTAAAGCCTTATGCAACAGAGACAAAAAGAAAAAGACAAAGATTCTGCCACATGAAGACAAGTCTGCTTTATCTGAATGTGCAGAAAAGTTGTTTTGTCTTTTTGGAAAGACATCCCACTATCTCATCATCGAATGGAGAAGCTTCACTGAGATTCTACATGAGAGTATAAAAGGAAGCTTCTAAGGTTTATGAGATAACCAAGAGTGAAAAATCAGATCGTGCATTGAATTGTGTTTTTCCATGCATGCAAGTCTGCTTGAATATAACAGTACGTGTGTCTAAGTTGTTAGATTAGTTGAAACGTCTGTTTTATCTTTCATCTCAAGTTGAACCTTTCCGCAGTCAAGCTTGTTTGTAATTAACATTTGTTAATAGTATATACAAACATTGAGAAAAGAGTGTTGAATTTTAAGTTGCTGTATTCACCCCCCCTACAGCTTAGAACAATACTCTAGGGAAACCTTTTGGGACCTAAAACTGGTATCAGAGTAGATAGAGTGTGTGTCAACTCTAGATCTCTCATTCGCCCTACTTTCCCAAGGACAACAGTGCTGCCAGTTCCTCCTCTTACTACGACAATGGTTCAATGGCCAAACCCCCTAAATTCAATCATCAAAACCTCTCTGGTTGGAAGTTTAGAATGATGCTCTACTCAGAGAATCTGGATGTACAACATCCAGAGATAGTAATGGAAGGTCCCTATGTGCCAACTTCTATTACCACTATCACTCCTGCTGTTGAAGGAGCTGCCCCTGAGATCAGAACCTTGGAGAAGGCCAAAGCTCAATGGTCTGATGAAGACAAAAGGCTGGTTGCTCTTAATGCAAAAGCCAGAAACAATCTGGTCATTTCTCTACCTGATAATGTGTTCAAACAGGTTGAGAAAATGAAAACTACAAAGGAGATGTGGGATACTTTGTGTACCGTCTATGATGGTCCCACAATCACTCTGGACAACAGGATTAACAATCTTGTTAGACAGTATAAACTCTTCTTTGCAAAACCAAAGGAGTCTCTCACAGAAACCTACACCAGGTTCACTGCTCTCATCAATGATCTCAAAGCTATTGGGAACACAAAGGACAGTTTGACTCTGGTGAACAAATTCTTGGACATCCTGCCTGAAGAATGGAACTATTTTTCTACTATCTTGAGAAATTAAGGCACCATCAAAGGTATGGATCTTGTAAACTTGTATGGATCTCTACTAAATGATGAGCAGTCAAGGCAACAGAAAGGAAATGCCTTGGAAATGTCTAAGAGAGGTGCTGCCTTGGTGTCCAGCGTGAGACAACCTCTTGGTCAAGTATGTGATGTGTTAACACAACCTGATCAACAGGCTGATGATGAAAGGGAAGAGATGTCTGAAGAGGAAGATTGTGAAGATCTTGCTGATCTTGATGATGAGCAAATGATTGCAATGCTTGTCAAAAAGTTCAACAAGAAGAGGTTTGGTGGAAGAATGCTGCAGTGGAACTCAAATGCTGTAAAAAAGAAGGCATTTGATAAAACTAAGGCTAAGTGCTTTAAATGTGGCAAAACTGGTCACATAGCTGTTGACTGTGTGTCTAAAGCTGTTGGTCAGTCATCCAAACCATTCAAGACAAACAGGGACGATGGCTACAGGGTTAAGTACCTTATGGCCATGGCTAAGCTGAAAAAGTTGGAAAACTCAATGGCTTCCAACAAGCAAAAGGGACTCATGGCAGAGACATGTGATTGGGAGGAATCTGACTCATCCTCAGATGAAGAATATAACAATTGTCTGATGGCCAACACTGATGTCCCATCACCAAGCAATTTCAAACAGGACCTGGCTGAAGCTGAAGCCTTTAGCAGCTTAGAGAATTGGAATCCCACAATGATGTACAAGGTACAAAACTTTATGGCTTACAGTTCTGATGAAAAAGTAAAAATGTTTGAGTATATGCTTGTTGATTTAAAAGCTGCTGTTGAAAAGCATAATGTTTTACTGTCTGAAATCTCTAAGCTTAAAACTGATCTTGATATAAAATCTAGCAAACTGGACAGTTTCCATAAGTTGGAAACTGAGCTTGATGAATTAAAACACATAAACTTCATTTTACTAGAAGAAAAGAGAGAAACAGACATAAAACATGCAATGCTTCAAAAGATAGTTGACTCTTGGTGCTAATCTGCGCAAAAAAGTCAGCCATTGCATCAGTCAACAGATCCCTGCACAAATCCAAGCCTATCTTGGAGGGGATCTTGACAAAGCAGCTTCTATTGTTGAGATAGATAATCTGAAAATTGACTTATCCACTCTTGGTGAGCTTCCCAGTACTTTCAATCAGAAAGTAAATGGTAAGCTAATCTCAACAAACAGGTTTGTCAGGCCTCAAAATACTTACAGCTTGTGTTAAAAAGCTCCAAAAGATGACGATGGAATATGTTCTCCATCAAATTAGCCTGCTAAGTGCTCTGCTGATTCACACAAGCATAAGAAAGGAAAACAAGCTCAAGCTGCAGCTGTGGACTCTAAACCTATTGACAAAAACAGGCTCTGGGTCCAAAGCTGATGGTAAAAGACATGTTAATCCTTTTGATGCTAAACATTTTGAGAAAAAGTTTTCAAAAAGTAAGCAACCTACTTTCAACAGTGGCAAGTATGATGTTGAAAGTAAATCTGCTGTGCTTTCAAATAAGTTTTTAAATCATGGTGGAAAATTGGTTATAAATGAAGGTAAGTCTTTCAAAACCAAAAGTTGTGATTATGTTGATAGGCAACATCCATCACATCTCAGTAAGAGCAAAGGCAAAGCCATTGCTCAACCTGAGAAATTTTGGAATAAGTTTTCCAAATCTGTGGAAGGTCAAAGGCCAATCAAACTTCCTGTGTTTGATATCTGTCATCCCAAAAAGAGGAAAGAGGATACAGGCAAAGCTGTTGCCATTGTGCCTTCCACCCAAACTGTTGATTCATCTAAAAATAGTAATAAGTTTGCTAAACCTGCTGACAGAATCAACAAAAATCTTTCAGAATGTGTTTCTGAAAGTACTTCTTCCAAAAAGAACAAAAAGAGAAAATGTTATAAGTGTGGGAAGAAAACACACATTGCCAAAGACTGTACTGAAACTGAGGACATGAGGCCCGTTGACTCGGCTAGTTCCATCATTGCAAAAACAAGCAGTTTTGGAAGTAACATAGTCAATGAGGATGGTATCCAAGCTGATACCATCCAGATAGGAAATATTAGTGTGGAAATAACTGGTCCATCAACAAATGTTGATGATGTAGGAGAACTCATCCCCATGATGAGTTCCCCTAAAAGTAACTAATATTTTCTCATGACACTCTGCATGTCAAACAACCATCCCAGGTTTGGTACTTGGATAGTGGCCGCTCAGGACATATAACAGGTTGCAAAGACCTGCTGAGTTATCTCAGTCCAAAAAAAGGGCCAAAAGTCACATTTGGTGACAATGTACAGGGATCTACAGAAGGATATGGAACTCTTCAAGCTGGTGCTGCAGTATTCAAAAGGGTAGCCTATGTGGTTGGGCTAAAACATAAACTTGTAAGCATAAGTCAACTGTGTGATGCTGGCTACAAGGTTAACTTTGATGAGCACCTTGGTTACATATTGGATCCCCAATGCAATGTTGTGCTGTGTGCACAACGGAAGAAAGGTGTATATGTTGTGGACATGAAATCTGCTGATACCACAACTGAAAACTGCGTTATCTCAAGAAGCAATGCAGACCTTGAACTGGTTATGGCACAAAAGGCTATCACACCTGAACTTCAAGAATATCAACAAACTCTGTAAAAAAGGGTTGGTAATAGGTTTGCCTTCTATAACTTTTGTTAAGGATAAACTCTGCACAACTTGTGAGAAAGTTAAGCAGAGAAAATCATCTTTTAAATCTAAGCACAATTTCTCTATTGATACTCCTCTCTTCTTAATCCACATGGACTTGTTTGGACCAGTCAGTGTCCCAAGTCTAGGAGGAAGAAGATACAATCTAGTAATGGTTGATGAGTTCTCCAGGTTTACATGGGTGATCTTTCTAAAGAGCAAAGGAGAGGCTGCTAGAGAAATCATTGGATTCATCAAAAAGATGGAACTGCTGAACTCTGCTCAAGTAAAGCAGCTTAGAAGTGATCATGGTACTGAATTCCGAAACAGTACCCTTGAAGACTTCTGTTGAAGAAAGAGGGATCTCACAGAACTTTTCAGTAGTAAGAACTCCACAACAAAATGTAGTTGCTGAAAGGAGAAACAATACTCTCATTGAAGCTGCTAGAACCATGTTGTGTCCATCACGTTTACCTTCATCATTCTGGGCTGAAGCTGTTAATACTGCCTGCTTCTCCCAAAATAGATCCTTAGAGGTGAAAAGGTTCAACAAGACTCCCTATGAGTTAATCAAAGGGAGGAGGCCAAACATTAGTTACTTCCATGTGTTTGGATGTCCCTGCTTCATTCTGAATCAGAGGGACCAACTGGCAAAGTTTAAACCCAAAGCTGATGAAGGTGTGTTTGTTGGATATTCTGCTATCTCTAAAGTGTACAGAGTATACAACAAAAAGTGAAAGGTGATAGATGAAACTATCAATGTCACCTTTGAAGAGTCCATGAGTGCCTCCACCAAAGCCGTTCCTGAATCAGTTTCAGAAGAATTTAGCTTTGATGATCTTATGCATTCCATCAATGAAGAAAAGGACTCAAAAGCTTCCACTACATCCAGAGTGGAACCTGCTAATCATGATGGACATGATGATGACTATGTTAATACCCCTGTGTGAATAAGTGTACTGACATAGTTACAACTTCATGTCCTGAACCAATCAATGCTTATTTTCCTGGATCCTCTGCTGATATGTTCAACACTGGAGAGTCATGCTCAACATGTGAACAGGCTCAAGATATCAGTGTGTCTGAAAATTTTGAGAGCTGCTCAACAGGACCTGTTGAAGATGCAAACATCTTAGGTGAATCTTCATTGAGGCAAGATCCTAAGCGGATCAGGTGTCACCCAAATGATCAAATTATTGGTGACATCAACAAAGGGGTGCAAACAAGATCGGACAGCTAGGAAACTTTTGTATGTTTTCTAGCTTTGTGTCCCTAATGGAGCCTAAGAAAGTGGATGAAGCACTTGAATATGCCAATTGGATCACTGCCATGCAAGAAGAACTCATTCAGTTTGAGAGAAATAAAGTATGGAAGCTGGTCCCTGCTCCTAAAGGAAAAACAATAATTGGCACCAAATGGGTTTTCAGGAACAAGATGGATGAGCAATGTCATGTCATTAGAAATAAGGCAAGACTAGTTGCTTAAGGCTATAGACAGGAAGAAGGCATTGACTATGATGAAACATTTGCTCCTGTGGCCAGGGTAGAGGCAATTCGTTTGTTTCTAGCCTACGTTGCTCATAAGAGCATGAATGTATTTCAAATGGATGGGAAGAGTGCATTTTTTGAATGGTAAGCTGCAAGAAGAAGTCTGTCAAGCAGCCTCCACGTTTTGAAAATGAACATCATCCAGGTTTTGTCTATAAGTTGGACAAAGCCCTCTATGGTCTAAAACAAGCCCCTAGAGCCTGGTATGACACTCTAACTGAATTCCTTATGAGCAATAGTTATTCCAGAGGTAAAGTGGATACCACACTGTTCATAAAGAAGGTGAAGTCTGATATTATGCTTGTTCAAATTTATGTGGATGACATAATATTTGGTTCTACTAATGAGCAGTTATGCAAGAATTTTTCACTACTAATGAAATAAAAATATGAAATGAGTATGATGGGAGAACTTACTTTCTTTTTAGGATTACAAGTTAAACAAATCTCAAATGAAATTTTCATAAGTCAAAGAAAGTATACTTTAGATCTTTTGAAGAAGTTTAAATTTGATCAAAGTTCTCCTATCAAAACCCCAATGGCAACCAATGTAAAGTTGGAATGCAGATGCCAGTGGCAAAGCTGTTTCAGTAACAGCTTACAGAGGCATGATTGGGAGCTTGCTATATTTAACTGCTAGTAGACCAGATATTATGTTTGCTACCTGTTTATGTGCTAGGTTTCAAGCTGATCCTAAAGAATCACATCTAGCTGCTGTAAAAAAAATCTTCAGATACCTTAAGGGTACACCAGGTTTGGGTCTTTGGTATCCCAAAGACTCAAGTCATGAGCTAACAGAATATTCAGATTCTGATTTTGCATGCTGCAGGCTAGACAGAAAAAGCACAACAGGTGGATGTCAACTCCTTGGTGGTAAGTTGATAAGTTGGTGTAGCAAGAAGCGGAACTCAGTGTCTACTTCTACTGCTGCAGCTGAGTACATTGCTGCTGGAAGCTGCTGTGTGCAGATTCTGTGGATGCAGCATTAGCTTGAAGACTATGGACTTGTGTATAGGAAAAATCCTGTGTGATAATACAAGTGCTATAGTTATCTCCAACAATCCAGTATTTCATTCCAGAACAAAGCATATAGAGGTTAGACGTCACTTCATCAGGGATAACATCTAGAAAGGTAATGTGGAGGTAAGTTTTATTTCCACAGATGAACAGCTTGTAGACATTTTCACCAAGCCTCTTGATGAAAACAGGTTTAATTATCTTGTAAGCAATTTGGGCATGTTAAATAAAAGTGACTAAGTGTCCTAAATGTTCTAGGTTATTATATGTCTCACACTGCTCAGGTTTCTCAGAACAGGCTATGCATGTTCTACACTTAGCCAAATTTCTGAAAAACTTGAACAGCTTGAGCGTATAACATGTTTGAAAACATTAGTTTTCACGTCAAACCTGGTCTGTTGATCAAATCCACAACCTGCTCACACTCTCAATCTGTCATACAAGACATTGTCCTGTAACCTGGTCAGCTATTGGACACAATCTGTTCTTTCATAGCTGAACAGGTTGAATGAACAGCTTGAAGAGTGAACAGTTTGTGATGATCCTACTCATCACAGGTTTGACCAACAGCTTAGACCATCAGTTTTAATTACCTTTCTTCATAATTAAGTTAGTTAATTTTTATATTTATTTAACTTAATTACTGCGGATAATGTGTGTTATCGTATGTTAGTGACTAAAAAGGGCTCGAGTGGTCTGACAACCGTTCTGACATGGACAGCCGTTCTGTTTTCCGTTAATGAACTTTTCAAATCAACCACCCAAACTTTTCTCTCTCATACCCATTCACACTCAAATCCTATAAATACCTCTCTACTGTTTCATCTTCGTCTTCCTTACTGATTCCATAACCTCCAAAGAACCCTAAATACGACTAAGTGTCTTGTGCTCATCTCCTCACTCCTTTCACTATGGCTCACCAAAACAACCCCTTTCTACTAGTATTTGTTGGTGAAAATGTTCAGAAACACTGTTAGTACATCCTGTGTGACGATAGTAGTCTAAGTTTAGATAGCATTTTGTGTAAGTCAACTTACTTGATATTGAATATTAACAAGTGTCTGATATATGTTTGATTATGTGAGTTTGATATTGAGTGTTTGTATGTTTGAACTTGGTGTAATGTATTACAAGAAGTTCATACATAAAGATCAAAGATGAATTCAAACTTAAGATAAAACATAAGTTCAAACATAAGTTTGAAAGGTGAGGTTCGAATTTAGGCTAAATTCGAATTTGTCATTGAGGACAAATTCGAATAGGCTTTGGGCCAGATTCGAATTTGTCCTAGACAAACTCGAATCTGTCAGTATAATTCAGGGTTAATTCGATTAAGTAGGAGACTTTTGCAGAATTGGTCAGACGATTAGCAGAAGGCGATCTCGAACTTGATTGCAATCAGAGAGTTTCGTGAGGAGAGAATCATCGTGTCGGGGCGTTCTAAGTTGTACGTCTATCACAGTTGTAGTCTCCGTGTTTCGGTGTGCGTGATATATCCGTCAAGCCGCTAACGAGGATTCCGCACTCGTTGGCAGGTGTCGCGTCAAGGTAGATCCATAGTGTGCAGACCTTACAAGTGGTATCAGAGCCATTGGGTGTTCGTTGGTGTTCTTTGTGTTCACTAAGAAGCATCTGTGGTTTCTTGACGTTTTGGACGGTTAAAATCACATTTTTGGAGGATTTTCGAGTTTATCAAGTAAGATATCGAAAAATATTTTGTATTAGTTCAAGTTTTTGATCGAAATCAATATTTTTACTCGTAAAATATTGGTTTAATCTGAATACTTGAAAAACTCGAAGTATTAGCCGTTTTTCGAACTTGCGGCGCTCGAGTTTATCAAGGGGGTATTAGGGTTTTCTCCAAATTTGAGTTTATCAGAGAATAGGTTTTGATTCGAGTTTGCCCAATTCGAATTTGCCCAGATTCCATTTTTCATTAAAATCGAATACAGGATTTCGAATTTAATACCTTCGAGGTTTCTTAAAACCTTCGAATTTGTCATATATTTTGTATTTAGTTGGACTTCAAATTTAATCTTGAATTTAACTCCAAACCAGTTCTAAATTAATTAAATTTGAACTAATTCAGGTTCGAAAGAGTTAATTTAAATTACTTTCGAATTAAATTAATTAAGTTTGAATTCAAAATTTTTGAAACAATGACAAGTCTACAAAGGTTTATTGAGATGGATCACGAGGTCGGAAAAGCAAATTCTCCACCAAAGTTGATGAAATTGGAGGATTATTATTGGTGGAAGGATAGGTTCGCCGACTTCGCGAGATTTAATGATATGCGGATGTGGATTTGTATAGACGAGGGATACATTCCACCGACGGCAGAGGTTGAAGGACGACAAAGAGTCTTGTCATATTCAAAGATGAAGGACGATGATAAGAAGCTCTATGAAGCCGAAAACCGGGCATTCGCTATCATTAGAATGGCTTTACCTCAGGAAATCTTGCACACTTTCCGTGATCAAAAAACAGCAAAAGAGCTATGGGATGCTTTGGAGAAAAGGTGTGAAGGAAATCCGAGGGTCAGGAAAAATAGAATGGAAATGCTCAAGCAGCAGTTCGCGATCTTCAAAGCCTTGAAGAACGAAAAGCTCGATGAGACAATAACCAGATTCTATCATTTGCTAAATAAGTTAGACAATTACGATGTGGAGTATAGTGAGACAGAGAAAATTGTGAAGATTCTGGATGCTTTACCAGCCAAATAGGAGATGTATGTGGCACTGATAAAGCATGATGAAGGTAAATTCTATACTCTAACTCTAGAAAATGTCATAGGAACGCTGAGGGCATATCACTTTGAATTGCTGAAGAAGGAAAGGGATTATGAACAAGTACAGGATCCGGACATGTACTTTGGGAAGTCCAAATCTTCAGGAGCAACTGACGTGAAGACGACTACAACATTCTTTTCTGGTGAAACATCGACTCCGGTTGAATCAGAAGACTCAGTGAGCCGAGCTTTCTTAGGGTTTTCTAGACCAGAAGAAAAGAAAACTCCGAATACATCTACATCTCAAGGGTATTCAAAAATGCCGATGAGCGCAAAATCAGCTGAAGACTATCTGAATCTGTTGGCTTCATTTGTGGCCGCCTATGGCAATTGCGTTCAAGGGAAAATCAACGATCTTGTACTTTGGGATGAGGATTATGATCAGGTAGATCTTGATGATCTAGAGGAAATGGATCTGCAATGGCAACTGGCCATGGTGACTCAGCGAGTCAAGAGATTCATCAAGAGAACGGGCAGAAATCTCAACGTCAGTAACAATAAGATTGGGTTTGATAAATCCAAAGTTAAGTGTTACAATTGCAAAGAGTTAGGACACTTCGCTAGAGAGTGTCAAAGACCGAAAGTAGAGAACTCCCACAACCAGTACTAGAATCAATCTCAAGGGAGATATCTGTCGGGTAGTTCAACCAGTCAGGCAAATATAGCTGGTCTGTTATCCAATGTCACATCAGACAGACAGCTAGATGGAACATATGACTGGAGTACACATCCAGAGTCGAATGCTAGAGCCTTTATGGCTGAAGTAACCAAGACTGGAAGTGACGGAGCAGAGGAAAAGACACGGGACAGTAATCAACATGATATCAGTCCTATGTTTGTACAAAAGTCAGAAGATCAGACAATTCTGGAGTTCGCCGCACAGATATCCAATGTGGAATCTGATCACGCCAAGGTAATTCTGAATTTCTCTATTTTCCGTGATTTATGTGTTTTGGGTGCTACGTCTAACGATAGATTAAACTTGGTACTAGAATCACATCAAACTATAACTGCTCAGAATGAAACATTAAAATCAGACAACGCTAGCCTCTTAGATATAAAGGAAGATCTTAGAAATAAGCTTAAGGCAGATGCACAAGATGTCATAGTTCTAAAAGACAAACAGAGTGAGCAGTGTGTTAGATTAGAACTAATGTATGAGCATGTTGAGGCATTGACCAGAGAGCTTAAGACCAAAGAAGTAGAGCTAGCTGAATCTAAGGTAAAGGTAGCCGAAGTAAACAGTAAACTGGAAAATTTTAGGAACTCATCACTCAACCTAGGAAAGATCTTAGATGCACAGCGACAGTCTAAGAAGCCTGTAGGTCTAGGGTATCATGAGAGTCCTCCACCTTTCAATGATAACTATGTACCTAAGCCTCAGGTGAAAACTAAAACACCAGTTGACTCAGAGGTAGAACCTGAACCTATGTCTGAACCTGTTAAGGATAAGGAAACTAAGGTGACTAGTAATAATGTCAAGATTAAGAAGGTCAAATTTGTGCCATGCTCTATTGATAAGCCGGTAGGACAAGCCAAAATTGACTTTAATGATCAAAAGGAGGAACCAGTCACTATAGTTGAGCCGAAAGAACCAGACACTACTGAGACACCTAGGTCAAAGGGCACACATAAAAAGTCGATTGACAAAATGTCTTGCTTTTGATTTCATGAAAGGGGACATGTTGCTTCAAGTTGTACACATAGGAAAGTAGACTCTACACCTAAAAGTGGAAAGCCAGAACAACATAAACCTTCTCCAAGTGTTGCAAGAACAAGTAGTTCTCATAACATCGAGAAAACTGTGCAAGCCACACCAAAATCTACTGTGAAACAAATACCTGTGTCAGGTCGAACCAAAGAAGTGATTACGACTAATTCACCAAATAGAGTCACTAATCAATCTAGGTCAGGACCGTAACAGAATTATAGGAGTACTACACCTAGAAGAGCTTACACTCCGGTGAGGTCACACACTCCTGTAAGACAACAAACACCAGGTAGAGCTCAGGGATATCAATCGGAAATGCCTTATAATTGAAACTATTCAAGAGCTCCACAGCAAATGCCAACACAAAGACCGAGAGTGAACTTAAATCACTCTGCACCACAACAGGCTCTAAATCAAAAATCCAAGTCACCTGAAAGGAGAGAAGGGTATTTGAAAGAGTTCAAGTATGTAGACGGCAATGGTATTACCAAGTCAGTTATGGCTCGGGTTCCCCGTGATAACTAACCTCTTTTCTTTCATGTGCAGGAGATAACTATAGGTCCAAACAACAAGTGGTTTGTCGACAGTGGTTGCTCCAGGCACATGACAGGGGAAAGAAGTCTACTCGCAGACTTCAAGGGAGGGAATAGGGGATTTGTATCATTCGCTGGAAATAAGGGAGGAAATATCACCAGTACTGGAGTGGTCACTAATGGGACTATCAAACTGGATCAAGTTTATCACGTTGATAAACTAGTTCACAATCTCATTAGTGTATCTCAAATCTGTGATAAGAAGAACTCAGTACTTTTCACTGATACTGAGGTGTTAGTGCTGAAACCGGGATTCTAAGTACCTGAAGAATGGATACTGATGAGGGCTCCAAGAAAGAATGACCTGTACATGCTCGACATGAACATGCCGGAATCTTCGATGGGACCAATTTGTGTACTATCAAAAGCTTCAGAGACTGAATCGGTTTTATTGCACAGACGCATGGCACATCTACACCTGAGAAAGATGAATTACATTACTAAAAATGGATTGGTGCAAGGTGTTCCGATGAAGAGTTTTCAGTTCGAGGACAAGTGCCTATCGTGCAAGAAAGGCAAACAACACAAGAAAGCACACAAGTCCAAGACTTACAACTCAATAGCTGTCACGTTCGATTTGTTGCATATGGACCTGTTCGGACCAATCAACAAAAGGGGCATAGGTGGTAGTTGGTATTGTTTGGTTATTACTAATGATTACTCACGTTTTTCTTAGGTTTTCATTTTAGGTACAAAGGACGAGACAGCTGCCAAGCTAATCGGGTTCTTAGACCAAGTGGAAACCTCATACGGAACGCGGGTTAAACGAATCAGGAGTAATAACGGAACGGAGTTTAAAAACACGATTATTGGTGTATATTGCCTATCAAAGGGCATAGTGCATCAATTTAGTGCACCATATGAGCCACAACAAAATGGGGGTGGCAGAACGGAAAAATAGGACTTTGATTGATGCAGCAAGGACCATGCTTTCGGATTCAAAGCTTCCTACCATGTTTCGGGGGAGGCAGTGAATACCGCGTGCCATGTTTTAAACCGGGTCCTTACTGTCAAATCATTGAACAAAACCTGTTATGAAGTTTTGAATGAAAGGCCACCGAATTTAACTGGCTTCGAACCATTTGGGGTACCATGTACGTTAATCAAAACAAAACATCAACCTAAGTTTGGTGAAAAGGCTGACGAAGGTTATTTCCTAGGTTATGTGCCGAACACACCAAACAAACGAGTTTTTATCAAATCAAATGGTACAGTAGAGATTGTGTATAACATTGATGTTACAAGTTATACACATGAACCCCAAACTGGTCCGGAATGGATTTTTGATTATGACAAATTGTTTGAATCATTTAACATTCCTTTGGATGGAAATGCAGGTACAATCGAACAGGACTTGTCGTCATTAAATCTGAATGACGAGGGTCAAAGTTTTTCAAGAACGACCTTTCCATCAACATCCGAGCCTACAACAACTGAAGATAGATCTCCAGCAGAATATGATTATGAAATGCCTACAAACGAAAATCAGACAACAAGTTCTAACTCTGAAGACAGTGTCCATGAGGATGAAAATGTAGAGTCTGAAGTCGTTCCCCTGTTAGGTGAGATAGGATCAAATTTGGGAGATAATCTTAGGGTTGACGAGATAGAAACATCTAGGATTAATAAGAATCATCCTATTAAGAGTATCATAGGAAATCCTAACGCTGGTGTGAGGACTAGGAGTAGTTTGAATAACAACACAGTGTTGTTGTCGATGATCAATGATTCCGAGGCCTTTCATACTTGCCTCTACACATGTTTCATTTCACAAGTAGAGCCGAAGAATGTGCAAATGGCACTAAAAGACAACTCTTGGGTTGAAGCGATGCAGGAAGAACTGTCACAGTTTAGGAAACTTGAATTGTGGGAGTTAGTTCCGTTACCTCGAGGAGAAGTTGCAATAGGAACCAAATGGGTTTTTGAGAGATGATCGAGGTATAGTGACTCGCAACAAGGCAAGGCTTGTGGTAAAGGGTTTCAACCAAGAGGAAGTAATCGATTACAATGAAGTGTTCGCGCCAGTGGCAAGGATTGAAGCAACCGTTTGTTTCTAGCTTTTGCTTCATTCAAAGGTTTTATGGCTTATCAACTTGACGTAAAGAGTGCTTTTCTTTATGGGAAAGTGAAGGAACTGGTGTATGTGGAATAGCCGCCCGGGTTTACGGATCCGAAGTATGCAGACAGAGTGTATCGATTAGATAAGGCTTTGTATGGACTACATCAAGCACCAAGGGCGTGGTACGAAACTCTATCTAATCATCTTTTAAACAACGGGTTTGAAAGAGGGAGAATAGATAGTACGCTGTTCGTGAAAAGAAAAGGTAAACATTTCATCTTGGTACAAGTGTACGTCGATGATATCATTTTTGGATCATCAGACGAGCAGATGTGCACAGACTTTGAAAAGGTGACGAAGTCTAAGTTTGAGATGAGTGCGATGGGTGAGTTAAACTTTTTTCTGGGTTTGCAAGTCGAACAGAGGAAGGAGGGCATGTTTATCCATCAGATGAAGTATGTCTACGACATATTAGAGCGCTTCAAGATGGAAGGAACCCAGCTGACAGCTCACTTCAACACGCCGATTCAAGGGAATCATAATCTCGGGCCGGGTACAGAATGTGATACCGATGTGGATCCAACGTTATATCGGGCCATGATTGGGTCACTCATGTATTTAACTGCTTCTAGACCTGACATAATGTTTGCTTTGTGTATTTGTGCTAGGTTTCAAGCTAATCCAAAGGAGATGCACATGAAAGCTGTGAAGCGGATTCTGAGATACCTCAAGTCAAAACCGAAGCTGGGACTTTGGTATCACGCTGATGGTGATATGGAATTGGAGGCGTTCACGGATTCTGACTATGGAGAATGAAGCTTGAATCGCAAGTCAACAACTGGAGGTTGTCAGTTCCTTGGAGGGAGACTCGTTTCCTGGCAATGCAAGAAACAGACTTCGGTAGCCGTGTCAACATGCGAGGCCGAATATGTTGCTGCTGGTAGTTGCTGTTCACAGGTTTTGTGGATATAACAACAATTGCGAGATTACGGTTTGACTTATACTCATACTCCTATTAGGATAGATAACCAGTCAGCTATTGCCATAACCAATAATCCAGTTAAACACAGTAAAACCAAGCACATTGACATAAGACACCATTCTATACGTGATTGTGCTGAAAAGAATCTAATTAAGCTGGTAAAATGGCAACGGAAGATAATAATGCTGATTTATTTACCAAAGCTTTTGATAAATCACGTTTTGAGTTGTTAGTTCAACTAAACGGAATGCGTAATCCAGAGTAACTTGACCTTAGTAGAATTTATTTTTTTTTATAGTAGTAGAATTTCTTTTTCTTTATAGTAAGTTTAGTAGCTTAAAAGAATCTCTTTCCTTTTATAGTAATTTAGTAGGTTAGTTTATTTTCTTACTCTTATTTATGAAAAACAAAAGAAAAAAGAGAGAAAACCTTAAAAATCTCAAAAAAAAAAAAAAAAGAGAATATTAGAAAATGAGTTAAGTCTTAGATACATAGGTTCAAAGTGACGAAAATTAGCATAGTCATTACAATCTCTAAGTGTTAAGCTTTCACACAAAATGCACCTAAAATTCTAAGTGCTATACATTATCTAGTTTGATATGTTGGTAGGCATAATACACAAAGGGAGTCTCAAGGCTAATAAAATATTCAAGAAAAAGTCAGACGTGTCACTAACTTAGAGGTATGACCAAATGGTCTTAATTTTTATGTTAGAGACATACAGACATTGATTCTAAATGAGGTATGCAAATTTTCTGGGGGATGTATAGCAACATCAGATACATCTTAAAGAAAAGAAAAGGATAGAAAAATCATGATACTGAATTGAGAGTCAAAACAAGTAACTCTGTTATACGTAAGTACACACCTGTTGCCTCTGGTTTGACTCGAGTTAGCAAGATAAGTCGCTTTGTTGTACGTCGGTACAGACCTGTCACCACTGTCTTTCTAGCTTTAAAATAAACTTTAAGACAAACTCTGTTGTATGTAAATACAGAACTGTGTCCGATGTTTGCCTTTTAAAGAAAATTTGCAATACCAAAAAGTTATAATCATTGTGTGTATGCCTTGATCATAAAAGTATGTCTAAGTATGAGTCACGTAAGGTAATTTCTTGATAAATAAAAAAGCCAAGGGATATTCCAAAGTGTAACATGTTAAAATGGAAAATAATACCAACAATCGTCTAGAAATGTGTGTCACGACAAACATTCAAAGGAATCAAAGATTCCTAAGTGTGAAAGTAAGATACTGAAAGTGTGTTTTTGACACCGCTATCTGATTAAACTTGTCTTTGAATTTCTCGCAAAAAATATTCTGTTAGTGTTAAGTATAGGTTGTAAATTTAAAAATATTATAAATTAGTTTAAGTTTAAATTTTGTTCAAAATTTTATTTTATTTCATTTCATTTTATTTTTATTTAGGAAAAAGGTCAAATGTTACTGAGGTTGCAATTTTAGTTGAATAAACAAACATTACGTGAAAATCTTGTGCTTAGTGTAAATAAATTTTGCATAGTTTGTTCCGTTACACGAAAAAGTTGAAAAAGTTGAAAAAGTTGAAAAAGTTTAAAAAGTTGAATTTTATTCAAAGATTTTCTAAATTTTCATTTTAAATTCGATTTTAAGACAAAGTCGAATCAATATTCGAAAATGTCAGTAAAGTCGAATTTAAGACAAGTTCGAAGATGGTTAGTATATATAGGTCAACAGTGACTCATTTATGTCACCTACCTTCGAGTTTAGTACTTCGAACTTATCTGAGCGATTTCGAGTTTGTCATTCGACTTTACCGATTCGAAGTTTTCACTATTTGTCGAAGTTTTGTTCCTTTGTGTTCGATTCTACAAACAAATCTAGGTATAAACATCATTGTTGTACAAGATTTAGGTAGTTTAGCACTCAATTTTAGCAAAAATCGACTCATTTTGAAGTTTTAAAGGTTTTGAACTTTGTGATTCAATATCACAAAGTTTAACTTGTGAAACTTCAAATAAGTGACATATATCTTCCATTAGAATCTACTAGGGCTAGTGAATGTTATTTTCTAAGTCTAATATGGTTTAAGTCTTTAATTTGTGTTTGAAAGTGCCGACTTCGAGTTTGTTCATATAGTTCGAATTTGTCAGTAAATTCGAACATGTCAGCAAACTCGAATTAAAGTCAAATTCGAACATATCATTCGAGTTTTCTATTAAAATCGAATTGTTTGCATGATTTTAACGTCAAATTTGTAGAAATTCATATGTGTTGCTACCAACATATCATTCAGTTGCTACGAAGAGTTTTGCAGCTGGGATCGGTAGAACAAGAAGCTGGGCCTATTGACTTCCCATTGGAAGTAAGGCAGGAAACCTTTTTAAGGATGGGGTATGACCTGGATATAGCTAAAGCGTCATACATGAAGAGTGGTCTCATAGGCCAATGGAGGTATCTTGCGCATGTCTTTATTGTGTGCTTTGCACCTAAGAAGGCCGGATTTGACTATATCGTGTCAAAGATGCATTTGGCAATAATCGCATTGGTTTATAATAAGCAATTCAGCTACTCTAAGATGTTCTTTGCGGAGTTTGTTCATCAAATAACTGCTCCAGCACGGGAAAGGTTTCTGATGTATCCAAGATTCGTAATGATGCATATACGCCATTTTTTGTCGAACTTGCCGCAGCTAAATGATATTCAGAGTGTCGATGTGATTGATAAGCGAATTTTGCAGATTGCCAATCGCACAACGCCCATAGGGGTGACGTGGTTAGACCACTGGATGCACCTCTTTTTAGTGTCATGGTAAATCCAGACTTTGAAGCCCCGGAGGGTATGAACTGGGCTGGGGAAGGACCACAGCCGCAGCCAGTACAACAGCAGCAACAACAACCTCAGCAACAACAATGTCTTCCAGTACAACAAAGAAGGAGGCCAAGAGCTCAAATTAGATCGACTCAGGCTTTAAGGCCAAGCTCCAGCAGGGTTCAAGTGTCAGGGGAAGCAGGTCCGTAATGGGACGCTGCGGGTCCTTCTGGTGTGCCACCAGTAATAGATCCTCGAATGAAAACTCTAGAGGAGATCTGGGCACAGGGGACTCAGGCCCAAGAAGAGATTACAGCTGAGCTGGTTGATACAATCTTAGAGCCTCCAGCTAGTTTCGATAACCTTATGCGCGAAATTGATGAATATCAGCCAGAGGTAGAGGGCCAGGCAGTGACCACCTCTAAGTCGTCATCAGAAGAAGCTGAGGAGATAGAGGTTGAAGCAGCAACAGTAGAGACGGTTGATCCGGCTGTCAGAATAGGCAGATATGGATCTAGAATTGTGGTTAGTGATCGAGAGGCAGAAAGAAGAGCAGCTAGAGATTCGGATGATGACGATTCCGATTTTGAGGTTGAAGATACTGCTCATTTAGTGACTAGGCAAAGGGCCATAAGACATAGGTTTATGCAGGGAGTTTCGTCTGCTTCTGTTTCAGAGCCTGAGATTCAATCCGCTCAACCATCCGCTCAACCATCCGTTCAACCATCTATTTAACCACCAATCACCCCGTCACCAATCACATCAGTTCCATCCACTTCATCCACCTTCACAGACAACCAACGTTTTTCAGAGCTCCGAAGCAAAGTGGACTTCTAGACAGTCCAAATCTTCCAACTCACAAAAGCAGTCAGCGAGCTTCAAGAGCATAACGCAAAGATTGATCAAGAAAATATAGAATTGAAGACATTTGTCGCTGATCAGGCTACTGAGCTCAGAACCATGAGGTCCCTCCTCGAGCAGCTAATGAAAAATCTACAGGCTCAGGGGGAGACCAGTTGCAGAGATGTTCAAGAGTTGAGAAGAGAAGATGACGATGGCAATGATCCCGATGCACAAAAAGATAGTGAGCCAGGAGACTTTTCTTCTGCGCAGCATGCTAAAGTTCAGGGGGAGCCGAGTCAGTCAGGATTTGAAGGAGGTGAGGCTAGTTCCTCAAAGGCCATTGAGAGCGAGATGATTGACGCTCTAATGGATATTTAAGAAGAAGAGATAGAGTTTGATTTTGAAGATGATATTGAAGAGTTGGAGGAAGGAGAGTTCGTGCTAGAGGACATAGCTGATTGGAAATCAGATGATGAAGTGATAGAAGACGAAGACGACAATGTCGATGAGGTGATCGTAAACTCACAGCCTATCACTGAGCTATATGTGCAAGACAATCACAATGTGATTGATATCGATGAGATCAAGCTATCCTCAGTAGAAGACTCTGAGCTAGAGGAAGCTGAGCGAGAGCCATCTAGGGCTGAACTGTTGAATCTATGGTTCCGAAAGGAAGAAAAGAGGGCAGAGCCTAAGATGAAAAGAAGAATGAGAGTGCCTGGCTCCGAAAATCTATCAGGTGGAATTATAAGCTGGTTCTTCGACAGGGAACTGCAGCTATTCATTCTAAAAAGAAGATATGGACTTCAATACCTTAGGCGGACGCTCAGAGTATTTAATACATTGCCGAAGGTAGAAGTAAAGGAGTTGGCTTGGAAAGAGTTAATCAATATCGGTGAGGATCCTTATGTTGAGGTTATAGCCAAAATTATCAGAAAGGAGGGCCGATCCGAAAAATTTGAAAGACTCAAGCCTAGGACGGGAAAGAGAGTGGAAGATGAAACAAGGATTGATCCACATACAGGTAGTCCATGGGCCAGAATGGTGTACAAACTTTTAAAGTGTCTGAAGAAAGTGCCTATGAAGACGATGCCACAAGATGTTCTAAGTAACATGAAGTGTGGTATGTAGATAATGAAACTGCTGAAGCCGTGATGGAAGATACTCAAGACAAAGTTATTTTGCGAGTGTATGATCCATTACATTTAATAAATCTATCAAAGGACGACCGAAAGAAGCTACACGATTAGCCTATCTTCTTCCACGAAGGATGGAGATATGAAACTAGGAAGGTCCAGAAGATAGTTAGAATATGTATAGATATAGGTTTATATGCAGGAAGTAGTCTATATGTTTCAAGTAATTAGACAAAATGTAAAAAGTTTGAAGATATCGTCAAGGGGGAGTCTGTTAGTATATCCTGTGTGACGATAGCAGTCTAAGTTTAGATAGCATTTTGTGTAAGTCAACTTACTTGATATTGAATATTAACAAGTGTTTGATATATGTTTGATTATGTGAGTTTGATATTGATTATTTGTATGTTTGAACTTGGTGTAATGTATTACAAGAAGTTCAAACATAAAGATCAAAGATGAATTCAAACTTAAGATAAAACATAAGTTCAAACATAAGTTTGAAAGGTGAGGTTCGAATTTAGGCTAAATTCGAATTTGTCATTGAGGACAAATTCGAATAGGCCTTGGGCCAGATTTGAATTTGTCCTACACAAACTCAAATCTGTCAGTATAATTATGGGTTAATTCGATTAATTAGGAGACTTTTGCAGAATTGGTTAGATGATTAGCAGAAGGCGATCTCGAACTTGATTGCAATCAGAGAGTTTCATAAGGAGAGAATCATTTTGTCGGGGCGTTCTAAGTTGTACGTCTATCACCGTGGTAGTCTCCGTGTTCCGGTGTAGTGATATATCTGTCAAGCCGCTAACGCGGATTCCGCACTCGTTGGCAGGTGTCGCGTCAAGATAGATCCGTAGTGTGCAGACCTTACAAATACTCTTCTGTTACCACAATGCTGACTCTGAAACCCAGAAACTACATAACCAACCTAACCATTCCCAAAAACTATGTGGGGAAGGGTTATGAAGATATGGTGGAGTTTCTAAAGGTTCACCCTCTGCATTATGCCATGACTGCCACTCATGGTGTCCTGTACCAGGAGATGGTATATGAGTCTTGGTACACCTGTGTCTACGACCCAGCAACCAAAGTCATAAGGGGAACCATTTTCAATGGAACTCAGACCATTGAGATCACCACTGGTCTTATCAGGGAAGTTCTGCATCTCCCTGTGGCTGAAACCTATGATCAGCCACAGCCTGAAAATGATCAGATGGGAAGTCTATCACCCTGTTCTGGAAGGATCTATCACCTACTTACAGCTTTCTATTTGCCTCTGTGGTGATGAGCTTCAGCAGCAAAGTTGGTTCTTTTGACCAGCTTAGCCGTGATGAGATCCCCATAGTCCTACATCTCGTGGATGGGACTAACATGGACATGGCTCGGTGGATTTTCATGAATTTGAGGAACCTGGTGCAGCAGGAAACACGTACAGCTGCTGTTCGATATCCGAGGTTTCTGAGCCTCATTTTCAAGCATGTCTGTGGTGAGCAGCTCTACAACTCTCAGCCTCTGTTACGTACTGCTGCATTCCTAGTGATTGGGAATAGAGTTTTCTACACCCCTGTACTTCCAAATTAGCCTCCTCTATCTACTCCAATGAGAAGGTTGCTCGGTATGGTGGAAGGACCCTCTTCTGTGAGGGTGGATCCAGTGACTGCTCCCAAGGGAAAATCCAAATCTAGGACCAAATTTGTTAAAAGGGTCCTGGAAACGACTAAAGCTAAGCCAGTCCACAAGAAGGCAGAAACAGCTAAGTTCAAGTCTGCCCCATCAGCCTCTGTGGCTGAGGGGGAGTAGGCTTCTCACCCTGGTTCATATGTTGAACCTGAAGCTTTTGTGGCTGGTGCCTCTGTGGCACCTGAGACTATGGAACAGGCCGACCCACCTGTTTCTGACCCAGTCTCACCACCATTCCAAACAGAACCCCTCATCGCTTCTCCACAACATCCATCCTCCAATTCATTTCTCAGAATCTACAGACGCAAAACCTGAGCCAAAAAGAAACCCACCGATCCATCTAGCCCCTCTGACCCCTCTCAACAGGATTCAGTTGAAAAAGAAGCAACCCCTCCTGCTTCTCCTATTTTGGGAGAAGGTTCAGCACATTTGGAGGAGGCTTCACTCGAACAAGAGTCCATCCTGAGTCAGCCTAGGCCCTCTGGTTCCTCCTAACAGGAGCCAGTTGTATATATGAAGACTACCATATCATCTATTCCAGCCTCCCAACAGGGGTTCACTCCACTCCACACTGAGTCCACACAGTCTCCACTCCATACTTCTCCTACACAACCTGAGTGTGCTTGAGGTGCCAAACCTGCTGGATTAGACCATCCAGTGGATCAGCCTCCAACTTCTGCTCCTCATGATACAGTTGTTGTACACCCAACAGCTGCTGAAGGACCAACATCCCAAGCTGATGAACCACTGGGATCAGACCATCCTTCTGGTGAGGCTGCACCTCAAATGCACATTCCATCAGCAGATTTCGTCACTGCTAATGTTGAAATGCACATCCCATCTCCCCATGATGAGGCACCTCTAAACCAAGGTGCTGCTGAGGGAACCATTCCAGGCCTTGATGAAGGTGCTGCAACACAAGCAACATCTGAAAGGCTACCATCCTCTACCCCTTCTCCTGATGAAGCAGCTACAACTACTGCTGAGGCACCCATTGACCCTTCCAAGCTGGGCCATATTACTTTTGCTCAGGCTATGGAATTTCTGTCCAAAGTCACGATTCCCTCTCCATCCCATCCTCAAACACCTGCCTCATCCTCATCTCATTCCTCACCATCTACACAATCCAAACAGTCCACCAATACTCCTCCATCCTCCAAAGATCTTCCTTTGAAGGATCAGCTTTCTTTGCTGACCAACAAAGTTGGATCTTTGGAACATTCCATGAGCTCTCTACCATCAATAATCTCAGACTCTGTGTCTGCACAGCTCCAAGGATTCTTTGATTTGTTTGAGAATTCCTTTCCACCCACTCCTCAAACTGACCAGTCCTCACAGCTGCTTGCACTCACTGCACAGCTGCAAAACATCTCCACTACACTCTCCTCTATCCTATCACATCAACAGGACTCCATGTCCTTCATGACAGCCATATCCCGACAGTTGTCCACTCTCCTCACCTCTTGCACTACTACCCTTCCTACTACACTGGTCATCTTAAACTCTCTAATTGTCTCAATGTCAAATTCTGTGTCAGCAAACCTTGATGATGTGCAAGAATCTCTTGAATTACATCATGCACTGCTTCAAAGTTTGCTATTCACAGCTTCTGACAGAGAAAATCTCGTCAAGCTGTCCTCAATTGCTGATTCCCAATCCTCTTCTCTTCAGACCTCCTTACCCAGCTTGCAGAGGTTAAGGACAATCTGGCTTTCTTAGTGCACAGCCTGGTTGGCCCCAAGTCTGCTGCCAAAACTGCTGCTAAGCCTACTGAATTCGTTTCTCTAGGCAGACCAGTTGTTAAAGGTTCTGATCCATCTCCTTCAAAGGGGGAGAAGTAGTCTGCCTCAAAAACTATGTCTAAGGGGGAGAAAACGTCTTCTCCTTCTAAGGAGAAATCAGTATCTATTGGTCAAGCAGGAGGTGCATCAAAAACAAGTCCAGCTGTAGATGTCTCCCATCACACTGAAGCTGCTCAGCCTACTCAGGCTGGATCTCCAAACTCTGCACAAACTAAGGGGGAGGAATCCATTCCTGGGGACAGGCCAGGCAGAAGGAGGCATCTAATATTGGAAGAAGAAGAAGAGGAGGAGGAGGAAGAAGTTCCTGAAGTTGTGCAAACTACAACAGCCAAAGGAAAGATGAAAGCAGTTTTTGACCCTGACCACCAAAGAGCAGCGCAACTAAAGTTTGACAAGGCAAGGGCTAAGGAAATGGGTCTTCCTATGGAGAAATACTATGAGAAGTTCCTGAAGCTGTGCAAACTACAACAGCCAAAGGAAAGATGAAAGTAGTTTTTGACCCTGACCACTAAAGAGCAGCGCAGCTAAAGTTTGACAAGGCAAGGGCTAAGGAAATGGGCATTCCTATGGAGAAATATTATGAGTTCAGAGATGAACAGCTCCAAGCCCTGTAAAGACTTAGAAAGGAAGAAGCCTTAGCCAAAGTTTCTCGATCCTTTGCATTGAAAGAGGCAAGCAAAATTAAAATGCCTTCTTTGGATGTGCAAAGAAAATTGCTTGAAGCTTCTAAAGAGTCAGTGGTTGAAAAGGAAGGAGATAAAGAAAAGGACGCTCCGGTCTCTGTGACCATTTCCAAACAAACATCCTCTGCAAGAGCCTAGATAGACTTTGACAACTTGGCAAGGAAAAAGTTCTTTGATGTTGCTGATAGAAGACTTGCCAAGGAATCTATTGTCAAAGCTGTTCCCATCTCAAGAAAAGGCAAACAGTGGAAGATTCAAATAACTAGAATAGGTGCTATAGACCCAGAACAGGAATCATATGATTACACTGATGTTGCACAGATGGGATATAGAGAATGGGTGGAGTTGGCAGTTGCCCTGAGTCAGTCTAAGTCTGAAACGGCTAAGACTATTAGGGCATATGTCAAAAAGTTGATGGAAAGAGTGCAAGATCTTAGCCTGATCTCAGAAGAACTAAGTAAGGGTGTCTTTGTGACTTACCCCAAAATAAAGGCCAAGAGGAACAGAAAGGATTCAGAGCTGGAGGAACTCCTGATCATGATCGAACAAGGTGATTATGCAGTAGTGATCAAAGGAGTAGACCACCGCCTGCCCAAAGGAGTAGAATTTGAAGAAGGCAAGCTGATTGAAGAACCTGAGTTAGGGGCATTTTTTGTAGATCCCCTAACAAAGAAGAAGTGCTTTCAAAAAGCATCAGACCTACACAAAGTTGGTCTCAAACAGCTTGTTGCATTAAAAACATGCAAACTCCTTTAGGGAATCCATAAAGTGGAGAGCAGCCATCTAGGATCAGCTCAGAGGCTTCTATGAAAGAGGGGAGCTTCAACATCCCAGTTTCATGTTCCTCAGAGTTGAAATAGAGGATTTGGAGGAAAACCGGGAGGAGCTTGAAAAGATGTTTGAAGAATGAGTGCCACCACCACTGTCATGAAGTCCATCTACTATCTGAGTAGGTGAAGAATGGAAGTTGTCCATTTGTTGGACAGGCTTGCCATTATTTGCTCCCAGTATCAACAGTCCAAATTGTTGAATTTCTGTGTACATAAGTTGTACTTTGTTGCGTCAGTTGTAACTTTATATTTTTACATCAGTTGTAGTATACACTAGTACATCAGTTGTACTTTTGTAAAAACATATGTTGTTTGTGTAATAAAAAATCTGTATACATATAAACTGATCTTTTACTTTACTTTGGTGTTGTAATTTCATTTCAGCAAAAGTACTGTAAAAATGTATAATGATTATTGATAAAATCAGCTTAGACTGATTATTGCAAATAGGGGGAGATTGTTAGACACAAAAAGGTCTTAGTCAAACCTGCTCTACATCTTAGGGGGAGATTTTTAATCAAACCTGTTTGATGCACTTGAAGGTATAATTTAAGGCCTGTTTATGCCTTATTAAATTCTGAAAAGTGATTTGCAATAAGAGTCAAAGATGTTTACCCTGTTGCATTCGATGCAACAAAGGCAGATTGTCCAAGCTGTTCTGTCTGCCGAACAGGCTGGACATAAACTGTCTACGCAGCTCTATTCTGTTGAGCAGCTTGGACAGATACTAAGTGTTTTGTTCTTTGTGAATAGACTAAAAACTTAATGGAATATGTTTCCATGTCTTCATGTATTGTTTTGGACTACTACATCAGTTACAAAGTCAAAGACAAAGTGGAAAAACAGACGCTGCAAAAGCTGCCCACGCTGCCCTGTTACATGAAGCAAAAGAGATATCTGAAATGCATGATAGACCATTTCTTATATCAAAGTGGCCTTAATAAAGAAGAAAGATGGAAAGTTGACATTCCTCTTTTGGTTAAAGCATTATGCAACAGAGACAAAAAGAAAAAGACAAAGATTCTGCCACATGAAGACAAATCTGGTTTATTTGAATGTGTTGAAAAGTTGTTTTGTCTTTTTGGAAAGACATCCCACTATCACATCGTCCAATGAAGAAGCTTCACTGATATTCTCAATGAGAGTATAAAAGGAAGCTTCTAAGGACTATGAGATAACCAAGAGTGAAAAATCAGATCGTGCATTGAAGTGTGTTTTTCCATGCATGCAAGTCTGCTTGAATATAACAGTACGTGTGTCTAAGCTGTTCATACTCAAGCTGCCCATTTGTGTCTTGTAAAAACAGTGAGTTCATCTAAGTGAGTGTATTCATTCTATCTAGTCTGAGTGTGTCTTAGATTAGTTGAAACATCTGTTGTATCTGTCATCTCAGCTTGAACCTTTCCGCAGTCAAGCTTGTTGGTAATTAACATTTGTTAATAGAATACACAAACATTGAGAAAAGAGTGTTAAATTTTAATTTGTTGTATTCACCCCCCTCCCTCCTCTACAGCTTAGAACAATACTCTAGGGAAACCTTTTGGGACCTACATAAATACTGTGAATGGTCAAATAATTATTGTGAATGATAAAATAAGTGTTGTGAATGCTCAAGTAACTACTGTGAATGGTCAAATAATTCTTATGAATGATCAAATAAGTGTTCAAGGATTGTGAATGGTCAAATAAGTGTTGTGAAGTATCAAATAAGTGCAGAAGAATTGTAATAGTTAAATAATTATTGTGAATGATCAAATAAATAATGTGAATGATCAAATAATTCTTTTGAATGATCAAATAAGTTTAGGGAATAAGTGTAAATAGTCAAATAATTATTGTGAACGATGAAATAAATACTGTGAATGGTCAAATTGTTCATGTGAATGCTCAGAAAAGTGTTGTGAATGATAAAATAAATACTTTGAATTGTCAAATAATTTTTTTTTTGAACGGCAACTATCCTACTCCTACTCCTAAACTACTCCTTTACCACAAGACTTACTTTCACCACTTAAATTTCAACATGACTCCGACGGGAATCGAACCCGTGACCTCTCACAAATAATTTTTGTGAATGATCAAATATGTGTTGTGATTTAAAAGACTTGTGAATGGTCAAATAAGTGTTCTGAATGATCAAATAAGTGTAAAATAAGTATGAATGGTCAAATAGTTCTTCTGAATGATCAAATAAGTGTAGAAGAAGTGTAAATAATCAAATATTTATTGTAAATGATCAAATAAATACTTTAATGGTTAAATAATTATTGTGAATGATAAAATAAGTGTTATGAATGCTCAAGTAACTACTGTGAATGGTCAAATAATTCTTATGAATGATTGATAAATGTTGAAGAATTGTGAATGGTCAAATAAGTGTTGTGAATCATCAAATAAGTGCAGAAGAATTGTAATAGTTAAATAATCATTGCGAGTGATCAAATAAGTGGTGTGAATGATCAAATAAGTGTTGTGAATGATCAATTAAGTAATATGAATGATCGTTTTATAAGGTATTGTGAATGGTCGCTGTAATTACGAAAATACCTTTCCAGCTAAAAAAAGAGGGGCGCGCATGAAATTTTCAACTTTTGATCACAACCCTTGTTTTTTTTAATCTTGTGGCTTTGGAAAGGTACCTTTGGTACACTCGATTCTCATGGGTACTTTAATCTCTATACACACACACACACACACATATATATATATATATATATATATATATATATATATATATATATATATATATATATATATATCTACTGCATACACACACGACCGAGAGATACAAAGGTGAGATATATGTAACCCATGTGTTGTGTGTGGGAATAATATAAATTAAAAAGGCACATAACATAAAACACACAATTGTGTGTGTTGTGTGTGTGAGTTCTGGGCCAAAACAAAACCAAAATCGGTGTTTGGTTTTTCCCGTTCTTCGAGTGTTTGATTGCATATCTGGCGTAGCTCGACCGTGTCATCACCAGTGGATAACGAAAACATCTCATTCGTGTATTTTTGTCATCAACTACAAAGGTATAATTTTTAAATGTTTTCACGTTGTTACTTATCTTATGTAAACTTGATAATCTGTGTACGGAATTTGTAATTTAAAAAGCTTTTGTTTTGCGTTTAATTCGATTAAAGATATTTTTTATGAAAACCGATACGAAATCCCAAGAGTGGTATCAGAGCCACCTCAAGTAACATAATAATATTATTATTCATGTTTTTATGTCCAACGTCCTTCAAATTTTGGTCATTAATATTTAAAAGTGTTTAAACGATCGACCAAAGGGTTTGGAAACCCCATGGTAATTCTAGGCCACCTTGGAGTAGCTCTGAGCTCGAGATTTTGAAACCTTAGTTCGTTTTATTTAGTTGATGTTTGATTGTTTAAAAGTGTTTAATTAATTAAAGTCAAAAATTAAACGTTTCGGTTCGCGAAATCAAGCCTAGAGATTTCTGCCATGGGTTGAGACCCATGACCTCTCGGTTATGATGTGGTAGTCGAAACCATGGATGGTTT
The DNA here is from genome assembly GCA_020465985.1 of Centrapalus pauciflorus. Lineage (NCBI taxonomy): Eukaryota > Viridiplantae > Streptophyta > Magnoliopsida > Asterales > Asteraceae > Centrapalus > Centrapalus pauciflorus. Next base: position 75,985 of record JAANYP010007389.1, on the reverse strand, counting down.
GTTCCATTATGTCGTTTAATTCTCGGTTAAACTCGAAAGATTAAATTAAATGCGTTATAATCCAATCAATAAATCAAAAGTGTTTGGTTATCAATATTTAAACATTCATAACAAAACATATGTATATACGTTTCGGTTTTATTAAATTAAAGTGGGAGACTTTACTAGTTTTATTACAAATCTGTTTAAATATTATTCGATTTGGTAATTAAACGATTAATTGGAATATGGAGGTCGAAATAATCAAAGTGAGTTGATTAATGGCTTCGATTAATTTCAGCCGTCAAAGGGTTTAATATTCTACTTGTTTTCAGTTCATATGGGTTATTGAACCCGAATATGAGTCGGTTAACTAAGTTTGTTCGTTTTCGTTTTCCGGAAATTCTTCGTTTAAATTAAATTGGTTTTAATTAAAAGGTAACTTTTAATGTAGAAATTAAAATTAATATTATCATATTTTTTGTTTAAATCAGTCATGTCAGACGTTTTTTTAGAAACCTTAGCCTAATAAAATTTGATGGTAATTTTAATTTATAAACTAGATTTAATTTATGCATTTAATATTTAATTCCATAAAAGGCATTATAAAATTAAAGGAACTTTAATTTAAGGATTCTATTTTTTAAATTGATGAATTTTTGACTTTGAGTTTCAAGCTCGGTCATGGTTTAATGTTTTGAGATTTAATCTCGACATTAACGTTTTTGGTTTAAATCGTCTAAGACCACAAAGAAAAGTTTTTGATGTTATTTAAAGATGATCAATTTTCTTTAGATATTCAAAAAGACATATATATTGGTAAAATTATGTATTTAGAAAATTTAAATTTAAATAAAGTTTATTAAGTTTTTGAAAAGCGTTTCAATTAAATATATATAGTTAATTGATAATTATTTAAAGGAAGTTCAAATTATTTATCAATATTAATTTGAAAATAATAACTATGTTTACTAAAGGTGGTTTAATAGAAAGTATCTTAAAATAGTAAGTTTAAGTTTCAAAAGTGTTTGAATTGTTATTTTAATATTCTATGAAAAAAATAGTTAAGAATCCAAAGATAATGCAAAGATGGAATTAAATTTGAACTTTTTTCGGGAAAAAGTTTCTAATTACGGAAAGTGTTCCTAAATTTCGAATTTACGAAACTTATTTAATTTAAGAACGATATTGGACATGATTACTTTAGTTAATGTTAGATTATTGGTTTTTGGAATTATTTTCATGGCAAGATGAAAATGAATTCTGGATTATATATATGATTTAGAGCTTTATTTATGTTTGTGACATAGTCGAGCCTTAAGACCCCTTTGTATGTGATGGTTATTTATTTAATCTTAATGTTTGCTATTTTAGTAATGGTTATCTTTTTGGGAAGGTCTGCGTGCCATTGGAATCCCGGTTTTATAATGTAATATGTAATAGGTTAGTTAAATAGGCAAATGTTTTAGATTAAAATTATGTAAAAATCTTGGCAAAGATATCCATCAAGGAGGAGTTCATTCATCAAGGACGCTCAGATACATTATCGGATGCTGAGGCTAGTGGAAGCTGAAAGAGTTCAACATTCTTGTCTTGTGTTGATTTTGTCCCTTAGGTTTTGAGCTAATTAGTTTGTCCGTATGGCTCTCGGAAACCATTTTAGTTTCGTCATGGCTATGACACCATGTGGTTGTATGTTTTATTTCTTTATGCTTTATTTATATCTGTGTGGTTATGGTAACAAAGTAGATAAATAAAATAAATCAAAACTACAATCAATTTTTGATGAAAAATTAAAATATATAAACGGAAGTTTAAATTGGAAACTTTAATTATTTTGTCAAGTGTTAAATATGACATTTTTTATGAAATTAGTTTTTCAAATAAAATGAGATTTATTTTTAGAATGTCATAAGATCAAAGAGTTGAAAATTTTAAAAACTGGTACATTAACTGAACTGTTTACCAGAATAGGTGGTGTCTAGGATAGTCATGAGGGCTATGGTTGTTGGAATTTCCGAGAGGTTTATAACCGAAAGGATCCTGCCCACCGACTGACTTGGCTGGCCACTAGTTCTTGGTAAGAGACTGGTTACAAACCCAAATTAAAAATCTGACACAATACGCCGTCCATATAGTGGCATTCACGGTGACCAGTCGTCGTAAGTAGTTTCAGCCTTCGTTGGGTGCTTACGCCGCCAATTCGGGAAGCTGTGAGGTGAGCATTGCGGATCCTAAGTGAGAGTTAGGCCAGTGACTTCCAGTTCATATATGTTGTGTGGTAGTGGTAATTTCCAGTGAGACTGTGGCCCAAGGTGTGGATGAGATTAAACATTATCAATTTAAGAAATTGAAAATCAAATAAGATCTAAGACTTGCAAGGGAGTTATAATTGGTAATAAGTTGCCTGCATAATGTAGCTTATTCATGTAGGTTCAACCTTTGTTGGGTGCACAGTGCACTAATAAGTAAAAGGGTTCTTAGGATTAATAAATCATTTTTAAAATTTTGGTTTGTTGATTTATTAATGATTAATCAAATACTAATTTTTGAAAAATGTTTTAGATGGTTGAAAGAGGAAGATGTAGAAGCATTTTAAATAATAACAATGATAGTAACAATAACAACAACAATTATAACGTCTATTAGCATATATATATATATATATATATATATATATATATATATATATATATATATATATATATATATATATAGCCTTTTAATATAGTTGCATAGTTGGAGAGTTGCGTTTGTCATAATCTCATTTCTTGTCTATATATAGTGTTTTTATTGTTCATTTTAAGGCAACACATTATAATTAATAAATCCTAGCTATTTCTTGTAAACTCTAGTCTCTTTTTCTTATCGTTCATCATGGTATCAGAGCCGTGATTGTTGATTTGTTGTGTTCTCGGTTTGTCGCACTCATTCACCATTTGGTTCATCGTTTTGTCTCGTAATTTTCGGCCATGGCTGTGCAGCCGTAAAATAATTAAAGGTCTGGATTCATTCATCGTTGGATCGTCATGATTTTAGGTGTGCATATTCGTAATATATGTATCTTCACTTTGACAGTTGAGATTTTGATTCGAGCCTTTTATTTGGAGTTATGTAATGTCGAACTTAGCTGTTCTGTTTTAGGATTTTCGGCTAGATTTGTGTAGCTGTGGGGAAAACGTATTTCTTACTTCATTAACCATTGGATCGTAACAATTTTTGTATTGTATGTTTTAAACACCTATATCTACAGTATCACCGTTGGGATTATCTAATGAACGTTATCTCTTTGAGTTATTAATAGTCGAAGGTGGCTACAGATTGAAATCATCGTTTTTTTGCACACTAGTAGTAAAATTGAAGGTATGACTTCTTAAACCGCTAGATCGTTGCGATAATTTGGGCTGAAGTTTCAGCACACAAATTTCTTTAATGTCACTATTTGGATTATCGATTAGAGGGTTTTGTTGGGACTTATTTACGTTCGAAATTGGTAGTTGATTCATGATTTGCTAGTTTTTTATTTCAAATTTGTTTCGTCGAAGTTTTGAATTTGTTTGGGGTTGTCGTTGCTATCAGTGATTGGTTTGTGAGTATTTTTAGCCATCTTCGTTGCGTTTATTGTCTTTGTTGATTCGTTGATTACGGCTAAGGGTTTTGATTGTCGTCCTTAACTAATTGTTTGTTGATTGGGTTAAGGTTTTTAGATTGTGGTATTAGCTATAATTTGGGTTTTCGGTTCTTGATCATCATACTTCTTTCAGAATTTTTCGTCATCAATTATAATTTATATTGGATTCACAATGGTTGCATTTGATCATTTGGTTATGGAGCAGCTTAAATAGTATCTTGGCTCGTCATCCACTGCCATGTCAGCATCTCCATCAAGTTTCTCTTCGTCTGATAATTCAGATATTCCTTCGTCCTTATGGATCTTGGATTCTGGTGCATCTCATCATATGTCTCCATATTTGTCTTCATTTGTTTGTTTATCTCCTGGTTCGCCTATGTCTATTATGTCAGCTAATGGAACAGCTATGCCATTGGAAGGTGTTGGTTCCGTTGTTACACCTCATGTATCTCTACCTCATGTGTATTATATTCCTAGTCAAGCTTTAAACCTTGCTTCTGTTAGTCAACTATGCAAATCGGGTTATTGTGTTTTCTTTTCTGATTTATATTGTTGTGTTCAGGACCCGCTATCTCATAAGGTGATTGGGACAGTCCGTAAGCTGGGAGACCTCTATGTTTTGGACAATCTCATAGTTTCAGATTTGGCTACTTCAAGTGTTGATTTATCTTCTTTTCGTTTGAGTCATTTGTCTTCATATTTTTACATATGGCACTCTCGTTTAGGTCATGTTTCAGTTTCTCGTTTACAGTTTTTGGCCTCTACAGGCGCTCTAGGTCAATTGAATTATCCAGATATATCTGATTGTAGTGGTTGTAAACTGGCGAAATTTTCTGCTTTACTGTTTATTAAAAGTGTCTCTTGTTCTTTTGCACCATTTGATCTGATTCATTCTGATGTGTTGGGACCTTCTCCCGTGTCTTCTAAAGGGGGTGCTAGATATTATGTTTCCTTTATTGATGATTATACTCATTATACATGGATCTATATGATGAAACACATGTCTGAATTTCTGTCCATCTATAGAGATTATAGAGCTCTGTTTAAAACCCAACATTCAACGGTCATTAAATGTTTTCATTGTGACTTAGGAGGTCAATACACTTCTCATGCCTTCACCCATTTACTTGCTTCTGATTGTACAATATACCAAACGTCGTGTACCGATACCCCTCAACAAAATGGTGTTGTCGAACGAAAACATAGACATCTCCTTGAAACTGCTAGGGCGTTGTTATTGTCTTTTGAAGTTCCTCGTGTCTTCTGGGCTGAAGCTCTCCTTACCACTGTCTATGTCATTAATCGGATTCCCATTGCTCACAACTATGGTCTATCTCCATTCAAAAAACTTTATGGAACCACACTTGATTACTCTTTTTTACGTGTTTTTTGTTGTGCTTGTTTTGTTCTTCGTCATCACGTTGAGTGCAACAAGTTGTCTTCTCGGTCAGCTTTATCTGTGTTCTTGGGGTATGGGATAAGTCCAAAGGGGTATCGTTGTTTTGATCTGGTCAGTCACAAATTATATGTCTCGCGTCATGTGACATTTTTAGAGCATATTCCCTTCTTTTCAATTCCTACTTCGTCTCATACTCCGACACGGTTAGAACTTTTATCTATTGATCCTTTTGGTCCTGACACTAGAGATTCTACATTACATGCATCTGTTCCTGAGACGTCTACAACAACAGATCCTTCTCCTACGCATACAACCGCTCAGCCACCTACTGTCACTGCAGATGTTCCTATCACACGTAAGTCTACTCGTCCTCATAAGCCTAATCAACTTACCGACTTTGCATATTCTTCTTATTCTGCTGCCTTCGCTTCTTTTCTTGCTAAAGTTCATCGTTTGGTTGAGCCTACATCCTATAGAGAGGCTGTCTCTGATCCACTTTGGCAGAAGGCGATGGCTGAGGAGCTTACAGCTCTTTATCATACTCGTACTTAGGATTTGGTTCCTCTCCCCTCTGGAAAGGAACCCATTGGTTGTCGTTGGGTCTACAAGATTAAGACCAAATTATATGGATCTGTTGAGCGATATAAGGCTTGACTTGTTGCTATGGGATACACACAGCAGTACGGTATGGATTTTGAGGAAACTTTTGTGCCTGTTGCAAAAATGACCACTGTGCGTACTTTGAATGCAATGACTTCTGTTCGTCAGTGGAAAATATCTCAAATGGATGTCAAAAATGCCTTCTTGAATGGTGATCTTAATGAGGAGGTTTACATGACTCCTCATGCAGGTATTGCTCATCAGAAAGGTGAAGTTTATCGGCTTCGTAAGGCTCTCTATGGTCTCAAACAAGCCCCTCGTGCTTGGTTTGAGAAATTTTATACTGTCATCACCTCTCTTGGATTTATTGCGAGCAATCATGACTCAGTGTTGTTTGTTAAAACCACAGGTGCCGGTCGAATTATCTTATCTTTATATGTTGACGGCATGATTATTACTGGGGATGATTTAGAGGGTATTGACTCTCTTGAGCGTGATCTGGGTACCCGTTTTGCTATGAAAGACTTGGGATGGTTACACTATTTTCTGGGGATTGACGTTGCTCACTTTGATAAAGGTTACTTGTTATCTCAATTGAAGTATATTTCTGATTTATTTGATCGCGCTCATCTTTCTGATAATAAAGTTATGGATACTCCTCTAGAAACCAGTGCACGTTATTCCCTGAATGATGGAGTTCCTCTATCAGATCCGAGTTTGTATCGTACCATTGTAGGTAGTTTGATTTATCTCACCGTCACTCATCCGGACATATCTCATGCAGTTCATGTGGTCAGTCAGCTTGATACTGTACATTGGGGAGTTGTTCTTTGTATTTTGCAGTATTTTAAGGGTACTCAATTTCAGAGTTTGTTGTTTCCTTCTACATTGTCTCTAGACCTGCGTGCTTATAGCGATGTTGATTGGCTGGTGATCGTAATGATCGAATGTCCACTACTGGTTTTTGTATTTTCCTTGGAGACTCTCTTGTGTCATGGAAAAGCAAAAAGCAGGATGTTGTTTCTCCCTCATCTACAGAAGCTGAGTATCATGCTATGACAGTTACTACATGTGAGGCCGTTTGGCTGCGTTGGTTACTGGCGGATATGGGTGTTAATGTTTCTCGGCCTACTCCTTTGTATTGTGATAACCAGAGTACTATTAAATTTGCTCATAACTCTGTTTTTCACGATCGTACGAAATATATTGAGATTGATTGTCATTTGATTGTACATCATTTTCGCATCGGAACCATATCACTGCCCTTTGTCTCGTCTACTATGTAGATTGCTGATATTTTTACGAAGGCTCATTCAACTTTTCGCTTACACTTCTTGGCTGACAAACTCTCGATGCTTGTTGCACTAGCATTGTGAGTTTGAGGGGGGGTATTAGCATATATATATATATATATATATATATATATATATATATATATATATATATATATATATATATATATATATATATATATATATATATATATATATGTATAGTCTTTTAATATAGATGCATAGTTGGAGAGTTTCTTTTGTCATCATCTCATTTTTTTGTTTATATTGTCTTTTTATTGTTTATTGTAAGGCAACACATTATAATCAACAAATCCTAGCCGTTTCTTGTAAACCCTATGTAACATCCGACATAAAACCAAGTTAGCAACTGTAACTTAATCAGTAGTTATTAACAAGTTATAACCTAATCTTGTGAAGGGTAAAAAAACATCATGTGAATGGTCATTCACACCATTCACATGGTGTGAAATGATCATTCACATGGTGTGATATGACCATTCACATGGATGACCATTCACATATGCATTGAGCATTCAGATAAATTTAAAGGTCACAGAAAGTGTGAATCTATGTGAAATTCATATGTCATGCGTATAACATTAAATTAAACCTGGTTATGTGAAAAAAGATTTTAAAAAAGTTTTTTAAGGTCGGTACCTTCAGGTGCACTTGATTTCGAGAAGTACTTATTTGAACCTGAATCTATATATATGTGTGTGTATATATATATATATATATATATATATATATATATATATATATATATATATATATATACATATGTATATATATATAACCCTTCAATTCCGTGAGAACGTGAGAACCCTCCAAAATGCACAAATTTAAAAATTAAATTTATAACTTAAAATCATTATTGGTTTTCAGTATTAACAAATATCATAATCTAACATTAAAATTATCTTTAAAATTTAAATTCATCACGTTTTATACTAAATGCACAAATTTGAACATTAAATGCATAAATTTGAACATTAAATGCACAAATTTTGTCAAATGTATGAATTCGTACATAAAGTGGACAAATTTATCATGATATGCGTAAATTTTTATATCAAATGCATAAATTTATCAAATGTATATATTTTAACATCAAATGCATAATTTTATACATTAAATGCACAAATTTTAGAGAGGTTATCACGGTAATGACGGTTATTACCGCAACCCAACCTTATATATATATAGATTGAGGTTCAATTGAGAACTTTTATGCATTGAGAACCTTGAAGAACTTTTCTGCATCGAATAATTAACCAAGGGTGCACAAAGGGCATTTAGGAAAAATTAAAAAAATGGGTTTTAATTTATTTGTAAAAATCATTAAAAGGTAATTAGGGTTTAATTTTGGAATTAAAATCCAACATTAACTACCTTTCTCAATTTCCTCCACTTTTATCTCTCTCTCTCTCTCTCTCTCACGAATTCCTTGGCCACAACCGTCCTCTCCATTGAATTAAAATTCCACTGGTAAACGTCATTACAATGTGTCCCACCGGAACGTCCATATGGCTGCCGAGGGAAATCGATTCCGACCTTCGTTCTGCAATTGAGGTTCTCGACGCCGATCGCGACGGTAAAATAAGCCGTGAAGATCTGAAGACATCGAACGTCGATGCCGACGATGATGTCATCGAAACGATGATGACGTTAGCCGATTCAAATAACGATGGTTACGTCGAATACGATGAGTTCGAAAAGGTTTTGAGAAGTAATACCAGCGGTAGCGGCATTGTTATGTAGGAAGTGTTTAAAGCTATGGACAGAGACGGTGACGGAAAAGTCGATTACGTAGATTTGAGAAGTTATCTCTCTTCGGTCGGACTTGAGGATGATGAATGATATGCATAGATGGATAATGAACAATGATGAGGAACATACGATGAACAATGATGATGCATAGATGGAAATCCGATCAAATATAGTTGGAGTGCTAAGACTCATTAAATATCATTTCATTTGTAGAGACTCATTTTGCACGGTGGGGCCATGGGTACACCTCCCATCAAGGTTCTATGTTTAACACTTTAACACAAGTGGTAACCGAGGACGAGCACAAAGAAGATGAAGACTATGCTAATATACTGGAAGACATGTATGTAGAATATGGGAACTTCGGTAAGGTTCTTTTAGCTTCTTTCCATCTTTTGTGATGCCATTTGTTTTTTTTTAAAATTAATTTGCCAAAACATTTACCAATTTATTGATTTTTGTTGTTTTTATATCTTTCTATTTTATGGACAGAGACGGTGATGGAAAAGTCGGTTACGTAGATCTAAGAAGTTATCTCTCTTCAGCCGGACTTGAGGATGATGAACGATGAACAATAATGATGCATAGATGGATAATGAACAATGAAGATGCATAGATGAACACATTTGATGCATCACGAATGGTGAATATGAAGTTGATGACCACAAAGATATTGAATACAAATAATGAACGACTGCGATGCATCTAATCGTAATCATTTAATTTGAATTTGTATTATTTTTGTTAATTTTGGAAGTGTAATATCTAATTTATTTAAGGGATAATTGCGTAAAAAACCATCAACTTGTCAGTTTTTTGTGATTAAAACCCCAAACCATTTTCCGTTGTATAAAAAACCCCGAACTAAATAAAAATCAGTAAATCATGGTTTTATCAATGGGTAACAGGTTGAAACCGGTTTTAAATCCTACATGGACCGGTAAATAACTTACGTGAAATAAATTTTAATTGTTGAAACTGGTTGTCAAGTATTACACATCATTTAAACTCCCGTTGATGATGTATTCCCGTTTAAAAAGTACAATTAAAAATTATCAACGGATGTTTAAATGATGTGTAATACTTGAAAATCGGTTTCAACAATTAAAATTTATTCTACGTAGATTATTTACCGGTCCACGTAGGATTAATAACCGGTTTCAACCGGTTACCCATTGATAAAACCTTAAGTTACGAATTTTTAGTTAGTTCGGGGTTTTCTATGCAACGAAAAATGATTTGGGGTTTTAATCACAAAAAACTGACAAGTTTGGGGTTTTTTTTACGCAGTTACCCCTTTATTTAACATTTATTAATAAATAGTTGATGCAATATTCAATTAATATAAAATTAAAATTAATTAAACTAGATATTTTTTTCCTAAACTACCCTTTATTAGATGCATATAATATGTTGCATCACAATATGCATCAGGTATGATGCATCATAAGATCGACTTGATCCAACGGCTGTAAGATGGTTCCCCCGTACCTCGATGCATAAAAGTTCTCAATTGAACCCGACTCTCTCTCTCTCTCTCTCTCTCTATATATATATATATATATATATATATATATATATATATATATATATATATATATATATATATATATATATATATATATATATATATATATATATATATATATATATATATATATATATATATATAGACTAAGGATCTTTTGTGAACACTTTATTCGTTGTGAACATTGTGAACAACCATAAAATAGCTTTTGAATCTTATGAATCTTGTTGAAAATACTACCGAACGCTTCTATTAACTCATTAATCTTATTGGATCCTATGGATTTTATTGAATCCAATTAATTTGTCGAATCTCATAAAAATCTTGTTGAATCTTATGCATCTTGTTATAAAAACTACGTACTATGAACCTTTTGAATGTTCTGAATCTTAAATAGACACTTCTATGAACCTTTTGAATCATATGAATCATATTACAAACACTTGTTGATATATATGAATGATTATATGTATTTTTTTATTTGTTCACAACGTTGACAACGAATAACTTGTTCACAATGGATCCCTATATATATATATATATATATATATATATATATATATATATATATATATATATATATATATATATATATATAATAGTTGAAATTTATCGTTTACTTCAACATATTATCCTTCTAACTGTTAGGCACTTAGCAGCCTATATACGAACTACTTGTATTTAATATCATTATTTCATTCGTTGAATTCATAGTTGCATTGACAACTATTTTCTTATTGAGTTTAAAAGAAGTTACAGGGAGAACGACTCACCCATTTCCTATTTTCCACAGAGGGTTAAGATTGTGAAGTATTACAAGGACAATTGCTAGATAGTAGCATTCATTATCCTATCATCCTGAGTTATAGACTTAAATTACTATGGTTATATCAGCTTTGGAAAATGATTCCAATTTAGTTGGAGGCATATATATTATAAGTACTTATTTTCCAACATGTTCATATGTGGATTCAATCATCATCGTATAATGCTATCAAGGAGTTATAGAGATTTAAATATGGTTTCGAAATACATGATTATTATCGGTGCTTATTACCTTCAATATACAAGGCATTTGAATTTCTCACTTGTCTTAGATTAGCTGAACGACTGTTGTATCTGTCATCTCAGGTTGAACCTTTCCGCATTCAAGCTTGGGAAACCTTTTGGGACCTACAACTGGTATCAGAGCAGATAGAGTGTGTGTCAACTCTAGATCTCTTATTCTCCCTACTTTCCCATGGACAACAGTGCTGCAAATTCCTCCTCTTACTATGACAATGGGTCAATGGCCAAACCCCCATAGTTCAATCATCAGAACTTCTCTGGCTGGAAGTGCAGAATGATGCTCTATTTGTAGAATCTGGATGTACAACTACCAGAGATAGTAATGGAAGGTCCCTATGTGCCAACCTGTGTTACTACCATAACTCCTGCTGTTGAAGGAGCTGCCCCTGAAATCAGAAGTGTTCACTGGGATTATTCAGGAATATTCAGGGGTAGCATTTGTTCTACATGATTTAGCGAGAAAAGTGTTTCATGAGGAAGGAACAAGTTATACTTCGGTGGGATTACCGTAGTGATCAATTCTGAAATGCTGGGCAGCATGAGTTGATTACAGATGTGTGAGTAAGGGATTGAATATTGGTGAGATATCGTAAGAGTATCGATGTTACAAGAGAATCTAAGACAGGGCTATGTAGCGGAGATTTTCATACGAGTTAGATTCTGAGGACGGAATCTTTATAAGAATGGAGGGTTTGTAACACCCCGTCTTTGAGATATATTACGTGGATTTAATTTACTGGCTAATTATATTATTAATAGGCATCAGGCTAATGATAGTTTAGTTGAATTAACAAGTGTCTAGTTCGAGTATACATGTCACCATGTTCTAGTTTTAGTGGATTATTAAAAATTATGGATTCACGAGATAAATTGGGATCTAATGATATTAATTGTGAAAATGTGATAACGGCATCGGTATCAGTGTCAAACCCGCGTTATAACCGCGATATATATATATATATATATATATATATATATATATATATATATATGTGTGTGTGTGTGTGTGTGTGTGTGTGGATGTATATATATAGTTTTATTCCTTGCTTCCTTTCCTTTCAAATCGAAGCAGGTGTATGTGTGTGCGTATGTGAGCTGCTTGAAACCAAAAACAGAGTCATAAATCGAGTGATAGTTGTTGTGAATTCATGTTGAGAAAGTATCCTCACTACCTTTGTGTTTGTCGAGCTTAAAAGATAAGAAATCATTGAATTGAGCCTATTTGATTGTGTTACATGAAGCTAGAAGTTGTGAATTTGCCTGTCAAGTAATTGTGAATGACTACATATCACTTTTATGGCTTTATATTATTGGAAATCGATTGGGGAGATTGAAACTCCCCTTGACAGAGCTGAAACAAGAACAAACTACCTGCAACCTGTCGTGATCGCAATGAGTTGAACACGAACGCGATGAGGTCTGAGGCAGTGTGAGGCCGAGCTTAGGCTAGGGTTCATGTACACGGCCCGTGATGGGGGTAGCGGACCGTGCTGGGTTTAGCACTGTCGCGATCATCCATGTTTGGCTAGATTGGGCTTTTCGATCGTGGAGCCTATTTAGGGTTACATTTTGGGCTCTGTCAGTTGTGTTATTGATCGTTGGGTAGTCAGGTCTTGTCTGGGAGTTAGGGTTAATTTGTGGGGATTCATTGTGTGTACAGGAACTATAAAGATCGGGCTAAGATAGATTCGGGTTACCAGGAGCTAGTTGGAGTTGACTATCGTGATGGAGGTGAGTACACAAGTTCTTTTAAACTGGCGCGTCATCTTACATTTTAATTCTTTTACCTGTTTATGTGTGATATATAATTGAGATATGAGAAAGGGAAGTTGCACCTCAAGTATGACCTATCTCTCATATGATTGTAATAATTATGTGCATGAACTGAGTTAGAGTTAGAGTATGAGATGATATCCACCCGAGCTGTCCGCGATGAGTTATCGCGAGAGTTGATGATATCCGCGATGGGTTATTGCGGGAGTTTAGATCCACGATTGGTAATCACGGGGGCCGATGACTACGATGACTTACGTGGAGGTCGGTGTCCGCGATGGGTTGTCGCGGGAACTCATATTCGTGATGTGTTAACTCGTGGGCTGAGTAGCCCCACCTACCCTTGTATATGGTTACCATATATATGGTAGAGTTTATAGCCAAGTTGCCCCTATGCTTTATTATGTGGCTAACCACTACTGTGTGCGGCCTATTAGCTGTGAGGAGGGTTCCCCACTAGGGATGGGATTCCCAGTGTCATTGTTGGGTCCTCACGAGAGAAGTGAATCTTAGTTTTTTGGAACTCATACTCCGTGATGGAGACACTAGAGATGAGGGCATTATGCATAAATGAGAGTTGAGTTGCATTATTTGTGATGTCTTATATGTTGTGTGTTTATGTTGCTGAGTCTAACCCTTGTGTACTCACAAGCTGTTAAAGCTTACGTAATCGAGTCTAAATTTGTATCTTAGGGGGATCAGACATCGGGTTAGCAGTGGGGGACTGATGTAAGGGATGACGACGGTTAGCTTGTGGATTACTTCTTTGACAGTGAGTGTTCTATGGGTCCGGGAATGATTCAGTGACTTCTTGATGAGTTCAGTGTGCGTGTTTATATAAGTTAGATCAAAGTGGGTTATGTTGTGATTAAAGTTTTAAATCAGCAATGTTTGCTTTTGATCCTATGACTTATTTGTTATGAGCTTCATGCGTTCTTGCCACTTATGTGTTTTGAATGATATGACATTTAATGGATTTCAAAGGTGTTACAATATAATATATACATTGATTTTTTCATTTTTTTGATATGATATGGTATATTGATTTGTTTACCATTTTTTGTGTAGAATTGCCTAGGAGCTTTAGATGGAACACATATAAAGTGTTTAGTGCCACTTAAAGACAAAACTAGATACCGAACAAGAAAGAACGATATTGTAACAAATGTCTTAGGGGTGTGTTCACAAGATATGCAATTTATATATGTGTTACCAGGATGGGAGGGATCAGCTCCCGATGGTAGAGTACTTCGAGATTCCCATATTAGACCACATGGATTGAGGTTCCAAGACTGGGTATGCTATAGTATAATGATTTAATTTATTTAATTGAGTAACATGTAACGAACATTTATTAACTTGAGCACATTTTAGGTTATTACTTGGTAGATGATGGATATGCAAATTGTGAAGGTTTTCTTGACCCTTATAAAGCTCAGAGGTATCATTTAAATGATTGGCATGATGGTCACCAAACAATTATTCAACATGAGACATTCATACGCAAGAAATGTTATAGAAAGATGTTTTGGCATTTCTAAAGTGAGATGGTGTATTTTAAGGGACAATTCATATTATCCGTTTGATTTAAAAAATAAGATCATAATGACATGTTGTCTCTTGCATAATTATATAAGACAAGGGATGACAAATGATTCATTTGAGAATGACGTTGAACCGGATGAGGGAACCAGGCACGATGGAGGTGTAGATGATGATAACATCATTTCAATGAGGACATCCAACGAGTGGACGACATTTAGAAATGATTTAGCACAAACTTTGTTTGATTCATAGAGTGTTACAAATTAATAAGCTGTATCGAGCACTTGATGACGTTTAGTATTTAATATTTGTCGTGTATTATGTATAAGTTGATGACGTTTTAATATTAAATATATGTGTTTTATATTTTGATGGGTGAATGTCTTAAATGTATAATTGTCTGTATTATGTAAAATCTTGGTCATGATTTTTTATAGGTATGGCGGACAAACAAAGAAACTACCATAATTGGACGAGAGTGGAAGATTAAAAACTTGTGCGAGCATTGTTAAACGTGGTCAATATGAGAGGTTTTAAAGCAGGCAATGGCTATAAATCGTGTCATCTACAACATTTAGAGGATGCCGTGAAAGAAGCACTTCCAAATTCCTGTATTTTAGGAAGGCCACACATTGAATCACGACTAGAAACATTTAAGAAAGATGGCAAGTTGTTCATAACATGATCAATGGAAGTAACACTGGTGGCTTTGGTTATGATGTTACAAAGCAATGTGTGACGACATCACTAGATGTTTGGGATGCTTACCTAGCAATATGTTGTTTTTGAAAATTTTTACATATTAAAATTATATATATATATATATATATATATATATATATATATATATATATATATATATATTGTGTATTTTCAATATAAGTTCGTTAGGGAGTTAGCAAAAGGAAATATAAACAATTTCCTTATTTTGAGGAATTGTGTATTGTTTTTGGAAAAGATAGAGCAACCAAGAATTAAGCACGAGATATTCAAGAAATGGAAAATGAAGCCAACCATGAAGAAATGAATGAACTTGGAGATGATTTGGACGAGCAAATGAGTATTGATGGAAATAACACCAAGAAAACTCGAGGGGATTTGATCATTGATGCCACTACAATACTTGGTGATAGCATTAAAGAGGCATCATCAACACTGAAAAAAGTCTATTTAATATACTATAGATGCCTCTCATGAAGTGGAGTTACAAAGAATGAAAAAATTATTGGTTTTGGAGATTAACAAAATAACATCACTATCTGACTTCGATAAGTTTAAAGCGGTGCAAAAGATAGCAAAGGAACCCAATCTCGTGGTGTCCTTTTGGGGTTACAAAAAAGAACAACGAGAAACGTTTGTGAAGTTGATTTTGGAAGAGTAAGTGAGGTTTGTTTAGAAACGTTTGTGAAGTTGAATAATATTTTAACTATGATTTTTTGGATATTTGGTATTTGATGTTGGTTGTCTTTTGGTATTTCATGTTGGTTGTCTTTTGGATATGTTGGTATTGAATGGTTTAAAATTGTATTTAGTATTTGATGTTGGTTATGTCTTTTGGATATGTGGTATTGAACGGTTTAGAATTATATTTGGTACTTGAATGATATTTTAACTATTATGTAAAATAAACTTTAAGAAAGAAAGTCATAATTTTAAAATATTTTTAATCTTCAAAAATTTTATTTTGAAAATAAATAACGTATGTTGATTAGTAGTCATAATACATTACAATTCCTTTGAAAGATTTACAAACCAAACATAATACACGAATGAAACTGAATCTGAAATTCATTCCAATCCTGCCACCCAAACAGGTGGTAGTATTTGAATTCAGACATATTTCATTTCTTTTCCATTACTTCAGCAAACATTCTGCAAACCAAACGCCCCCTAAGTCTAGCAACAATTCAATTCGTTTTCACAACAATTACTAACCTTTGTCAGCTTCAATTTGATCAAAGTGAAGATGAAGATGAAGGTGACGAGATCTTGATCAGCTTAGCCATGGTTGTTGTTGATCTGCTCTCTCTCCATATCGGTCCTCTCTCTTTCTAGCTGAAGAATCACACACACACACACACACCATTTGATTTTGGTTGGAAATGAATGAAGCAAGCAAGTAACTCAACATTATTTACATTTCTAGTCCCATACTCAATTAAAGCGGGTATAATACCAAATACTCACTAATTAAAGAACCATTAACTCAATTATTCCTCACTAAATGATTTGGGTATATAATGTTATCTAAGTCGTTAAAGTAACTTCAATCCTCCCATCAAGGTTAAACCGGTTATTATCTCAACCAATTAAAATTTACACGTGAAAGCAACCTATTTTGGCAACTTACGTGTAATTGACCAATTGGATTCAGCCAACTCAGAAAATTTATTATCAAAGCATTTAATTAAATTCCACGTACATGTTACTCCTTTTGGGATGTTACAAATCCCCCTCCCCCCTTGGATGGGTCCCGTCCTCGGGATCTTAACTCATGTGAACAATTGTGGATACCGTTGTCACATATCCTCCTCGGGTTCCCAGATGGCACGGGAGCCCTTATGATAACGCTAATACACTAACACCAACGGGATCTCCTTCTTACGTAGCTTCTTTACCTTCTGATCTATGATGGCCACTGGATACTCAACATACCTCAACTGCTCATCGAACTCGATCTCTGATGGGGGGAATTTCTCTTCAAGTGGGGCTAAAAATCAGCGCTATTATTGACATGGAAGGTAGGATGTACTCCACGCAATTGACTTTGAGCTTCCTTCAATCTCTCTCTGAGAAATGCTATCTTATCGCTAGTCTACTGTATGATATCAGGACCTATGATCTCATTCTCACCCACATCTATCGAACATACAAGGAGTACGACACTTACTATCGTATAAAGCTTTGAACGGAGGCATCTTAATGCTGGAGTGGTGGCTGTTATTGTAGGCATACTCGACAAGAGGAAAATGGGAGTCCCAACTACCGCCAAAATCCATCACACAAGCTCGTAGAATATCTTTCATCATCTGTATCGTACGCTCAGACTGTCCGTCGAACTGGGGACGATATGTCGTACTCATCTGAACCCTGGTGCCGAACTTTTGCTTTAAACTCAGCCAGAAGTTAGAAGTAAATCTGACATATCGGTCTGTATAGAAGAATATGAAACCTCGTGTTTAGAAATGATCTCATACAAGTAGAATCGAGCAAGTTGATCTAGCATGTATGTCTCTCTTATCGGTAAGAAACAAGTTGTCTTCATTAGTCGATCCACTAATACCCATATCACATCATATTCACATGGAGTACGAGGTAACATCATGATGAAATCCATCGTGATGTGCTCCTAACTCCACTGTGGAATCTGTAGCGCCTATAGTCTGCCATGTGGCTTCTGGTGCTCTGCCATTACTTGTAGACTAGGCAAACAACATTCAACAAACCAATAAAGTACTCGAAGATCCTGATATATCTTCACTACCAGGATGGATGGTGAGGTGAGACTTATGTGAATCCTCTACTATCATCTGACGAATGTCACTGGCTCTAGGGACCCAGACTCATCCGTGCATAGGTGTATAACCCTCGAGAATCAATCTCAAACTCCTACAGCTGGCCCAGAATGTGTTCTTCATGGTGATTCTTTGCACGCATACCTATGGTTTGGGCCTCTAGAATCCTCTCTATCAGCGTAGAAGTCACCTCAACTCTATAGTTTTGAGCTCAACTAGTAGATCCGAGCTCCTTTTGACTCAGTGTGTCTGCTACCACATTCGCTTCCCCCGAGTGATATTAGATATCATAGTCGTAGACTTAAATTTGCTCTAATCCCTATAGTTGTCACATAAACAGATCTCGCTTACTGAATAAGTATTGTAGGCTCTTATGATTAGTAAACAACATGAAAGGAACCCCATATAAGTAGTGTCGCCATATCTTTAGCGTGAACATGATAGTCGTCAACTCTAACTTATGAGTTGAATATTTGTTCCCGTAGTCTTCAACTGACTAGAAGCGTATGCAATCAATCAGCCTCTCTGCATCAACACATACCCTAATCCAGTAACTTATGTATTGTTGTATACTACAAAGTCATTTGGGCCCTCTGGCAGTGCTAGTATTGGAGCCTGACGCAATCTGCGTTTCAACTCTTGAAATACGAACACCTGGTCTTCGGTCCATTCAAAGGGGACTGACTAACGAGTCAAACGGGCCAACGACACCACAATTAAAGCAAAATGTTGGATAAATCAAATGATAATATCTTGCTAACTCCAAAAAAGTACGAATCTCAGCCACATTCTTCGACCTCCCCCAGCTCTTGACGACCTCAATCTTAGCTGGGTCTATTAAAACGCATTCGCAGCTCACTACATATCCCAGAAAGTAAACTTCTCGAAGACTTAACCCAAACATCAAGAACTTCACATACAACTTATCACGTCGTAATAACCGAAGAATCTCTCGTAACTGTGTTGCGTGCTCCTCTACTGATCGGGAATAATCAGAATATCATAAATAAACACTATGAAGAACTGATCAAGATAGGTGCGGCAGACCCAATTCATCATGTCCATGAAGGCTGCTTGGGCATTTGTTTGACCAAAGGGCATAACCAAGAACTCATAATGGTCGTAACGTATCCTGAACGTTGTCTTTGAGACATTTTGCTGCGTACTTTCAGCTAGTCTACCGTGACCACAAGTCATTCCTCAAGAATACACTAGCTCCCTTTAACTAATCGAACAAATCGTGTATGCATGGTAGAGAGTGTGTATGCATGGTAGAGAGTACTGGTTCTTCACTGTCACCTTGTTGAGCTCGCGGTAGTCGATATACATTCCCATCGACGCGTCCTTCTGATGAGTTTTCTATACCCTTGCTAGATTAACTTAAAACTTTGCGGAAAAATAAATAATCTAACAATAGCAAGAATATTAACCCTAACGGATCTAAACCAAATAAGTAAAGCAACTCAATAAAATAAAAGAGAGAATAAAAAAAACTAACCTTTGGAGAAAACTGATTTGTCCCGCGAAGAACACTTCCACAGCAGACTCTGATCTGATGGCTAGTGCCGAAAGTAGGAACACCTCTAATGGTTCACAAAGAATGAACCAAAGAGAGTATTTATAACTATGTTCCAATTATCTTGGAGTCTCAAAAGCTGGATCCCTTTTAGAAAGTAGGAACTTAGAATTATGAATGAATGATTTGGAAACTAGCCTGCAAGTGGAAACCCTAGATTAGGGTTGCAGAGGACATGCGGGAACCCCCTATAGGGGCCACCCACATACCCGAAGCTCATTAGGGTTTCTGTTATTGTTTGTTAATTGCACTTTGGCCCATGTACTTCCTTAATTAATTATATAAGTTTCTGATTAATCTATTAACTATTAATAAATTAACAAACTAACCCATTAAGAAATTATAATCAATTATTAAGTTTCTAATTAATTTATTAAACATAATAAATTAATAAACCAATTAATTAATTAGTTATATAATATTAATTCTAATTAATGTTATAACACATATTTATCTAATTCTCTTTATGGTTCAATGAGGGCAACCAAAAAAGGACCCTACCAATTAATGATAACTATAGAATTAGATATGACTTGGACACTAATTTTGTAACATCTGGCACTAAACCAGGTTAGCAACAATGACCTAATCTGTATTTAATAGCCATTATAGTCTAATCAGTGGTCATTAGAAATTAATCAAGTGATTAACAATGGTTATTAGAAAATTCAACTCAATTAGAATCAAATTCATCGGTGCGATGAATCGGGAAATCAATTAATCCAATCAATTTACGTTATGAAGGATTAATTCAAGTAAGTACATAATTAAAATTATGATTAGTGACACTAATCAAACACTAATACAATTACTTCACATTAATTATGCAAGACCAAAACAATTTATTTAAACAATGCATCCATAACTATTTATGAAATTACAAGAAAAGGGAAATACAAGAATACATTTCTAAATACTTTCATACAAAAAAAAATGAAAATACATGTGAAATACACTAAAGGGGCCGGCCTATAGGGCATATGTTTTTTAGAGGTTGACTTCAATTTTTTTAATATTACTTTAAACACAATCATTTTGTTTAAACACAATCATTTTGTTTAAAAGTGCACACAACATCCTACCTTCCATGTCTTTCATCATTTGAAAGACCAAAAATTTCTCTATAAATAGAGAGGCATTTCATTCACTTTAATAACACCAAAAACATCTCTTCTCTCCCTCTTGGATCCGGATTCTCACACACACACCACAAATCTTTTCATTCAAGTGTTCTTCAAGTGTTCTTGGTCCAAACCTTGCAAAGATTTCAACTTCTACTCATTCAAAGTAAGTAAATACTAACTTATTTCATCTTATATTTATGTTTATATAAGTGTTGCATAATATACATAATCACCAACAACAACTTTCATAAAAACTCAAGTTTATAAGTTTCTAGTTTTTTTATTTTTAAGTTGTTTCTTTAAATGTGTTTATGGATATATGAACACATCATAAAAATGTTAATATTATGAAAACAAGTGATATATATGTGTTTTATAACTTTTATACAAGTAATCTTTGAATAAACAACAAGAATCATAAGTTATTTCATGTTTATAAACTGTGGATTTTCGGCAGAAAATTTATATCGACTTTGAAAAATCATAACTAATTCATAACTTAACGAAATACGTTGATTCTTGTCTCCAGAAATTATTTGGGAAACCGAAAGTTTGACAGCTCAAAAATGGCCAACATAGGGTTTTTAACGAGCTTTTTCACCAACATAAACATCTTGAAAAATGGTCGTTCTTGATTCTAAAAATCCTTTGTATATAGTAGTTTAATTTCCTAGAAAACCAAAGCCTAAAACATTTTGGAGCTTGGTCAAAAACAGCCTCAAAGTAGGCCGAAAAACCTCCGAAAAAGCTGGAAATTATATATATATATATATATATATATATATATATATATATATATATATATATATATATATATATATATATATATATATATATATATATATATATATATATAAACTTGACGTTTTAAGCGGGTTTTATTTATAAACTTGTAATGTTGGGTGATTTAAGACATACAAAAATCTATAAATATATATTACCATATATTAGAGATATTAAGTCCTTATTATCATTTAGGACTCGATTAATCTCGCTCGATGCATCATCCATCCACTTTTGCTAAATAGCATTTTCGCTCGTTTTTGCCATCACAAGCACGATGAGTCCTCATAGCCCCTATTTTCACAATGTTATGTTTTGGGGTTGAAATACATGCTTCGTTTTTATATGGACACGAAAACAACTTCATTTCTGTTATGTATTACGCATGTGGTTCCATCCGCCCTTATATCATGAACCGTTAATTGTATTTATTTGTAAGCGTGAATATACTGTGGATAGATCTATCGGGAGTCATGTCCCCCATTCAGGTTAGTTCGGGTCGGCTAACAGCGAGTGCATATATATTTAACACACGGTATTACGTATGGGAATACTGCACAGGGCAAACTCATTTTAATTAAGCTTCGGTTGCATGATGGTTTATATGTAATACATAACATGAAATTTATGATTTTATAAATTCAAACTCTACTATTGTTGTCCATACAAGTCAGATTTACGTGTAAACCTATGAGCTCACCAACAATTTTTGTTGACGTATTTTAGCGTGTATTTTCAGGAAATTAAGGCAAGTATGCCTTCGGACGTATTTTACTTTCAAGCTTCCGCATCCATGGAGTCGCATGCATATTCAAAATTAACAGAGATTTAACAGCATTATTTTGGATATTTTAATTATGTAATTAAATCTCTGTATTGTGCGAACTTCATTTCTCATTTCAGGCTATGTAAAACATTTCTATATTTTAATGTTTTAACGATGTATTTTAAAAACGTCCATATAGTGGTCGTTCGTTATGATTATGGTTATGCTTCCGCGACGTCGCGCTTCGTTGCCAACCGGGGTAACGGGGTGTAACAGATTGGTATCAGAGACATAGTTATAGTGAACTAGGTTGCATTAGTACCCTAAACTATAACTGCACTTAAGTTTTACTGATTTTGAAAATATCTTGTAACTAACTAAAAGACTATGCATGGACCTTGATTGCTGAAAACATGTCCCACCAAGAGATAATCATCTTGTCCGACTCAGAAGAGGAGTATACCCCTACCAGCCCATACAATCCGGAAGTATTTTCTGAGGAAGACCCGACCGAGGAGGAAGACCCCTCAGAGGACGAGGATCCAATGGAAGAATCAGATGAAGAAGGACCGATGGAAGAGGACAACGCCAGGGTAGATCCACCATCCCCGGTGATCCCCGCCCGCATTCCAAACCACCCAGCGGTGCCATCATTCAAGCCGTACTGCCCTTACCCAAACGGCCCTAAGATGTTGTACCATCCTCCGCACCGATCCCACCACTCGCCCAGGAGACGGCTGACCAGACCGTACCCCTGCTAGTAGCAAGGTCTTCCCGACATGACCTCCAGATCCGGTTACTTAACCAGGATATTGGAGAATTGACTGCCCGTCTGGAGCGAGAGGAGATTCAGAACTCCAATTATACTGTGTTACCCAGCATGCCCTCACCATCCAACAGGATGCCCTGAATGAGCTTCGGCAGCAACTAGCCAAAAGCAAGCCTCGGAACGAGGAACTAGCTCAGCGCCTCAACGCGTTGGAGAAGGGAGAGACCCCTGATCACTCCCACACTTATTACCCTTTATCTATCCTTGTAATGTTAGGAAAATATATTGTTAGTATATGGTGTGTAAAGATGACATTACTACTGCATCATGGCAGATTTTATAAAACACTTGAGGGTCACACCGATGAGCACAACTGAGCAGATGCAATTAAACTATTGAATAAATAATATTGGATATTGTTTATGACACGAAATGATCATTGAGATTAAATTAATGTGTGATTAATTATATCTCAAAGTACGGGGACTAAAAGTGCAATATTAGATATTGTATTGTTTTAATTGTCATTGGATGTTAATTAAATAATTATCTAGTCTTTTATTTAGTATTGGATATTAAATAAAAGATGAATTTATTTGAATTAGTATTATCATCTATTATTAGATAATTGGATAGATAATTATAAACAAATAAATAGAGATAATTATAAATAATTATCTAGTCATTTATATATAATTAGATAATATATAAAAGATAAATATTATTTAATTGATATATAATTATAGAGATAATTATATAAGGTTTAAATAATAAAAATAATTATTAGGATATATATTATATTATTATATTATTTAAAGTTTTAATTAATATATATAATATATGTATACGGTCAAAAGGGATATAGATATATGATGGATATCTATATATACACAAATCAAGGTTTTGGTTGGTGTGATACAAAAACCACGAACACACAGTTGTGTGTGTTGTGGTGTGATTTCATCTTAGCCGTACGAACCAAACACACATTTACTTGTTTGGTTTTCCCGTTCTTCGTGTGTTTGATTGCATACCTGACGCCGCTCGATCGTGTCATCACCGGTGGATACCGAGAGCATCTCATTCGTGTATTCTTACTCTTGTCATTGAATACAAAGGTAAGGATTTATTATTGCTTTCTCGTTTACTTATCTTATGTTTTACTTGATGATCCGTGTACGGAATTCGTAATTTTTAAAAAGCTTCCGTTGTGCGTTAATTCGATTAATGTTTATGTTTTTATTAAAAACAATACGAATTACCAATAGTGGTATCAGAGCCACCTCAAGTAACATAATTATAGTATTATTCGTGTATTTATGTTCAATGTTATTAAAGTTTCGATTTTTAATAATTAAAAGTGTTTAAACGATCGAAATCAATAATTAAAACGTTTAAGGTTTTGATTTGACTTGGAGAAAATCGACCAAAGGTTTTGGAAACCCCATGGTGATTCTCGGCCTACCTTGGAGTTTTTCGGAACTCGGGATTTTGAAACCTTAGTTCTTTTTATTTAGTTGATGTTTGATTATTTAAAAGTGTTTAATTGATTAAAGTCGAAAATTAAACGTTTCGGTTCGCAAAATCAAACCTAGAGATTTCGGCCATGGGTTAAGACCCATGACCTCTCGGTTGTGATGTGGTAACCGAGGTGATGGATTATTTGTTTCCGTCATGTCGTTTAATTCACGGTTAAACTCGAACGATTAAATTAAATGCGTTAAAATCGAATTAATAAATCAAAAGTGTTTGGTTATTAATATTTAAACATTTGTGACTAAATGTGTTTTCGGTTTTATAAAATTAAAGTAGAGACTTTATTAGTTTTTTTTTATAAAATTCGCAAATCGGTTTAAATATTATTCGATTCGATAATTAAACGATTAATTGGAATATGGAAATCGAAATAATCAAAGTGAGTTGATTAAAGGCTTCGATTAATTTCAGCCGTCAAAGGGTTTAACACCCTACTTGTTTTCGGTTCATATGGGTTATTGAACCCGAGTATGAGTCGGTTAACTAAGTTGGTTCGTTTCCGTTTTCCGGTAATTCGTCGTTTAAATTAAATCGGTTTTAATTAAAAGTTAAGTTTTAATGTTGAAATTAAAATTAATGGTAATTTTAATTTATAAACTAGATATAATTTACGCATTTAATATTTATTTCCATAAAATGCATTATTAAATTAAAGAGAGTTTAATTTAAGGATTCTATTTTCAAATTGATGAAATCGTGACTTTGAGTTTCATGCTCGGTCATGGTCTAATGTTTTGAGATTTGATCTTGACATTAACGTTTTTGATAGAAATCATTTAAAACCATAAAGAAAAGTTTTTGGTGTTATTTAAAGATGGTCAATTTTCTTTAAATATTATAAAAGACATATTTTATTGGTAAAACTGTTTATTTAGAAAATTGACATTTTAAATAAAGTTTATTTATTTCTGGAAAGGTGTTTCAATAGAATATTAGTTAATTGATAATTATTTAAAGGAAGTTTATATTATTTATCAATATTATTTGAAAATAATAACTATATTTATTAAAGGTTGTTTAATAAATAGTTTCTTAAAATAGTAAGTTTAAGTTTCAAAGGTGTTTGAATTGTAAATTGAATATTTTAAGAAAAGTGTAGTTTTGAATCCAAATATAATGCAAAGATGGAATTGAATTTGAATATTTCAGGAAAAAGTTTCTAATTATGGAAAGTGTTCCTAGATTTCGAGTTTACGAACCGTATTAAATTTAAGAACGATATTGGGCATGATTACTTCAATTAATGGTAGATTAATTGGTCTTGGAATTATTTTCATGGCGAGATGAAAATGAATTCTGGATTTTATATATGCTTTTCTGCTTTATTTATGTTTGTGACATAGCCGAGCCTTGAGACCCCTTGTTTGTGATGGTTGTTTGTTTAATCTCAATATTTGTTATTTTATTATTGGTTATATTTTTCGGAAGGCCTGCGTGCTATTGGAATCCCAGGTTTATGATGTAATCTGTAATAGGTTAGAAAATAGACAAATGTATTTAGATTAAAATTATGTAAAAATTTTGGCGAAGATGTCCATCAAGAAGAAGGTCATCCATCAAGGACGCTCGGAGACATCATCGGATGTTGAGGCTAGTGGGAGCTGAAAGAGTTCATCCTTCTTGCCTTGTGTGTTGATTTTGTCCCTTAGGTGTTGACCTAATTGGTTTGTCTGTATGGCTCTCGGAAACCAATTTAGTTTCGGCAAGGCTATGTCACCATGTGATTGTATGTTTTATTTCTTTATGCCTTATTTATATCTGCGTGGTTGTGGTGACAAAGTAGATAAATAAAAGAAATCAAAACTACAATCATTCTTGATGAAAAATTAAAGTATTTAAAAGGAAGTTTAAATTGGAAACTTTAATTATTTTGTCAGGTGTTAGATATGACATTTTTATGAAATTAGTTTTTCAAATAAAAGGTGATTTATTTATAAAATGTCATATGATCAAAGAGTTGAAATTCTTAAAACTGGTACATTAACTGGATTATTTACCAGAATAGGTGGTGTCTAGGACAATCTTGCTCGGGCTGTGGAATTTCCGAAAGGTTTAGAACCGAAAGGATCCTGTTCGCAGACTAACCTGACTGGCCACTAGTTCTTGGTAAGAGACTAGTTATAAACCCAAATTAAAAATCTGACACAGCACACCGTCCATATAGTGGCACTCACGGTGACCGGTCGTCATAAGTAGGTTCAGCCTTCGTTGGGTGCTTGCGCCGCAAACTCGGAGAGCTGTGAGGTAAGCACTGCGGATCCTAAGTGAGACTTGTGCCAGTGACTTGCAGTTGCTATATGGTGTGTGTCAGTGGTGGTTCCTCAGTAAGACTGTTGCCCAAGGTGTGGATGAGATTAAACATGATCAATTTAAGAAATTGAAAATCTCATAAGATCTAAGAGTTGCAAAGGGGTTGTAATTGGTAATAAGTTGCCTGCCTGAGTAGCTTATTCATGTAGGTTCAGCCTCCGTTGGGTGCATGAATAAGTAAAATGGTTCTTAGGATTAATAAATCATATTCTGAATTTTGGGTTATTGATTTATTAATGGTTAATCAGATACTAATTTTTGAAAAATTGCTTAAGATGGTTGAAAAAGACAGAGGTAGAAGCGGTTTAGTAATAACAATGACAATAACAATAACAACAACAATGATAACGTCAATATCCTTTCCCAACTTGAAAATCCTCCCCGAAAGCACATGTTGCTATTTTGAGGTCCATTGGGGATATGGAGAACTCAAAAGAGGCAACATCCTGAACTGGGAATAAGATCTAACAAATGTTGTGAGTACATAGTGAAAGTCGTATATTGTGGAAAGGGCACCAGAACCTACTCCTGCAGAGACTGCTACAGTTGAGGAGAGAAATCTCCACAAGAAGCACTCTGAGGATTCGGTCGATGTTGCCTGTCTAATGCTAGCGACCATGACATCTGAGCTGCGAACTAGCCTTATGGATGTCTCAGCTTGCCAGATGTATCGCCAGCTAAAGGATATGTTCCAGACTCAGGCTGGGACTGCGAAACATATATGACTAGGGCTCTGAGCTCCTGCAGAATGGCAGAAGCAACAACTGCTAGACCCCATGTGCTGAAGATGAAAGGTTATCTGGATCATCTTAGCAGACTTGGGTATCCCATGACACAGGACATTACCAAGAATCTAATTCTCTATTCCTTATTGAAGGAATTTTAGCAATTTGTAATTTGTTACAATATGCATGGAGAAGATGATCAGTGGGTTGCATCAGATGCTATAGACTGCTGAGGGAATGATTAAGGAGAGAATATAGGGAAAGAGACGGAAGGGAAAGTAAGTTTCCAAGCCGGAGGTTAAAGCTAACAAGTAGCTAAAACCTAGAACTAGAGAAGTCAAATCCAAGGATGACAATTTCTTTAAGTGCCAGGAAATTGGGCATTGGAAAAGATATTGTCCCAAGTCTTTGGGAAGGGTCAACGTTGACCGCATTGAGACTTCGTGTATCTGAATTAGTCACTTCTATTGTTCTTGGATATGTGATACCTAATTGAACAAAGTTTTATGCATAATGTCTGCAATGACTAAAATGAAGTGAAAAGAGATGACAGATTCAGTGGGAGCATAGAGACAGCTTAGAGAGTACTCTGTTGGACAATATTTTTCATGTCATCAATAGTTATTATGGTGTAGTAAACAATTTCGTAGTTGAATTTCTTTCAAGTATTTTTGGGATAAATAAAGAATTTTTGGAGTTAAAAAAAATTATTGCTTGAAATTCCTATTGTTTAAGATTACTAAACCATGATTATAGACTGTTGATTCAAGTGGAGCTTGAATAGTAACTTGTCAATGGAGATTGGACAAGCTAGTAGTCATATTCAGATAAAAAAGGTTACCATGTTGTTGTGTAAATTGTTCAAGTGTTCAAATGCAGTTTCATTGAACTTGTTAATTCTTGAAAGTTAGTTCAAGAGATTATATGAGTTGGATAGTCATCTGTGATTATATAGAAACTAATAAAATGATGAATTAAATGTAAAGGAGTTACATGGAGGTTAATTCACTTCACTTGTCAGAAATAATTAGACTTGAGAAGTCAGAATTGTTTAGACAAGAAGTAATCGCATTTTATAAAATTACATGTGAAATGTATACAACTTGTGTGATGGTTAGTCAAGTAGTAGTCTTTGACTTGTTTAAACACTCGTCGGCAAACTTGACGGAACACCACAACAAAATGTTGTCGATAACCAGGTTCTGGTGGTTATGGATACATATCACAAATTTTAAACACAATGTTATTAAGTCAAGATATCTTGTTAAGATATAGATAAACCGCATACTGTCAGATTCAAGACTAAACGTCTAAATATATCACTAGTAGCAATTAATCTGAATTGCTAAAGCTCCTAAATTTTAATCCTGGTGTCTTTATGAGTGATTTACCAGTTCCTATAAAGATAATGGATATAAATTTGTAAGGAGATTTTGAATGGGTCTGAATAATATTACAATAAGTTGTAATAAAGAACTAGTGTAATTTTTCAAAGATAAACGGTAATGGAAGTTAAGTCAGTTAACTAGAGAACACTCCCACTAAGATCATGTCTGAAATTAATTTTTCGATAGATCGTGTTACCGTTACATTTGATAAAGGAACAGTAGCATTAAATTGATGGAAGTCATGTTGTGTTTATTGAGATAAAGGAGATCAACATGATATCTTTAATGTCGTTCTATTTTGCATGTTTTAGAAATCCAAGAATAATATTGAAGTTATTCTAAAACTATTTCATAGCTGCTTGTTGTCGTGGGAACCACAACGAGAATAAAAAGGCTACTGTGGTTTTTGGTTGATATTCATGGGTGATGAATATAGCAAAGGTTGGACCAAATTCACAGGTATTTGTTGCGAACAAATATTGGATTGACCCACCGATTGAGACCACTTTTTGGATCATAGTCATGAGTCGTCTCAAAAAGGTAATCCTTAGTACCTGAGATGTCTACGTACTTTAGTGCGGGTGCTGCTGTACATTAGGCCTAACCTAACGTCATCCGTAACTGGGTGATCATAACGGTTCAAGGCTGGTTGCAGTAGGAGTCGTACTGGAGGCCTAGATAGTCAAGATGGGATTTGCACCTTCTTTTAACTAAGAAGAGATATTTCTGGGCCCCTCGACGATCGATACTGACATAAATGCATGGCCATGCTCGGACAGATGTGATGTGTTCTACTCTGTCTGTTACAGTTCAGTATGAGATCAGGGAGTCGAGAAACATAATCGTGACTGCTACGGTTGATCTAATCCATGCCTAGCTTTCACATTGAAATATCGTGATGCATGGGCTATAATCTAAGTTTCTTTTTGGAAGGCTGTTTCAACAAGAATGCCCGAATGGGAGTCAGAGTTTTTATGACCTTGGTTGCCTAAAGTGTCTAACCATGACCTCCTTTAGGCGCATGCTGCAGAACAGTATGTCATCTTACACAAGTGGGAGTATGTTAGTGTATGGTGTGTAAAGATGACAATACCACTTCATCATGGCTGATTTCATAAAACACTTGAGGGTCACACCGATGAGCACAACTGAGCAGATGCAATTAAACGATTGAATAAATAATATTGGATATTGTTTATGACACGAAATGATCATTGAGACTAAATTAATGTGTGATTAATTATATCTCAAAGTACGGGGGACTAAAAGTACAATATAAGATATTGTAAGTGATTTAATTGTCATTGGATGATAATTAAATAAATAGTTATCTAGTCTTTTATTTATTATTGGATATTAAATAAAAGATTGATTTATTTGAATTAGAATTATCATCTATTATTAGATAATTGGATATATAATTATAAACAAATAAATAGAGATAATTATAAATAATTATCTAGTCATTTATATATTATTAGATAATATATAAAAGATAAATATTATTTAATTGATATATAATTATAGAGATAATTATATAAGGTTTAAATAATAAAGATAATTATTAGGATATATATTATATTATTATATTAATTAAAAATTTAATTAATATATAATATATATATATATATATATATATATATATATATATATATATATATATATATATATATATATATATATATATATATATATATATATATATATATACACGGTCAAAAGGGATATAGATATACGATGGATATCTATATATACACAAACCAAGGGTTTTGGTTGGTGTGATACAAAAACCACGAACACACAGTTGTGTGTGTTGTGGTGTGATTTCATCTTGGCCGTACGAACCAAACACACATTTACATGTTTGGTTTTCCCGTTCTTCGTGTGTTTGATTGCATACCTGGCGCCGCTCGATCGTGTCATCACCGGTGGATACCGAGAGCATCTCATTCGTGTATTCTTGTCATTGAATACAAAGGTACGAATTTATTATTGCTTTCTCGTTTACTTATCTTATGTTTTACTTGATGATCCGTGTACGGAATTCGTAATTTTTAAAAAGGTTCCGTTGTGCGTTAATTCGATTAACGTTTATGTTTTTATGAAAAACAATACGAATTCCCAACACACACACACACACACACACACACACACACACACACACACACATATATATATATATATATATATATATATATATATATATATATATATATATATATATATAATGTAATAGTGTAGGACAAAAATTTTCGGGTAATAACCTGCCCATTGTAAGAAGTTATGAATGATTAATGAATATTGCAAGTTATTTATGAAATTGTGTTTGATGATTATAGTGTTGTGCCTTAAGAAAATTTAAATCTTTAAGATTCAACTTCTTACACTATGCTCTTTTCTTTAAACCTTAAGATAATGCCGCCAAGAAGAGCTATGAACGCTGTAGAAATCGAGGAACTAGTCGCACAAGAGTGGCCGCCGCTATAGCCACTTATGAGACCAACCGAAACAGTTCAGCTAATGGAAATGGTGGTGCAGCCGCACCACGGGAGGAACTGAAACCCACCCAAAGAGTTGTGGAATTAAGGGGTTTTTGAGTTGCAAGCCCCGATACTTCAATGGGACTGAAGGAGCCGTCGGATTAGTACGATGGTTCAAAAAGTTGGAGTCTGTCTTCCGTGTTAGCGGATGCATTAAAGAAAACAAGGTGAAATTCGCCACCCACACTCTGCAAGACAACGCCTTGACATGGTGGAACTCGTATACCCAGTCTGTGGGGATTGATGCAGCTTACCAACTCGCCTGTACCGAGTTGAAACAAATGATGACCGACGAGTATTGCCCAAGAAATGAGCTACAGAAGATGGAGTCAGAGTTTTGGAATCTGGCTATGAAAGGAATGGATGTAGCTGGGTACACCAACCGATTCCACGAACTAAGCATTCTGTGCCCTCAGATGGTGACCCCTGAATACAAGAAAATCGAGCGTTACATTTGGGGACTCGCTCCTCAAATTCAAGGCAATGTCACTGCTTCCAACCCAACTACCATACAGGATGCCATCAGAATGACTAACAACCTTATGGATCAAGTGTCCCGGAGAAACGAAGCCAAGGCCGGGGAAAACAAGAGGAAATGGGAGGCCAAGTCCGGGAAGAATACGGGCTCGCAATCCAAGAAGCCCGAGACCATCAAGGCTTATGTAGCAAGAGTTGAGTCAAGGAAGGGCTACACAGGTACAAAGACTTTCTGCACCCAATGCACCTATCATCACAACAAGGGTCCCTGCCCAACACCTTGTGGAAAATGCAAACGTATTGGTCATTTGGCCAAGGACTGTAAATTCGGTACCTCGGGTATCAATGGCGGCAATCAGAGAGGCTGCTATGAATGTGGAGCTGCCGGGCACTTCAGGAGTGAGTGCCCGAAGTTGAGAATTGGTGGAGGAGCTCAGGGGAGAGCTTTTGTATTAGGAGCAGGTGACGCTCGTCAGGATCCCCATGTGGTATCATGTATGTTTCTTTTAAATGACATTTACGCTTACGTACTCTTTGACACTGGGGCTGATAGGAGCTTTATATCTGATAAGTTTAGTAAGCAATTGAATGCCACTCCTTTTCCCTTAGACAACTCTTATACTATAGAACTGGCTGACGGCAAAATAATAGAGGCGAGTAGCATTATTAAGGAATGCACACTGAAGCTGGCAGACCATCCCTTTAAGATAGACTTGATGCCTATAGAACTCGGAAGTTTTGATGTAGCAATTGGTATGGATTGGTTGTCCCACAATCATGCCAAGATTTTGTGCGGTAAGAAAGTGGTACGGATACCACTCCACAAGAAGAAGGTCCTAACAGTCCAAGTGGAAAGAAAGAACCGTCAGTTGAATGTCTTATCCGGACTAAGAACATTAAAGTGCCTTAGGAAAGGTTGCCATGCAGTACTAGTACAAATTGCAGAAAAAGAGTCAGAGGAGAAACGACTCGAGGATATTCCAGTGGTTTGTGACTATCCGAAGATCTTCCCGGAAGATTTGCCTTGGCTTCCGCCAACTAGGCAAGTGGAGTTCCAAATCGACTTGGTGCCGGGAGCTGCACCGGTCGCAAGAGCCCCATACAGACTCGCTCCTTCTGAAATGCAAGAGCTATCGAATCAAGTACAAGAGTTGATGGATAAAGGATTCATTCGACCAAGTTCCTCACCTTGGGGAGCTCCGGTCTTATTTGTGAAAAAGAAAGATGGATCCTTCAGAATGTGCATAGACTACCGAGAGCTAAATAAGTTAACGGTAAAAAACCGCCACCCCCTTCCCAGAATTGACGACCTATTTGACCAACTACAGGGATCTAGCTTCTACTCTAAGATTGATCTGCGATCCGGTTATCATCAAGTAAAGGTTCGAGAAGAAGACATTCCCAAGACAGCATTAAGAACTTGTTATGGACATTACGAATTCCAGGTGATGCCATTCGGTTTGACCAATGCACCAGCCGTATTCATAAACCTCATGATACGAGTGTGTAAATCGTATCTGAACGGATTTGTAATAGTGTTCATAGACGATATCCTCATCTATTCAAGAAATAAGGAGGAGCACGAACAACATCTCAAGCTGATCTTGGAGTTGTTAGAAAAGGAACAGTTATACGCTAAATTTTCAAAATGTGAATTTTGGTTGCGAGAAGTTAAATTCCTTGGACATGTGATCAACAGCCAGAGAATCCAAGTAGATCCATCCAAAATCGAGGCCATAAAGAACTGGGTAACTCCTAGAACTCCCAGGGAAATCCGCCAATTTCTAGGACTTGCCGGTTATTATAGGCGATTTATTGAAAACTTCTCAAAGATAACAGGTTCCTTAACAGAGCTGACTCGGAAAGATGTCAAATATATCTGGGGTGAAGAGCAGGAAAAAGCGTTTCAACAGTTAAAGCAAAGATTGTGTAGTGCACCAATTCTGTCCTTACCTGAAGGGACAGAAAATTTTGTGGTCTACTGTGATGCCTCACACAATGGATTAGGTTGTGTACTCATGCAAAAGGATAAAGTCATTTCTTACGCATCACGGCAACTCAAAATCCACGAGGTGAACTATACGACTCATGACTTAGAGCTTGGAGCAGTGGTGTTTGCTCTCAAAATATGGAGGCAATACCTGTACGGAACTAAGTGCACGGTGTTCACAGACCATAAAAGCCTCCAGCACATTCTGAATCAGAAAGAGTTAAATATGAGGCAACGTTGTTGGGTTGAGCTGCTTAGCGATTACGACTGCGAGATTCGTTATCATCCGGGGAAGGCGTATGTTGTAGCTGATGCCCTGAGCCGAAAGGAACGGGTTAAACCATTGAGAGTTCGAGCTTTGGTCATGACTATACAGTCAAACCTAAACTCTCAAGTCCGTGAGGCACAAGAAGAAGCAGTCAAGGAGGGTAATCTACTGGATGAAGCCTTGAGAGGAATGGATAAGTAGTTTGAAATCAAGCCAGATGGATGTCAGTACTTCATGGGCAGAATTTTGCTACCAAAATTCAGAGGAGTAAGGAGGCTGGTCATGGATGAAGGGCATAAAACAAGATATGTTATTCTTCCAGGGTCAGATAAGATGTACCACGACTTGAAGGGAATGTACTGGTGGCCAAACATGAAGGCTAACATTGCTACATATGTCAGCAAGTGCCTGACGTGTTTGAAAGTTAAGGCTGAGCACCAGAAACCATCAGGATTGTTAGTTCAACCAGAAATATCCCAATGGAAGTGGGAGAACATCACCATGGACTTCATCACCAAGTTGCCAAAGATTTCTGGAGGTTATGACACCATTTGGCTGATTGTGGATCGACATACCAAGACCGCACACTTCCTGCCAATCAAGGAGACTGATAAGATGGATAAGCTAACACGAATCTATCTTAAAGAAGTCGTCTCAAGGCATGGAGTGCCAGTGTCATTTATATCAGACAGGGACAGCCGGTTCACATAAAGATTTTGGCAGTCATTACAAGAAGCACTGGGTACACGCTTGGATATGAGCACAGCCTATCACCCGCAAACGGATGGTCAGAGTGAAAGGACGATTCAGACATTGGAAGACATGCTAAGGGCATGTGTTATCGACTTTGGCAAAATTTGTGACACGCACCTGCCATTAGTCGAGTTTTCCTATAACAACAGCTATCACTCGAGTATTAAGACCGCCCCATTCGAGGCACTCTATGGGCGAAAGTGTCGATCACCACTTTGTTGGGCCGAAGTAAGAGATTGTCAGATTACTGGACCCGAGATCATCCAAAAGACTACAGAGAAGATAGCCCAGATTCGTAATCGATTAAAGATCGTGCGGGATCGACAGAAAAGTTATGCGGACGTTCGACGGTTGGATTTGGAATTTTAAGAGGGAGATCAAGTAATGTTGAAAGTCTCACCTAAGAAGGGCTTAATCCGTTTTGGGAAACGAGGAAAACTCAATCCTCGTTATATCGGACCATTCAAGATCACCAAAAGAATTGGCCCGGTAGCCTACCGACTCGATCTGCCCCCAGAGCTTAGTAACGTTCATAATACCTTCCACGTGTCCAATTTTAAGAAGTGCCTGGCTGATGAAACACTCGTTATACCCATGGATGAGCTGTAGTTAGACGATAAGTTGAACTTCGTTGAAAAACCCGTGGAAATAATGGACCGACAAGTCAAGAAACTAAAGCACAGTCGGATCCCGATAATAAAAGTCAGATGGAACTCTAGGAGAGAACCTGAGTTTACGTGGGAACGCGAAGACCAGTTCCGAGAAAAATACCCTTATCTGTTCTCCAATACTCAAGCAGTGGAGAACACGAGCTAATTTCGGGACGAAATTCCCTTAACAGGGGGAGACTATAACATCCGGCACTAAACCAGGTTAGCAACAATGACCTAATCTGTATTTAATAGCCAATTATAGTCTAATCAGTGGTCATTAGAAAATAATCAAGTGATTAACAATGGTTATTAGAAAATTCAACTCAATTAGGATCAAATTCATCGGTGCGATGAATCGGGAAATCAATTAATCCGATCAATTTACGTTATGAAGGATTAATTCAAGTAAGTACATAATTAGAATTATGATTAGTGACACTAATCAAACACTAATACAATTACTTCACATTAATTATGCAAGACTAAAACAATTTATTTAAACAATGCATCCATAACTATTTATGAAATTACAAGAAAAGGGAAATACAAGAATACATTTCTAAATACTTTTCTACAAAAAAAATGAAAATACAAGTGAAATACACTAAAGGGGCCGGCCTATAGGGCATGTGTTTTTCAGAGGTTGACTTCAATTTTTTTAATATTACCTTAAACACAATCATTTTGTTTAAAAGTGCACACAACATCCTACCTTGCATGCCTTTCATCATTTGAAAGACCAAAAATTTCTCTATAAATAGAGAGGCATTTCATTCACTTTAATCACACCAAAAACATCTCTTCGCTCCCTCTTGGATCCGGATTCACACACACACACACCACAAATCTTTTCATTCAAGTGTTCTTCAAGTGTTCTTGGTGATATTCAAGTGTTCTTGTTCCAAACCTTGCAAAGATTTCAACTTCTACTCATTCAAAGTAAGTAAATACTAACTTATTTCATCTTATATTTATGTTTATATAAGTCTTGCATAATATACATAATCACCAACAACAAGTTTCATAAAAACTCAAGTTTATAAGTTTCTAGTTTTTTTATTTTTAAGTTGTTTCTTTAAATGTGTGTATGGATATATGAACACATCATAAAAATGTTAATATTATGAAAACAAGTGATATATATGTGTTTTATAACTTTTATAACTTTTATACAAGTAGTCTTTGGATAAACAACAAGAATCATAAGTTATTTCAAGTTTATAAACTGCGGATTTTCGGCAGAAAATTTATATCAACTTTGAAAAATCATAACTAATTCATAACTTAACGAAATAAGTTAATTCTTATCTCAAAAGTTAGATCTATGTCTTAACTATAGATCTGGAAGTTTTCAAAATTTATTTTGGCGTTTAAGACCTCCAGAAATTATTTGGGAAACCGAAAGTTTGACAGCTCAAAAATGGCCAACATAGGGTTTTTAACGAGCTTTTTCACCAACCTAAACATCTCGAAAAATGGCCGTTCTTGATTCTAAAAATCCTTTGTATATAGTAGTTTAATGTCCTAGAAAACCAAAGCCTAAAACATTTTGGAGCTTAGTCAAAAACAGCCTCAAAGTAGGCCAAAAAACCTCTGAAAAAGCTGGAAAATTATATATATATAAACTTG
The DNA here is from genome assembly GCA_020465985.1 of Centrapalus pauciflorus. Classification (NCBI taxonomy): domain Eukaryota; kingdom Viridiplantae; phylum Streptophyta; class Magnoliopsida; order Asterales; family Asteraceae; genus Centrapalus; species Centrapalus pauciflorus. The sequence continues at coordinate 38,595 of JAANYP010007389.1, read as the reverse complement.
ACGTTTTAAGCGGGTTTTATTTATAAACTTGTAATGTTGGGTGATTTAAGACCTAAAAAAATCAATAAATATATATTAGAGATATTAAGTCCTTTTTATCATTTAGGACTCGATTAATCTCGCTCGGTGCATCATCCATCCACTTTCGCTAAATAGCATTTTTCGCTTGTTTTTGCCATCACAAGCACGGTGAGTCCTCATAGCCCCTATTTTCACAATGTTATGTTTTGGGGTTGAAATACATGCTTCGTTTTTATATGGACACGAAAACAACTTCATTTCTATTATGTATTACACATGTGGTTCCATCCGCCCTTATATCATGGCCGTTCTTGATTCTAAAAATCCTTTGTATATAGTAGTTTAATGTCCTAGAAAACCAAAGCCTAAAACATTTTGGAGCTTGGTCAAAAACAGCATCAAAGTAGGCCAAAAAACCTCTGAAAAAGCTGGAAAATTATATATATATAAACTTGACGTTTTAAGCGGGTTTTATTTATAAACTTGTAATGTTGGGTGATTTAAGACCTAAAAAAATCAATAAATATATATTAGAGATATTAAGTCCTTTTTATCATTTAGGACTCGATTAATCTCGCTCGGTGCATCATCCATCCACTTTCGCTAAATAACATTTTTCGCTCGTTTTTGCCATCACAAGCACGGTGAGTCCTCGTAGCCCCTATTTTCACAATGTTATGTTTTGGGGTTGAAATACATGCTTCGTTTTTATATGGACACGAAAACAACTTCATTTCTATTATGTATTACACATGTGGTTCCATCCGCCCTTATATCATTAACCGTTATTTGCATTTATTTATAAGCGTGAATATATTGTGGATAGATCTATCGGGAGTCATGTTCCCCATTCAGGTTAGTTCGGGTCGGCTAACAGCGAGTGCATATAAATTTAACACACGGTATTACGTATGGAATACTGCACAGGGCAAACTCATTTTAATTAAGCTTCGGCATGATGGTTTATATGTAATACATAACATGGACTTTATGATTTTATAAATTCAAACTCTACTATTGTTGTCCATACAAGTCAGATTTACGTGTAAACCTATGAGCTCACCAACAATTGTTGTTGATGTATTTTAGCGTGTATTTTCAAGAAATTAAAGCAAGTATGCCTTCGGACGTATTTTACTTTCATACTTCCGCATCCATAGAGTCGCATGCATATTCAAAATTAACGGAGATTTAGCGGCATTATTTTGGATATTTTAATTATGTAATTTAATTATCTGTATTGTGCGAACTTCATTTCTCATATTAGACTATGTAAAACATTGCTATATTTTAAATTTTTAACAATGTATTTTAAAAACATCTATATAGTGGTCGTTCGTTATGATTATGGTTATGCTTCCGCGACGTCGCGCTTCGTTGCCAACCGGGGTAACGGGGTGTGACAAATTCCAACACCTTCTTCTTAACGAAAAGATCCAGAGTACCCCCAGGGAGACGAACTAGGTCTGATAAACACGCGGTCCAATAACTCTTGAAGCTGAATCATTAGCTCCTTCATTTCAGTACTTGGTACCAAGTTGATACAAAATTCTACTTACTAATTAGGTGACACTCTTGATAGCCCCTCGGGAAATACATCAGGGAATTTAGAAATGACATCTCAGGACCCCTATTCTCCTTTTTCGCGTCTACTACATAATCTAATAAAGAATAACAACCCTTAGCTAGATGACGATGAGTTTGAACGACAGAAATGAGACCAATACTTTCTCTACTACGCTCTCCGTATATAATAATAACACGATCCTCTAAAACAAGTAGACGTATAATCTTCATAGAACAAATGATATCAGGACGTTGAGAGGCTAATCAATCCATGCACACTATTGCATCAAACTACTAATCTCTATATGGAGTAAATTAACTCTAAGTTGATGGCAGTCTATCTCCAATACACACTAAGAATACATGTCCCTAACTAACAAGGCACAACCATCTGCTAGCTCTATGAGCAACGGCTCCGACAACTCAACAGGTGGAGCAATAAAATGAGTAGTGAAAGTAAACGATGCAAAATGATGGTTCACCCCGGAGTCGAAATAAGACTCGAGCACTACGACCATTAAGAAAAAATATACCAGAATCCACATTCGCTGAATCTCTAGCCTCCTCTGTTATGAGCTGGAAAACTCGACCTCATGGTTTGGGGATAATATCTCTATGTGTAGAAGAACTAGTAGAACTCTGACCCTGGGCTGACGATCTCGACTCCCCCCTGTCTCTGGTCTCCCTGTGGAGGCGCAGTACAATCCCGCGATTGATGTCCCGCTTGCCCGCAATTAAAACAGAGCGGGTCTCTAGAAGTAAAGTGTACTTGAGTATGAATAGGCTGGTCGCAAACGGAAACAACGCACATGTCGGGCATCACACTCCCTAGTATTCCTCTATCTAAACTGCTTACACCACCTCTCCCCTAGAACCGAACTAGAAATCGATGCTTCCCCTCTTCACTCAGACCCACTAAAACGGCTACCTCTGTCATCAAGCCTACAATCAAATCTCTGGGAGGACCAGTCTCTCTGCTGCTCGGCACCTCTCACTAAACAAGCCGTTGATCATCGTCCCTGGTACGGAAACGGTTGGGGCGGCTATCCCTGGCACTGTTTCAGTCTCTATATGGGGGTTGCAAATAAATAGTCGATAGTACTTGCCTCGGCTGCTTGACTACTGCATCTGAACATGTAAGCTCATACATTCTACTTCTCACCAGCTCTACTATCATTACACAGGTCGGTATGTAGCCAATATTGATGAACTCCTTAATCTCCGTATGCGGACCCATCATAAACCTCTTAATCTTCCTCGCCTTTGTGCTAACCTGGAGTGGTGCGAACAAAATCAAGTCTATAACGATCTTCTTGTACTCATATAATGATCTCTACTCCAGGAATAGTGTCAAAACATCGATCTCTAACTACCCCTATCATCAAGAATACAATTAAAAATCTGGGAGGATCGGTCTCTTTGCCGCTCAACACCTTTGACTCAACACGCCATCGATCATCGTCCCTGGGCCGGAAACAGCTGAGGTGGCTATCCATGGCTCTTTTTCAGTCTGTATTTGGGGCTCGGAAATAACTAGCAGATAGTACTAACCTCGGCTGCTTGATTACTGCATCTGAACATGTAAGTTCACACATCTCCTCCCTGCTAGCTCTACTACCATCACACAGTCGGTATGTAGCCAGTTATGATGAACAGCTTAATCTCCGTACGCGGACCCATCATAAACCTCTTAATCTTCCTCACCTCTGTGCTAACTTGGAGTGGTACGAACAAACTCAAGTCTATAAATATCTTCTCGTAGTCATCTAATTATCTCTACCCCTGGAATTGTCTACAGTTCAAATGTCATAGTCGCTAGCATTATGCAGCAACATCGACCGCATCCTCAGAGTGCTTTTCGTAGAGATTTCTCTCCTCAGTTGTAGCAGACTCTACAGGAGCAGGTCCTAGTGCCGTTTAAGAATGTACGAATTACGCTCCCTTCTCTAAACAATAGTCAGATTTTGTTCCCAGCCCAGTAAATTAGTTCTGAGTTTTTCCTTGTCCAGAATGGACCTCAAAGTAGCAGTGTTGTCCATTTGTGAAGGATTTGCAATAGGAGGAGGTTGATGCAGAAGATTGACGTTATCATTGTTGTTGTTGTTGTTGTTATTTATACCGCTTCTGCGTCTGCCTCTTCCAACCATGTAAAACATTTTTAAAAAATTAGTAATTTAAAAACCATAAATAAATCAATAACCCAAAATTTAGAAAATGATTTAGTAATCGAAAGAACCCTTTTACTTATTCATGCACCCAATGGAGGCTGAACCTACATGAATAAGCTACTTAGGCAGGCAACTTAAAAACTAGTTACAACTTCCTTGTAACTCTTAGGTCTTATGAGATTATTAATTTCTTAAACTGATCAAGTTTAATCTCATCCACACCTCGGCAACAGTCTCACCGGAAAATCACCACTGACACACACCGTATAACAACTGCAAGTCATTGGCCCAGGTCTAACATGGGAATCACAATGCTTTCCTCACAACTTCCAAGTTTGCGGTGCGGCGTAAGCACCCAACGAAGGATAAACCTACTTACGACGACCGGTTATCATGAGTGCCACTATATAGATGACGTGTTGTCTCAAATTTTTAATGCGGGTTTATAACCAGTCACTTACTAGGAACTAGTGGCCATTCTGGTCAGTTAAGGGCAGGATCCTTTCGGTTATAAACCTTTTGGAAAATCCAACAACCACAACCAGAGTATGAGTATCTTAGACACCATTTATTCTAGTAAACAGTCCAGTTAATATAGCATTTTAAAAAATTTTCAACTCTTTAATCAAATGACATTTTGAAATAAACCTGCTTCCATTTGAGATATGTATGAAAATGACATTGACATTTGAAATCTTGACAAAATAATTAATATTTCCAATTTAGACATCCTTTTAATTTCTTTAATTCTTCCATCAAAATTGATTGTAGTAATTATATTTATCTATACTATCAACACAACCACGCAGATATATAAAACATAAAGAAATTAAAACACACAACCATGGGGTGACATAGCCTTGCCGAAACAAAAATAGTTTCCGAGAGTCGTAAGACAAACCAATTAGGCCATAACCTAAGGGACAAAATCAACAAACAAGACAATAAAGTTGAAATCTTTATGTTCCTACTAGCCTCAACAACCGATGATGTCTCCGAGCATTCTTGAACTCTTTTCTTGACGTCTAAATATATTTGCCTATTCTTTTAAACCTATTACAAATTACATAAAAAACATCGGGATTCAAATGGCACCCATGCCTTTCCAAAAATAACCAATAATAAATTAGCAAACATTAAGAATAAATAAACAACCATCACATACATGAATAAAACAATAAAGCATATAAATAATTCATAATTCATTATCATCTTGCCATGAAAATAATTCCAATAACCAATTAATATACATCATTAATCAGAGTAATCATGTCCAATATCATTCTCAAATTAAATAAGGATCGTAAACTCAAAATTTAGGAACACTTACCACAAATAAAAAAATTTTCCCAAAAAATTGCAAATTTAGTTCCATCTTTACATTATCTTTGCATTCATAACTATTTTTTCTTAACATATTTAATTAACTATTCAAACAGCTTTGAAATGAAAACATACTATTTTAAAAAACTTTTTTTTATTAAACCAACTTTAATAAACATAGTTTTTATTTTCAAATTATCTTTGATAAATGATTTGAACTTCCTTTAAACAACTATCAACTAACTATTATTTAATTGAAACAATTCTCAAAAATTAAATATATTTTTATTTAAAACATAAAATTTCAAAAGAACCATTTTAACAATAAAATATGTATTTTTAAAAGATTTAAGATAATTGAACATCTTAAATAATACATAAAAAAACAATTGATGATATCGTTAATTAATAAATGCATGTTTTAAATGATTTCTATCAAAACGCTAATGTCGAAATTAAATCTCAAAACATTAAACCATGATAGAGCGTTAAACTCAAATCACATCTTATCGTCTAAACATAGAATCCTTAAATTAAACTACCTTTAATTTGATAATGCATTTTATGAAATTAAATATTAAGTGGAAAAATTAAGTCTAGTTTATAAATTAAAATTACTATCGTTTTTAATTAAGCCAATAAATAACCATCGCCGGGAAAAAACATGGTTTTAATTTTATATCAAAACTTACATTTTGATTAAATAGATTTAATTTTTTTTAATAACGAGTTACAAGAAATGAAAATGAACCAACTTTGTGAACCGACTCAGCCCGGGTTCAGTATCCCATAGGAGTAAAAAATAAATAGGGTGTTAAACCCTTTTAATGCCGAAATTAATCAAGGAAAATACCAACATCTTTGATTATTTCAATATCCAAATTCCGAATAACCATTTAATTATCAAATCGAATAAACTTTAAACCAATTTGTGAACTTTATAAAACCAACAAAGTCTCTCACTTTAAATTTGTAATAAAACCTGAAACACACACACATATATATATATACATACATATATATATATATATATATATATATATATATATATATATATATATATATATATATATATATATATATATATATATATATATATATAGGGGTGGGTTCAATTGAAAACCACAATGCATTGGAAAACTACGGAAACCTATATTGACCTTTCGATTTGGTGCATTTCATCAAAAAACGTGGTGGCATGATCGTAAGTATAACGAACTTCTGTTTGGTTGGTGCATTGGTTGAAAATCGTCGGAGGGGTAGATAGGTCATTTGACAAATCTGTCATTTGTGTTTCTCCCACGGTCTCATTAAACTGATTTCAAAGATATTCTCCCGAAATTCTTGCAGAGAATATCTTGATTCTCTCAACTCGATCATCTTACCAAAACAAAGAAACCGCCTTTTTTTCGATTTTGCACCAAAATCGTGGTATAATGGAGAGATGCATGTCATCGAGTAAGAAGAAGGTCAAATCAGAGTCGAAGGTAAGCACATTAAACTTATTTTGGGTTTTTTATATAATATTGTAAATTAAACCCTAGTTTTCTGAACTGATGCGGATACCGAAACCTCATTCATGTATAATCGATTATTGGACGCAATCCAGCGACCTACAAGAAGAAGCAGTCACAGTCACATTCAGTTCAAGTCGAGGTTTGTTAACACTTCTGAAGACCCGCTGCATTTGTCCGACGAGGAGCCTTGTTCATCTTGGGAAACGGTGAAAATATCTGATTTGGAGAGACAAATGGCTTCATACACAGGTATGATGCATGCAAAAAATTAAGAATTTCATGTATTAATATATGATGCATCAAATGTAATGGTTATCTAACAGTGGTGCACCATGATTTTAACATTGTGTAATCTGATTGTGGAAGTGTATGATGTATAAAAGAGGGTGTTGTTGATTGAGTAGTTTGTGGATAAGAATTTGAGATTTTTGTTGTATATATGATGCATTTAGAAATTTTTTTTCATATTCTACTTAAACAGTTGGTGTTATTGATTAATTCTGATTTGTTATATAAACTATGGTGCATAAAGATGAAAAGAAGTTATTCTGATTGTGCATTATTTTAGGTTAAGAATGTGTTATTCTAATTTTGTTTTTTTGGTGCACAAAAGATAAAAAGGGGTTATTTTGGTGCACTGGTATGTTCACAGTATGTGATTTGTTTAAATGATATTGATGCACCATCTTTCACACATTATGTTATATTGATGCCCCAACATCCTCAGATTATGTTTATTGATGCACCAGCCTTTTCACAATATGTGATTTGTTTGTGGATTTGTATGATGCATATACGGGGTTATCATGGACCATGATTTTCACATTATGTAGTTTGTTTGTGAGTGTCTATGATGCATATGAGGGGGTATTCTGATTGTGCAATTTTTGGATATGAAAAAAGGTTTTCGAAAGTGTATGATGTATAAAAGAGGGTGTCTTTGATTGAGTATTTTGTGGATAGTAGTTGGGCTTTTTGTTGTATATATGGTGCATTAATTTTTTTTTTTTTGCATATTTTAATAAAACAGCTGGTGTTATTGACTAATTCTGATTTGTTATATTAGACTATGGTGCATAAAAGATGAATAGGGGTTAATCTGATTGTGCATTATTGTGATATGAAAATGGGTCATTCTTATTTTGTTAGTTTTGGTGCATAAAATATGAAAAGGGGTTATTTTGGTGCACCAGTATGTTCACATTATGTGATTTGTATGAATAATAATAATGCACCGGCTTTCACACATTATGTTATGTTGTTGCAAATTGGTATGATGCATAAAATGGGATACTTGATTGTGTATTTTGCTTGAATGGAAAATTTTATAAGTTGTGTTTTTAATGCCCTTGCATGTTTTGAGACATGTTAGGAAGAAAAAAACAGGTAAAAATGGATATGAAGGTACGAGTAAGGTTAGCGTTATTAGTCAAACAAATGTCGTAGATAAAAGTGCACTGGTCGTAGTGGGTAACAAGGAGGAGATGACCAAAGATAAGGCACCATTTATGATTATAGGGGATGAAGGGAAACAACGAGTCCGTGTTAGGAGTTTCTCAAAGATGAAAGAGTAGCCAAAGTTAGTTGATGCACCAAAAAAGAAAAAATGCAAAGTACCTACACAACCCACACCATAGTATGATTCAATCCTGTCACATAGTTCACCAAAGAGTGTTATAATACAACCAACATCTGGATGACAACCAAAGAAAGGAGTTGGTTTCTACTGGTTTTGAACATGTGCTTGGTCTTGGAGTTGATGAGGTATCTGCAAAGCTCAAATACTGGGTTGTAGACCATTTCGATGCAGAAATGTGTGCCATAAAGACTGATCGGTGGGTTATCCCAATATCAACGTACGTTGTGCATGACGTACTCGGGTTACCAAAAGATAAGATAACGATGAGAAGGTTAGAGTCGAATGCTGAAAACAAGCAGCTTATTAAGCGTTGGAAAGCACAATATACCAAAGGGAAAATACTTTACCCACACACCATTTTTGAAGAGATTAAGAAAGAACATTCTAAGAATGGTGAGTTAATGTTGTTGAAATATCTTTTATTGTACCCGACGTTGATGATGGACGATACAAAGTCAGGGTTTGCAAATACGAAGATCCTTCATTATATCACTAAGTTAGACATGGTTAAGGAAATGGATTGGTGCACCTATATGGTAGAAGCTTTGAAGATATGTAAGGATGGTTGGCGACGGGATGGCAATACACATTTCAGTGGTACTCTGACATATCTAGCGGTATGGTTATGTTGATCGATAGTGTATTATCATTTTAATGTTTTGTGTTATGTTTATGCATCAATTTTGGTTTTTGTCACTAATGTAAAATCATTGTTGTAACATGCAGTTAGTTTATCTTCATCGCACAACATGTGATGGGCTAGTAAATTTGGATCGAAATAATCTTGCCATTCATGTGTGGGACAAGTTAATGATGAAAGAGAGGGAGAGTACAAAAATAAAACTTGGTGGCTTTGGATTGGGTGAATTTGGTGCAGTTAGGGAAGTCGATTGTGCTGAAGATGACTAAAATGAAGATGATGGAACTGATGAAGAATCTTGAAAGGATGATGATGCAGATGTGAAAGATGACGTGGAATTTGACGGTGGGCTTGAGGTGTACTTGTCTGAGATAAAGGAAGAAGCAAAAAGAAAGAGGTTGGTAGCTGATGCTAATACTGATTTGCAGACTGTTTCTGCTTAAAAAAAAAAGGTAAGTTTTATCTAATGTATATGTTATTGAGTTGTAGAAACTAACGCATTGTTGTATGAAAACACGCATAATATTTTGATGCATAAGGTCTGGCATACATTGAAGACGCTGAACCAGTTGTAGATGAACTGGAAATGGAGACGGAAATTGGTTCGCAGTCTGAATCGGCACTGGATGAGCTTTTATCAAAGATCAACGAACAGTAAATGTTATTTGCTACAGTAGGTTGAAGCCCTATTAAGGATGTTTCATAACAAATATGATGTTCTTGTGTTTTGTTTACAATTATGATGTTCTTGTGTTTTGTTTACATCATAACAATTATGATGTTCTTGTGTTTTGTTTACGATAAATTGTAGTTTATAAAATGAGCTTAAATGCTTAAGTAATTTAGTTGTGCTAACAGGGAAAGATGTTTGTGTTAATGATGTAGTTGTGACCGATCTGCTGAGGTTGCGATGACGGGCAATGTTGCACACCTAAAATCCGATGCGCATGTTCAACATCTTGACGTCCATCCAATAGCAACTGGTGTTGAGCATACGAGTTTGCGAAACATTCCAGTTCCAGAGAATGAACCAACTATTGAGGTAATGAATTATTTTATAAATACATTAGTCGCATGTGCAACAAGTAGTACAAAATTAGTAGATATTGATGTAAATATGTATATATTGTGGTATCTAATGAATTAAATATTAGGTGTTTAGGAGGTCATGTGGCACAATGCATTGATCCTTATAAATATAAATTGATGTTTCTGTTTCATCATAGTACTAATAAATGTTTTTGTTTCATTCTTAATAATTATAAATTGACATTGATGCTTCTGTATATTTGATGCATCAATGCAAAAAAATTATCCAGCACAAAGGTTGTTGGTGGTTTTGTTTGGGTGTTACCATTTGCCCAAATGAAATGATTATGTTGGTTATCATTACATAAAATGGAAATGATTAATGTGTTGTGGATGCATCGTATTTAGATATCAGTTGATTGTGAAACAACCGTTGTTAACTTTGGTTTTTTTTATTTTTATAAAACAAATGCAGGAATGTGTTCGTATGTTTGGAAGATGTGTAGATGAATTCAAAAACATAGAGGGTTTGATGTCATCGGACTTGGCACGTGTGGTTGTCCATTATCCCCATTCAAATGCTGTTAAGAACATTCAGAGAACTTGGGTGAAATGCATCAAGGAGAAGCGTATTCGTTTGGATGGGATTGAAAACAGGGAGGAGAAAGGGATGGTACTGATGCGGGTATTGTAGGATTTCAAGACAATCAACTGGGTTTTACAACACCGCCAACGAAACTACAAGCCTTTGCTTCATGTGTAGACGAGCGGAAGAATGACGATGATGCTGCACAGGTTTTGGGACAACACAACTAATGTTTTCTACACCTATTTTGAATCCATCATTTAGAGCAAACTGATAATGGTTTTTAATATAAAACTAACTACTAGTAATGCATTGCCTGCAATGGTAACTTAGAAAAGATACAACATCCTTTTGTACCTGTTATTGTAAGAAGTATGATGACGGGTAATGTATGATATGCATATGACTTGGCATTATAATTCATCACTATTGACTTTAATTTGTGATTATAGTAATGTGTAATTGTTTACTGCATGGATGCACCTCACATAGTGCACTGCACCAACTTGTGAACTATGTGCCTGTAATCATGTGTGTCTGAAACAGGGTGGGCAAGTTTTGGATACTCAATGGATGTGTTCACAGACAGTGTTGGACCACGTTGACAATATGACAATGCAATATAACAAGGAAAAATCTGCGAGGCTGAGACAACTTTCGGATGTCCCATCATTTAACTTAGGATTAACTTAAGAGTTTCCGGATGACATTTGTGTGTTAAAGACCCCTAAACCTTTGTCTATCATTCAACCATCAGATCATACACAACGGACTACCATTATTGAGGCAAATCTGCATCAAGAAGTGAAAGAAGTTGTGCCTAGCGGTTTTACTAGAAGGCCAAAACGCATTGCCAAACCTGCAACTTATATGAGGTCGCCGTTTCACAAGACGATAATTGATGTTGATGGAAGTTGATCAAAACTTGAAAGTCAGGTCTCATCAGCATTATTTGCTTTATGACAAAATCTGATGTAAGTACGATAAGATAAATCATGCACGCATAAGATAGTCTCATCAGCATTCACTTTTTGATGCATTGTTGATGATATAGTAGTGCTTCAGTATAAACTTATAGTATTGATTTCCGTGTAAATTTCAATATTGATGCATTTGCCATTGTTGTTAAACAATTTTGGATTATGTACAGGGATATAATATTCGACACAACTACCAATGTCGTATCATACAGACACCTACTAGAGAGTCTGATACCAGGCCTGTACGTGATAGACAACGCAGTAGACTGTTGGGTGACTATATTAAATCATGAGGATCAATACCGTAGTGAAAGTTATACACACTGTCTATTCTTTACATCACAATTCCTTGAAAGCACCGTAACATTTAATCATCATGCAATATAAATGATACACATTTTATGTTTAGCAATTTTGTTATACTTGTATGATTTTTTAACTTTTACTGATGCATGAATCAGACACAAGGTGTGATGGATGGTGTAGTGTTGTTTGACGAGGCGTACGAGATGTTTTAAGTTAATGTTGGACATATACTTGTTGGAAATTTATCGGTCAACACGGTGCATCCTGAAGGATGCAGAACTGGTACAAACAGCTAACCATTTTGTTTTGATAATGTATTCGAATTGATTTTTTACATTTGCTTAATGTGTGTATGAATATTAAAATTCTGGATGCATCATCATACATCAGGTTTTCTTTCCGATCGTAAATCATTATCATTTCTATGTCGTTGTTTTCAACATGAAGAAGGTGACTATTACAATTCTAAACAACAATCAAGCGAATGTTCCAATCCATAACAAGTATGGCCGTGTTATTGAAACATTGGTAAACCGTTTGATAAATGTGAAACCAACTAACCCGTTTTTGCCATGGGAAAGCAGGAGGAATACGTTGATTGTGGAGTATTTGGATGCGTCATATGGAAACATATGGCGAAACCCATTAAGGAATGGAATCTCGGGCTGACATTGAGCATCAAAAAACAAGTGAACCCATTGAACAAGTTATGGCGGTGATACATCACCAAAATATTGATGCATCCAATTAGTATTCATTTGGAGAACCTACTTTAAGAGTTCCTAGAGTTTGATAAACTCCCAGTGGAAGAAAAAAATAGGATAGCCGAGAACGTGGAACACATAAAAGAGGCTCGTATTGATACATATTTGTGAGGGACGTTTACATGTTTGGAGCATGGTTTTCTGTTTCACTTTTTCGTTGGTTATACATTAGAATATTGTCGTTTCAATTGTAATGTTTTTGTTGAGGTCTGAGATTTTTTTTATTAATCTATTTGACAACACACTAGGTTTATGCATCAACTTACCATTAACAATCAGTTGGTTTTATTTGATGAATGGTTTTATAATGTATGCTTTTATTAATAGAGTTGTTTTTTCTCTTACGTGCAATAAGCCATGACGTCTATGGATCGACGTGCCATTATAATCAGGTTTCTTTTAGTGCACCAAGAGAAAAACATTTAGAATTTGTTTAAGAAACAACAAGCAAGTGGTACATATTTAAAAACAAATGAATCTAAAATTTACACATAGAAGCATTCTAAATGAAATTCGTGATTATAATTACTCCAAAAATGTTAAAAATACTTTTTAACCATTCTTTGGCAACCTTTTTCAGGCAATTTCGTGCGTCGTACGTGTAGCGTTTTCTCCTTGCATACCTTGCATTTATGTTTTTTTCCCGGTTACCAATGGTGATAGACTTCTCACGCGCAATAACCATTCTTTTTCTCTTACTGCAACCTTTATTCCTTATGTCTTTTGGTGTAGTTATTTCAACCTCTATCGGTAGTTGTGCACCTATTAACTCCTCGATTGCATCTTGTTTGCTTCATACACGTTTACAATTATAACCACACTCCATATTGTCTTTGATCTGTTTTAACTTGTCCGTAACGACATGTATCGCCTCACTGTTGTATGCAGCCAAAAAAAGTATCTCGTTAAACACATTCATTTCACGAAGAAGATGGTCAGATGTCACTGAATTTTTGAATTTTGGTTATGCATTGTGCGTGTCAAAGCATCTCTGGTCCATCGCTGGTTAATCATGGTCCATATAATTTATGACGACATAATAACTCACGTCGCTCAAAAAGTTTACAACATGACGCGTCTGCTTCACCGGGCGTTAATATAACCTGGATCATAGCAATTATACTGAAATATGTAAAGTGTAATATAAGATTGTGTTTACTTTGAATGGTGATGTTATATTACCTTGCTTCACAGTGCATACCTTCCATCCATCATCTGTGATGTCAAACATGTTTGATGACATGCATTTCATTACAGAGTTGTAAATCTCTTTCTGGTATGTTTTGAATATTGACCGTGTAAAGAGCTCTGCCACAACTCTTTCAGATCTAAACACTGTTTAGAATGTTGGGGTCGTGTCCATGGTCTTGAGGTCAAGTAACCGCTGGTTCTCTTGTTGGGTATCCATCGCGGATTCAAAATGATCGTATAACTCAAGAAGAGTGGAGTCGCTGTATGTAAACAACTTCAAAAAGGAGTTTGTACTTTCTGATTGTGTTGTAGTACGCATCAACCCATTCAAAGGCATGTCAATCAAGAAATGTGGTACTTTCATTGTCATTAGATGATATATATAAATAATTATCTAGTCTTTTATTTATTATTAGATATTAAATTAAAAGGTAAATTTATTTAATATTATCCTTTAATTATATGCGTAGTTAAAGAAATAATTATAAACAAAATAATAAAGATGATTATAAATAATTAATAAGTCATTTATATGTTGTTAGATAATGTGTAAGACATAAATATTATTTAATGAAACTGGATGACATCCGCTCCGAATTTTAACTTCATTTAATTGGACATTATGTCTAGAGCTTATCGATTATACACTATGTAGGACACTAATTAAGTCATGTTTGTGTGACATTCAATTGCTTGTCTAACATGAGAAAGCCTGAATAACTATAGTGGTACTATATCCAAGGTATAACAATAATTGGTTGAAAATCTTACCAGCGTCAACATCAAGCCAATGCTGATGTAGGTCACATAGTATATACTTATCGTGTAAACAAGAAACCTAATTGTTCCTGTGTTTGGCACAAAAAGGCCTCAATCAAACCTCTTCTATATCTTAGGGGGAGATCATTGATCAAACCTGTTTGATACACTTAGGAAAGATTGTTAGACTGATTAATGCCTTAACCAAACCTTTTGATGATTTGCAATACTAATCCTAAGTTCGTTTTACATTGTTACATAAGTTGTAACGTGATAGTATGTCATAGTTAAGTTGTCTGTTCTTTATGAGCAAAGCTTGTTATTTGTGAATAGGTTTAACACTTGTTGGAATGCGTTTCCCTCTTCATATAAAGTTTTGAATGATAGGATTACCATGAAAGTTCAAGATAAAGTGGAAAAGAAGAATTGTTGCAACTTTGCCAAAGCTATCTGGTACATGAAGACAAATGAGATATTTGAAAACGGTGATAGACCTTTTCTTATATTAAAATGGCATTATAAGAAGTTTGAAAGTTATAAGTTGACTTGCTTCTTTGGGATAAAGCTGGAACAACAAAAGATAAAAGAACAAGACAAAGAGTCTACAGTAAGAAGACAAAAATGGTTTTGTCTTGTTGTAGAAAAGTATGCTTCTCTCCTTGTGAGTTATTTCTGCTTTCTCTACAACCAATGAAGAAGCTTCACTAGGATCCTTTGTGGGACTATAAAAGGGAATCTTCCAAAGAGAGAGAAAATTGAGAGAATGTGAAAAGACAAAATGCTAGGAGAGTTTGTCAATCGAAGCATGCACGTTCTTACTTCAACTTCAGTGACAAAGTTGAGTGTGTCTAAGTTGTTCATAGTGAACTTATCCTGTAACATGTTTAGTGTTCCCTAAGTTGTTCAATGCAGTATTGTAACCATACACTGAGTATCTAAACAATGAGTGTGTCTTAGTGAGTAATTTCATTGTAACTAGTTTGAGTGTGTCTTAGACTAGTGAGACTTGTTGTTCATTCTGTCAACTTAATTTGGATCTTTCTACAATCGAAACTTGTTTGTAACTTAGCATACTTGTTAATATAAACATACAAACATTAAAAAAAATCCATGATTTTATATAAATTGTATTCACCCTCTTCCTCTACAGTTAATCTTGAGATATGTGGATAACCTTTTGTGACCTACAATTGGTATCATAGCAGTTAGAGTGTGTGTTAACTCTATATCTCTTATATTACATTCCATATCCCCACCATGGACAACTCTGCTTCAAACTCCATCTCATCCTACTTTGACAATGGCTCATTTGCAAAACCTCCCAAGTTCAATTCATCAAAACATCTCTGGCTGGAAATATAGGATGATGTTCTATTTAGAAAACCAGGATGTTCAACTTCCATAATTTATGATGGAAGGTCCCTATGTGCCAACCTCTGTCACTACTATCAATCGTACTACTAAAGGTGTTGATCCTGAAGTGAGGAGTTTTTAGAAAGAAAAACCTCAATGGTCTGAAGACAAGACATTAGTTGCTCTTGATGCTAAAGCTAAGAACAGCCTGGTGATACCTCTACCTAATTATGTCTTTAGGCAGGTGGGAAATTTAAAGACAACTAAAGAAATGTGGGATACTTTGGATAACAGGATTAACAATCTTTGTTAGACAATATGAACTATTTCTTTGCAAAGCCAGAGGTAAGTCTTACGGAAACCTACACCAGGTTTACTGCTCTGGTGAATGATCTTAAAGCTGTTAAGATCTAAATATGGTCTCTTCTTGGTGAACAAATTCTTGGATATTCTGCCTGAAGAATGGAACTACTTTGAATACATACTCAGAAACTCATGTACTATCAAAAGCCTTGAACTTGTAAATCTATATGGATATTTGCTCGATGATGAATAGGCAAGGAAACAAAAGAGAAATGTCTTGGAAATATCTTAGAAGGAATCAGCCTTGATCGTGACGTAAGACAGCCTGTGAGTCAGCTGGTGATGTGTTTCACAAAGGATGATTCATATGATGATGAGGACTCGGAAGCTAGGTCTCAGGAAGAGGAAGTTGATGAAGATCTTGATGAACTTGATAATGAGAAAATAATTGTTATGCTTATAAAAAGGTTCAACAAGAAAAAGGTGTTTGGAAAGAAGATGTCGCCAAGAAAATCAAGTGCTGTTAAAAAAGAAAACATTTGATAAAACCAAAACTGAATGCTACAAGTGTGGCCAAGTTGCTCATATAGCTGCAGACTGTGTGTTTAAAGTTGTCGCCTCCTCATCAAATCACTACAAGGCTTACAAAGAGAATGACTATAGGGTTAAGTACCTTAGAGCCATGGCTAAGTTGAAGAAATTGGAAGACTCTATGGCTTCCAATAAGATGAAGGGATTAATGGCTTAAGCATGTGATTGGGAAGATTCTGAATTATCATCTGACGAAGAGGTTAACTGCTTTGTGGCTAATAATGAAGCTCCTTCACCAAGCAGTTTCAAACAGGACCTTGAAGAAGCTGAGGCCCTAAGCCCTTTTGACAACTTGAATCCTACTATGATGTACAATGTACAAAAGTTTAAGGATTATAGTCTAGATGAAAAAGAGAAAATGTTTGATTATCTGTTTATTGATCTCAAAGCTGCTGTTGAAAATCAAGACACTTTAAAGTCTAAATTTTCTAAACTGAAGAATAAACTTGACAGATTTCATAAGTTGAAAACTGAACTTGATGAAGTAAAACACATCAATGATGTCTTATTAGAAAAGAAATGAGAATTAGCCTTAAAGTATTCTAAACTTCAAAGAATTGTAGACTCCTGGTGCTTTTCTGATAAAAAGGGTAACTTAATGTATAAATGAGCAAATTCATGCTCAAGTACAAGCAATTCCTGGAGGTGATATTGATACAGCTCCTTCAATAGTAGAGATCAAAAATCTCGAAATTGATTTTTTCACACTTGGTGAGCTTAAGTGTGATTCCAAGTACATTTAGTCAAAACATAAATGGGAAAATGAATTCAACAGGCTTGTCTGAAAACACTAACAATTCTTGTTTGGAGGCTGTGAAGCCGAATGTTGGGATGTGTTCCTCATCAAGCTCCACTATTGAGTGCTTACCTCTTCCACATGAAGAGTTTTGTGGTAAAAATGCTAAGCCTAGTGTTAAGGCCTCTAAACCTGGTCACAAAACAGGTTTTGAAGCTAAGATCAGTGGCAAGACACCTATAGCACCTTTCAATGCTGAATTTTTTGAAAATAAGTTTTCCAAAAGAAAACAGGATGCAACCAACAAGGACAAGTCCCATATTGGAGGGAAGGCTGCTGTGGTTTCAAATAAGTTTTCTAACCATAATGGTAAACTGGTTTTGAATGAAAGTAAGTCTTTTATAAAAACTAAACAAAATAATTATGCAACTATTAGTGTGCATGTATCATCAAATCTCAGTAAAGGCAAAGGCAAAGGTATTGCCAAACCTGAGAATTTTGGAAATAAGTTTTTCAAAAAAACTGGAAGGATGGAATGTTGTAGAACTTCTTGTTTTTTACCTCTGTCCACCCAAAAAGGTAAAATAAATTATTTTTGAGGGTAAAACTTCTGGAGATGTGTTCACCTCAAATAAAATCTGGTCTATGTCTAACAAAAAAAGTTTAAGATCATTGTTGAGATGTTTAGGAATAAGTTTTCCCATAAGGGATTTATTCTTTTCCAAACAATGCAACAATTTCAAATCTTGTTGACAAGACTAATAATGAAAATCCAAAATGTATGTCTAGAAGTTCTTCTTCCAAAAGACCGAAAAGAGGAAGTGCTATAGGTGCGGAAGGAAAACTCATTTGGCGAAGGATTATCCTCAAATAGTGGATATTAGGGCTATTGATGTTGTTCAATCAAACACTGCTCAACCAAGCAGTGTTGGAAATAACAATGACATTAAAGAAATAATGAAAACTGATAATGTACTCATAGGAAACATAAATGTTGATCTCGGTAGTCCATCAATAGTAGTTAACGAAGATGGTGAACCCATCTCTGTTTCCTCTAAGAACTAATGTGTCAATTTGTCACTTTGTAGGTTAAGCAACCATATCAAATATGGTATTTCGACAGTGACTGTTCTGTTCACATGTCAGGTTGCAAAGATCTGGTAAGTAACCTTAAGCCTAAACAAGGCCCAAAGGTCACTTTTGGTGATAATTTCTAAGGATCCACAAAAGCGTATGGTACTCTCCAAGCTGCTCCTACAGTCTTTAAAAGGTAGCCTATGTTTCTAGGCTAAAACATAATCTGGTTAGCATATATCAACTGTGTGATCCAAGATTCAAGGTTAACTTTGATGAGCATCAGGGGTACATACTGGATCCTCATGACAAAATTGTTTTATGTGCACAAAGAAAGAAAGGTGTATACATTGTAGACATGGAGTCTACTAATCAATCAACAAAGACCTATTTTCTCTTCAAGACAAATGCAGTCCTTAACTAGTTATGGCACAAAAGGCTCTCACACCTGAACTTCAAGAATATCAACAAACTTTGTTAGAAAAAGTAAGTAACAGGTTTGCCTTCTATGACATTTGTTAAGGATAAACTCTGCCCAGCTTATGAGAAGGGTAAACAAAAGAAGTCATCTTTAAATCCAAACTTAATTTCTCTATTGATTCACTTCTCTTGTTAATACATATGGACTTGTTTGGATCTGTCAACATCTCAAGTCTAGGATGTAGAGGATACACCTTAGTAATGGATGATGAGTTCTCCAAGTACACATCAGTGTTTTTCCTAAAGACCAAAGGAGAGGTTGTTAGAGAGATCATTGGCTTGATCAATAAGATGGAAGCTCTTAATTCTACCCAAGTGAAAAAACATTACACTTAAAAGACTTCTATGAAGAAATAGGGATCTCACAAAACATCTCAGCTATTAGGACTCCACAACAAAATGGAGTTCCTGAGAGAAGGAATAGAACTCTCATTGAACCTGCTAGGACAATGTTGTGTGCATCAAGACTTCCTTCATCATTTTGGACTAAAGCTGTCAACACTGCTTTCTTTACTCAAAACAGATCAGTAGTGGTGAAAAGGTTCAACAAGGCTTCCGATGAGTTACTTAAGGGGAGGAAGCTAAATATATGTTTTTTTCATGTGTTTGAATGCCCTTGTTTCATGCTGAATCAAATAGATAAGCTTGCAAACCTTGAACCTAAGGCTAATGAAGGAGTGTTTATTGGATATTCTACAATTACCTAAGACTACAGAGTATACAACCTCAAAAAAAGGTAGGTGATGAGTCCTTCAATGTTACCTTTAAAAAATCTACAAATTCTTCACTTTAAGTCACTCCATATGCAGTTTCTGGAGATTTCAGCTTTGATGACCTTCTACATCCTAAGGCTGATGACTCAAAAGCTTCCACTTCAATCAGAGTATAACCTGTTTCTAAAGATTGTCATGATGATGATTATATTAGCCCACCCTTGTGAATGAATGTGCTGATTTTTTCACTGTCCCATGTCCATCACCTATCAATATTTATAATCATGTATCTTCAGATGATGTATTCAACACACTGGTGACACTCTATCAACAAGTGAACAAGTCCAAGATGACAATATGTTTGGTGATTAACAAGAACGTTTTACAAGACCAGTTGATGAAAATGTTGGTGAGCAAGATCAAGGAAAATCTTCACTGAAGCATGATCCTAACTGGATCAGATGTCACCCAAATGAGTTGATGATTGATGACATCAGTAAATATGTGCAGACAAAGATGGACACACTTAGAAACTTTTGTATGTTCTTAAGTTTTGTGTCATTAATGGAGCCCAAGAAGATTGATGAAGCTTTGAAAGAGGCCAATTGAATCACTTCCATGTAAAAGGAACTCAATTAGTTTGAGTGAAACATAGTATGGAAATTGGTTCCTACGCTTAATATGGCCTTAAACAAGCCCTTAGAGCCTGGTATGACACTCTTATTGAACTTCTTAAGAGCAATGGATATTCCAAAGGTAAAGTGGATACTACATTGTTTATAAAGAAAATGAAATATGATATTATGCTTATACAATTTTATTTAGATGACATCATATTTGGTTCTACTAATGACCGTTATGCAAGAATTTTTTATTGCTCATGAAATTTAAGTATGAAATGAGCAAGATGGGTGAACTAACTTTCTTTCTAGGATTACAGGTAAAACAAAATTCAGATGGAAATTTTATTAATCAAAGAAAGTATGCACTTGATTTTTTGAAAAAGTTTAAATTTGATCAGTGTTCACCTATTAAAACGTCAATGGCATCCACTGTTAAGTTGGATGCTGACACCTGTGGAAAAGTTTTCCCTTTCTCATATTTTTCCTACACCAGATCCGTCTGCACAAGGTGTTAAACCTGTTGGTTCAAGCCCACCAACAGATTAGCGTTCCCTCTCTACTCCTTACGATACTACTAGTACAACCAGTCTAGTAGCTGACGGACCAACTCCCCCGCCTGATGAACCAATGGGTATACAGACCAACCCGTTGGTGAGGGCTTCACCCCACTGTAAATTTCATCAATAGTTTTCACCACTATTGATGTTGAAATGCAACCTATTATGCCCCATGGAGAGGTTCCATTAGACTAAAACACCACTGAGGGTACTACCCATCGCTTTGATGAAGGGATAAGAATACCAATTATCCATGAGAATCCAACTACCTCACCCCATGAAGAAGCTAGAAGTAGCTACGACCACTGCCCAGGGTATCAGTGACCCCTCTAAATTGGGTCACTTTTCATTTGTACAGGCTATGAAACTTCTTTCCAATGTGTAACTTACATCACAAAGAGAACGTTTCCCTCCTCGAGCCCATCTACACCCTCTTCCTCCTCTACTTAATCCAAAAAGTCCACCCATACTCTCCCATCTCCCAAGGATGTTTCCTTAAAGGAACAACTTACTATGCTATCTAGAAAGGTTGATTCTTTGGACACCTCCATGTCTACACTGCCCTCTACCATTGCAGATTCCATGTCTCCACAACTTGTAGGATTTCTTGATATGTTCAAGTCTTCCTTTCTATAGACCATTTCTTAAACTTATCATACTCCATAGCTTCTTGCACTCACTGCACAATTGCAACAATTATATTCCTCCCTCACCTCTCTACTTTCTCAACAATAAGACTCTGTGTCCAGCTTGGCAGCTATGCTCAACAGATGTCCTACCTTGCTGAAGCTTGTTCTACCTCAATCCCCCTTCATATTAGCCTCTTTGAATACCTTGGTGGTATCATGTACAATTTAGTGTCATCTGGCGTCGAGGATGTGCAGAAGACCTTAAATCTCAGTCTTGCACAACTTCAAAGCCTCATGTTCAATGATCCAGACAGGGGTATTCTTTCTATTCGTTCAGCCACCTCAACCTCTTTGACTACATCCCTTGAAAAGTATGTTACCTTGTTAGCTGAGGTAAAGGACAGCTTCAGTTTCTCAGTGCAAAGCGTAATTTGTCCCAAGCCTGTTGTTGTTGACAGACGCACATGATGTGTTCCTTTGGGCAAAATCGGTGTTGAAGGCTCTGTGCCATCTTCTTTAAAAGGGGAGAAGAAGTATGCCTCAAAGGCAAAGGGGAAGAAGTCTTCCTCTAAGGCTAAAGGTGAGAAATCTTCAACTCTTTCTAGGAGAAATCATCATCAGTTGGGCAACCAACCAGCCCACTAACAGTTGTCTCTACTGTAGGTACTTCTTATGGTTCAAAGACTACTGAGCCTACTCAAGCTAAGTCTCCAAGCCCTGCCCCATCTAAAGGGGAGGAACTAATTAAAGTGGCTAGGCCCAGTAGAAGCAAACAACTAGTCTTGGAATCATCTAAAGAGAATGAAGTTGAGGTTGACCTATGCACAACAACTAAAGACAAAGGCAAAGTTGTGGTGGGTGTGGAAGGTGAAAAGGAGCTACAACTCAAGTATGACAAGGCACAAGCCAAAGAAATGAAGATTCCACTGGAACAATATTATAACTTGAAACAGAGTCAAGCTAAGCTCCTTGAAATAACAAAAAAGGAAGCAGCCCTTGGTGAAAGTTTCTCAGGCTTTCGCTGCCAAGGAGGCAATAAAAGTAAAAATGTCATCCTTGGTAGTGCAAAGGAAACTGGAGGAACCTGTCAAAGAAAGTAACAGTGGCAAAAAAAAAAAAAAGAGATTAGACGAGGGTCTACGTGACAAAATGAAAGTGTTGGGTTATAAGGTTATGAAAAATGTTTATAAAACAATTTCATAAGCAACGAAAGCAAATAAAGTATATAAACAATTAATATAAAACTCAAACAAGATCTAAAGCTAATAAGACAAGAACGAAAACAAGAACATAAAGAAACAAATGAATAAGAATTCATACCTTGGGAGCGACTGATGAAGATCCTGTTGAAGCCTTGACACCTTGTAAACAACCAAAGGAGGTGATCTCTAAAAGTATCACACACTAGAATAAGTCCTAGCTTACAAAAGAATACTAGTTCTTAATTTAGTTTTCTATAGTGAAAACTTATGTAAGATTAATTCAATGGTCTAGATAGAATTCTCTCTAATGCTTAAAATGTTTTTGGTGAAAAAATGAATGAATGAGGAGCCTTGTATTTATAGGGAATGGGGAGCCGTTAGAAAAAGGAAACATGACATCTACATGATATGGAAAATTAGGACAAAATGAAGAAGAGGAGGGGAGGTCATGGCCTCTTAGGGCAAAAATGCTGACAGACCCTCTCTTCATTTCATGTCCCTTACTTCTTCAAATATGGTAATGTCTCCCTTTTCATATTTTTGAAACCCTAATTCCCATTTCATGAAACAATGCTTTAATTTAGGTTTAATAATTAATGAATAAAGAAATAATCATCACTTGTTTTCAACCTTTGATAACATCTTCCATTTCATAAATGGGAAGTCATTTCATCATCAAACTAGAAATCCTAATTACTTTCCTCATTAGTCCTCATGGTGTATTATCATTCAATAAATTACAACACTTATAAATTCTATTCTTGAATTGATCAAACCTATTAATATTTTTTATTGAAACATAAATTTTATTTATGGGAACTCTTTGTAAGATTTTAATCCTTTTTGTGCGACCCTTTAGGTTCATGTAAGAATAGTCGTATCAATAGGGTAACATCTCTAGGGCCCCAGAGGACCAAAAACCTCACACTTGCCATAAGCATGATGCCAGCTTATGATACAGACGATTGTTAGCGTCTAGTAGCACGCCACCACTACTAGCCCTTAATGATTATACTACTTTGTGACAGTAGCTGTCATTGATTCTGATCAATGTCATTTTTGACTCAGTTGTCATTTATCTCTTCGTTAGCTTGATGTCTATATATTGAAGCAGAGGAATGGATCTCCTTCAACCTCACCAAGGTTTAACAACTATGTTCACTTGATTGGATGTAAATTAATGAGTCAAATGCTCCAGCTGACTGAATCAACATGTTTTGGCATGGCCATGCGCATTCTTTAGTTTATTTCCACAAGGGGCCCAGAGACATCTCTCCTACTTAGTAGGAGGAACGAATCCCATTTGACTACATATGTCCTATTTATAGTTCATGAGATGCGTAACATCAATCTTTATAATTACCCGTGTTAAAGATAACGTTTTATCTTGTTAAGGCAATCGATTCCGAGATGAGGAACCAATGTGTATCATAGGTCTAAGGATACAAAAACAAGGTAACTTCGAGATTACTTTTGATAACTATCCATGAAGTGATCTCGGTAGTGGGTCTATCCAATGATAATTCTACAACTTGACATGTGTGAGTATGGTGCAGCATATGCCTATATTCAATTACTCTGTATATCATCATTTACATCACATCAATCTTAATACACTATTATTCACATAAACAAGGATCGATTGTGGATGTTTAAAGTATTCATATTACTCATTGGTTTAAACATGCTAAGATGGAACATAGTAATATAAGATTTAAATGTGACATAGAATTTAGGAAAAACTACAAAGAAACGTAATATAAAATTCAAAATTTGTCAATAAAGGTATTGTAAAATATTTTTTTTCTTTGCCAAGAAAAGCTAATATAAAATCCTATTTTGCCCGAGAAAGAACATAAAATTCAAATTTTAGGCCAGGAAAGATAATCAAATATTATTCGCTTACCAAAAAAGGGAGCATAAAATTAAAAATTTACCTTCTTAATTTGTCATCAATACCCTTGTCAAATTTGAATTTTATGTTATCTTTCTTGGCCTAAAAAATTTTACATTACCTTTATTGGCAATTTTTGAACTTTATATTACCTTTCTTGGTAATTTGCCTTAGAATTAAAGCAATAAATTCTATTAACCAAAGTATATATTGTTTACATATTCCCTAAAATTCCAAAACAACTAGCTATTACAGATTCCAGCCCAATCTTTAGGACTTTTAAGTCCTATATAGCTAGCGTGACATTCATTCTTGGATTGAGATAATGGTTTGGTGAGCGGGTCAGCCAGATTATCATCTATTGGAACTTTACAGATCTTACGTGTCCAATAATGACCCATTTCTAATGAGGTGATAACGTCTGGGTATGTGTTTAGACCTCGGATACGACCTTGGTTCCTTTGCTTGTGCAATGGCTCCAGTATTGTCACCAAAGATCTCTAGTGGTCTAGTCATGCTTGGAACTACTTTGATATCTTCGATAGATTTCTTCTTCTTGACTGCCTGTTTAGCAGCATCTAATGCAGCTATATAATCTAATCCTGTAGTGGAATCTGTGATAGTATCCTATTTGGAGCTTTTTCATGATACTGCGCCTCCATTCAAAGAAAATTCCTATCCTAACTGCGATTTGAAGTTATCCAAGTTGGTTTGAATACTGGCATTAGTGTATCCATTCATAGTTAGCATAATTTCAAAACCACCATAGATCAAGATCCTGTCCTTGGTTCTACGAAGATACTTAAAGATTATTTTTATGAGAATCTAGTGACCTTCACCTGGATTTCGACAGGTATATGCTAGCCACACTGATAGCATGGCAACATCGCATCTTGTGCATAACATGGCATAGATAATGAATCCCATTGCTGAGGCACAGGTAACATTGTTCATGTGTTCCTTTTGATCAGACGAACTGAGACATTGAGCCCTTGCTCAGTTTTATGCCATGTACAATCGGTAAGTTTACTTGCTTGGGATCTTGCATGTAAAATCAAGTTAATATTTTCTTGATGTATGTACATTGACTTAATCTAATAAGTCTCTTAGATCTATCTCTACAGATCTTGATCCTGAGTAAGTAAGCTACTTCGCCTAAGTCTTTCATTGAGAAGCGTCTTCCAAGCCAAGACTACACTTCTGGAAAGGTTGGAATGTTGTTCCTATTGATTAGTGTGTCCTCAACATAAAATAAAAGGAAAACCACCACAATCCCATTTGCCTTCATGTAAACACAGGGCACATCTTAGTTTTAATGAAAACCAAATATTTTGATTTTCTCATCGAAATGAGGATTCCTGCTTCGAGTGCCTGCTTCAATTCATATATGGATATATGAAGCTTACACACTTTATTAGGATACTTTGGATTGATAAACCCTTCCAGTTGAGACGTGTATACGTCCTGAGGAAGATGATTTTGACATCCATTTTCCATATTTCATAGTCATAATATGCTGCTATGGCAATTAGTATTCTAATTGACTTAATCATGGCCACGGGTGAAAAGGTTTCATCATAATCAATCCATTTGATTTGAGTACAACCTTTTACTACAAGTCATGGCTTATAAGTGTGTACTTTTCCATCCATGTTTGTCTTTTTTTTTAAAGATCCATTTACATCCAATAATCGTTTTGCCTTTAAGTGCATCTACCAAGTTCCAAACTTGGTTATCATACATGGATTGCATCTCATCATTCATAGATATATGCCACTCTACGGACTTAGGGTCCTTCATGGATCTTGGTAGTTAATGGGTTTACCATGGTCCATTATAATTGCTTCGTCTTCACCAGAAATGTAAAATCCATATATTTCTGGTTCATGACAAACTCTACCAGATTTACAAAGTGTCTGTGTTTGAATAGGCGCTTCAACAGTCTCTTGTTGAGTTTCGACTTCTTGTTGAGTTTCAACGTTATCCTCTTGAGAGCTCGATCCACTAGCCGGTGTTGTATCTTGTGGTTCTTAAACTTCATCAAGATGAACCTTACTCCCACTTGCCTCTTTGTCCTGAAACTTTTTTTTCTAAAAGACACCTCTTGGAGCGATAAATATTGTTGGGAAATAGTCTAAGTAGGTTCAAACTGTTAGTTAGACTTCTCAAACTGTTAGTAGAGTTTATATGTAAATACAAAGTTCATGCTGTTAGTTGAAGAATCTCGAGCTGCCAGTGTAAAAGTTCAAGCTGCCAGAGTAAATCAAATCAAGCTGCTCTGTTCATGCTGTCAAGTGATTCAAGCTGCCCAACAGTTTCATAAACAGAAAGTGCTGATTTTCAGGAAAAGATATCTACACGAAGATTCCAGCATATCTACTATCAGAGAAGTCATAGTCCTTCAAGGAAACAAGTCAAAAAGCAATATAAATACATAGAATAGGTTTTTCTATTGTATAGGAGTTTTCTGCATATTTGAGTCTGTAATTGCTTTTTGATTGAGTTTTTCATAAGCCTCTAAGGTTGTAAAACACTAAGAACAGTCTGTGTTCTTCGTCTAATCAAACAGATTAGAGGTGATTGTAATCATTGAAGTCAGCAATACAATCAGTTTTGATTATTTCTTGTGTTTATTTATTATTGATTCTGAATGTTTTTCGTTAAAATAGTTAAGTGTTATTCCGCAAACTTCTTAATTAAACTTTGATTCAAAGAAAGATTATTGATTTATACTCTGATAAATTCAAATCAGTTAGTCTTGGTTAATCAGTTTTAGATCCTGACAAATGGTATCAGAGCCACAGGTCGTTCTTTGTTTTTCAAAGTCGAAAACTTTCTTTTAAATTTTTAATCTTTTGCAATGGAATTTGAAAATAGCAGCAGTGGATCTGGGCAAGGACTCAAAGTGCCTATGCTCAAGCCCACTGAGTTTGAGATGTGGAAACTCAGGATTCAACAACATATCCAATTCATTGACTATGCCATATGGGAAGCTGTTGAATTTCCTCCTGTAGTTGATCCAGAACTTGATGATGAGGGAAAACCAGTCAAAACTCCTCCAAAAACTGAACTTGAAAGAAAGGCTAGAATGAATGAAGTGAAAGCTCTTACACTTTTACAAATAGCCATTCCTAATGCTTATCAACATCAGTTCAAAAAGTTTTATACTGCTCATTCTCTTTGGAATGCTTTAGAGAAAAGATTTGCTGGTAATGCCAGTACCAAGAGAAATCAAAAGGATCTCTAGAAACAGCAGTATGAGAACTTTTCTGGTGGCAAGAATGAAAACCTTACTCAAATTTTTGAAAGGTTCAACAAACTGATAAGTGAACTGGAAAGTGCAAAAGTCAATCTAGATCAAGATGAAGTCAACAGAAAGTTTCTCAGATCTCTTGGAGAAGAATGGACAGTTTATGCTGCACAATGGAGAACTAAAGACACTCTTGATGAGATAGAACTGGATGATCTGTAAAACAGTCTGAGAGTGTTTGAGACTGAGATTGATACTAAAAAGAAATCTTTTTCTTATAATCACAATACTGCTCTTCTGTCTTCTGAAAAATCTAATAACTGTGATTCCTTTTCAGGTGGTGATGGCAACTCTACTGAAACTCACTATGAGGCTTTTGTTGCCAATGATGGACTGTTTGCTCTAAATACTGAAGATTTAGAACAAATTCATCCAGATGATCTTGAAGAGATGGATTTAAAATGGCAACATGCAATGCTGACCATGAGGGCCAAAAGGTTTCTTAAAACATCTGGAAGGACCAACTTTCAAGCTAAAACAGAAAGCAAACCAGCCTTTGATAAGACAAAAGTTGAGTGCTACAAGTGTCATAAGCTTGGTCACTTTGCCAGAGAATGTAGATCTCAAGGACAACAGTCATCAAGGACTCCACTGCCCAATCAGACATCATCATCATCAGCACTTGTCTCCCAAGAAGACAATGTGTTTGATTGGAGTGATCAGACAGAGGAAGAATTTCAAAATCAAGCTCTGATGGCAGAAACATCAACTGTCTCTTCCACTGAACTACCAGCTGAGGTAAATTCTAAACTCTGCTCTCAATCATGCAAAAATATGGTTAAAAAGTACAGAGATCATAATGAGAGCATGTGCAAAACTCTAGCTAAGATGGAAGAAAGGAGATATGAATACATGCAAGCCATAGAAGATCTTGAAAAACAGATCAATGATTATAAGGACAATGAGATTCAAATGGGACATGATAGAACATATCATGAGTGGGAGAAAAAGGAGCTAAATAAGAAAATAGAATCCCTAAATAAAAAGGTAGAAGAGACTGAACAAAAGGTGTTAGAGGCTAATAAGAAACTAGAATCTGTCAACATAGATCTAGGTAACTTCAAGTTGGCAAATCAAAAGCTGGAACACCTAATGGAAGTCCAATTTAAAGATAGGGTAAAATCTCAGGTTAATCCCAAAGAAGGCATAGGATACAGGGCTACTCCACCTCCATACATGTGAAGACCTCCCCTTCCGGGTCAGTCCTCAGAGTCTAGGTCCCACATCATGCAATACAATATCAACCATACTAAGATAGGGTAATTAATTGCGGAATTAATAATTACATGTACATTACAGATTACGATTTAAGTTACATATTTCAAAATAAAGTTATAAAAAGGGTAACATCTAATCTAGTCATAACATTATACATCACATCAAGTCTACCCAAAACCACCACGTTTACTGTCTTCCAATCAGTACCAGAAAGTTTGTTGAGTAGTGGTCTAAGAAAGCTTCAAAACTTGGATCTTGAATGACCTAAGTACTAGGTCCTGCAGGTGATTTTCCTTTGGCTTTTCCTGTAAAATATTAATGCAACATCTATAAGCAAAGCTTAGTGAGTTTATAGATTTTCAATATCAACATGCGTGTCAAGCGGGTCATCAGTCTAAGCGTGATATGTCTTGGCTGCCGCTACAGCCCTCATGATTGAGATATAGTATCATAAGATCGGATGATGTTCAGGCCACACTCACGCTTAAATCGTGGGGATCAGCCACATACTGGGCTAGCTACCAGTAAGTCAATATGGCGGAACATCGGAGGTCATTACCAAGTTCATAAGAACTGGTGAAATAGCCGGGTCTAGAACAATAGACCATAAGGGCTAGTCAAGCTGAATCAATTCTATCAAATGTCTGATCAATAATGGAAGCATATGTCTTAGAAGTCATGATAGCAATAAATCATAAAGCAAAGTCTGAAGCAGTATTAAATGCAATATGAAATGATATTCAAATAGCTATCATGATTCACTGGGCAACACCGAACCATGGTGTGCACAGGTCTCAATCCAGCTGATAAAATGAATGTCAATAAATCTAACAGCAACAATATATCTCAACCGGAATCTAGGCATGTTCAATCTGAATATCTATAACTCACTGGTCTGGGTCTTTATTAAACAGATATAAAAATCTGCCACCTGAGTTATCTCAGGATTTTATCTTTGTCAATCTGCTCTGTCAATCAATTCTCTGACCCACTTTTAAGTCTTTAAGTCTTTAAATCTTTGTTCAGATATTAACTGAACCTGTCCAGAATTATATCATATAAATCTCATGTCAATATCATCATTATTATCATGAAATTTTCATCATCTTTCGGTCATAAAATCTTTAATTCTATCTGATTCTGATAACTGATAATCTTCTCAATCTTTCATTAAATTCTCATAAGTTCTCTTTCTCTTATATATATATATATATATATATCATTTATTTAATTAAAATATCAAAATGTATATAAAATTCGGATCAACTCGGATTCGGATCCATCCGGATTGGGGACCCGGATTCGGATTCATCCGAAATGAACCATCCGGATTCGGATTTAATGGTTATCCGAATTGTAATTGAAGTTCGGACCAATCTATCATCCGAATTAACATTGGAACCGAATTAGGATCAACCGAATTATAAGTATCCGAAATGAAATCATCCGAACCGAAACATAAGTCCGAAATATGGGATCCGAATTGATGCCACTCATCCGAATTCGGACTCAGCCGAATTCGGATCTCACATATTCATATTTTTCCCAGAAATGTTCTTATTGTTCTTGAATATCTTCATACGGATTTTTACATATAATTCACCAAAACTGATTTATATTAACATGCAATGTATTATTATGTTGTATTATCATATTTGGGTTGTTTTTAAACTATTTTCCCTATCAATAACATTATAAATCTATCAAGATCATCCAAAATAAGTCATTTTTATCAAGAACATCTTTTTATCATAAAAATTCAGTTTTCGTAATAATTTGGATGATCAAACCTCTGATTTTTGTTTCTATAACCTTTATATACTTCATTTCATCATAATCATCTAAAATCATAGACATGCAACATAAAAATCCATGATTTTAATTCTTGGTTTCGGATTTACCCAAAAACCGAACCAAATTCATATTTTCTTGAAATTTAAATCACATATTACCTCTAAATCTTGTTGTTTGATGATAATTGTTGCTTCTTGTAACCTTCAATTGTCTTCAAATCTTCAATTAATTTAAACTTACAATCTTTTTGATGAAATGAAGAAGAAGCCGTAGGCTTAGAGAGAGAAAGAAGAGAGAGAGAAATTTTGTATTAAATGACAATAAAAGTCATTAATCTTGATTTATATATTTAATCAATTATGTTTGCAATTTAACCCACTATACTTTTGTATAATACATCTCTTTTATTTTATTCATTTTTAATAATTCATATCATATATATAATTTAATTAAATAATTTCAAACTTAATTAAATTACATCATAAATAATGTAATAAAATTACATTATTACCTCAAAATCAATTTATTACATGTTGAGCAAAAAGTTAGGTTGTTACAGAATGGGCTCCACCACGCACAAACTTCGTCCCCGAAGTTAGCTATGTTCGAACAGACTGGGAAATGTTGCTTTCATGACATCTCTGGATTCCCAAGACTGATGCGAACCCTTGTGGTGTTTCCACTGGACGAGCACCATCTGTATATCTTTATTCCGAAGCTTCTTAGTCTTCGAGTCCAGAATACACTCCGGCTCTTCAACCACTCTAAGCTTTTCATCAATCTGCAAGTTAACGTGTGGTATCTGTACCTCTCTTTCGTCTGCTAAGCTCTTTCTCAGATGACTGACATGGAATACAGGATGTATTCCAGATAGGTCCGCTGGCAGTTCAAGTCGATAAGATTGAATTCCTATCTTTTCGACAATCTTGAACGGACCGATGAATCTCGGAGCTAGCTTGTTTCGTTTAATAAACCGCACCACATTCTTCATTGGGGATACTTTCAACATCACCCAATCGTTAACTGCAAAACTTATAGATTTATGTCGTTTGTCATAATATGACTTCTGCCTGCTTTGAGCTTCAAGAATATTTCTTCTAACAAGTTGAATCTTCTCGTGAGTCAACTGTAGAAGGGCAGGTCCTGCTATTGGTGATTCGCCGGTTTCACGCCAACAGGTAGGAGTTCTGCATTTTCTTCCGTATAAAGCCTCAAAAGGAGCCATCTTGATTGTAGAATGATAACTATTGTTGTATGAGAATTCGACCAACGGCAAGTGGTCATCCCAGTTACCACCTAGATCAAGAATGCAGGCACGAAGCATATCTTCCAGAGTTAGGATAGTACGCTCACTCTGGCCATCTGCATTTGGATGATAAGCAGTACTCATAGAAATCCGAGTACCCATCCCATCTTGTAGTGCTTGCCAGAATCTTGATGTGAAACGACTATCACGATCAGAAACTATAGACTTCGGCACACCATGACGTGAAATAATTTCAGTGATGTACAGCTGCGCCAATCTATCGAGAGAATATGTTTCTTTCATCGGTATGAAATGTGCTGACTTTGTTAAACGGTCAACGACTACCCAGATGGAATCGTGCTGTCTTTTGGTCTTTGGCAGCTTCGTAATGAAGTCCATTGTTATATGCTCCCACTTCCATTCAGGAACTGGCAGTGGTTGCATATCCCCGAAGGGTTTCTGGTGTTCTGCCTTAACCATCTGACATACTTTGCAGCTTTCAACACATTTTCCGATGTCTTTCTTCATTCCTGGCCACCAGTAATCGGCTTTCAGATCAAAGTACATCTTTGAGCTGCCAGAATGAATAGATAACTTGGACTGATGAGCTTCAGACAGAAGAGTGCTGCGGATTGAACCATACTTAGGAATCCAGATTCGGTTTCCTGGAGACAGTGAAGTCCCAAATGGTTCAGAGTTAGTAATTGTAGTTGCCCTTTAAGATTTTCAGAATCAATATTCTCTTCTTTCATTGCTTCGGCTTGAGCAACTCTGATGTCTTCAATAAGATCAGAAGAGAATATAACTGGAGTCAGGGCATAGCAGCACTTTTCCGGATAAACTTTCCTACTCAAAGCATCCGCGACAACATTTGCTTTGCCGGGATGATATAGGATCTCGCAATCATAATCCTTGATAAGCTCCAAGGACCGACGCTGCTTCATGTTCAGATCTTTTTGAGTAAAAAGGTATTTGAGACTCTTATGATCGGTGTAGAGCTGACACTGAGTCCCATATAAATAGTGACGCCAGATCTTCAGTGCAAAGGTAACGGCAGCCAACTCAAGATCATGAGTTGGTGCACTTTTCTCGTAGTCTTTTAATTGCCTTGAAGCATAGGCAATTACTTTTCCCCTTTGCATCAGAACACATCCTAAGCCAGTACCAGAGGCATCGCTATAGACAACGAAATCATCATTACCTTCTGGCAAGGCTAGGATCGGCGCTTGAATCAACTTTTGCTTTAGAATATCGAATGCCTCTTGCTGTTTATCGGTCCAAACGAAAGGAGTATTCTTTCGTGTTAGCATTGTAAGCGGCACAGCAATCTTTGAGAAGTCCTTTATGAATCGCCGATAATAACCGACCAATCCAAGGAAACTTCTTATTTCAGAGGCATTGCGAGGCGTTTGCCATTTCTGAACAGCCTCGATTTTAGACGGATCGACAGAGATACCTTCGCCAGAAACAACATGGCCAAGGAATTGAATCTATAAGATAATCAAAATAGAAATTCAAGTTCTGATGTGAATCATAGAATAGTTAAGGAAACAGCTCAAGACATATATAATAGAGATTATACCTGTCTGAGCCAGAATTCACACTTAGAAAACTTTGCGTAGAGTCTTTCTTTTCTTAATAACTCTAGCAATTGCCGCAGATGAATAGAATGATCAGCCTCCGTTTTGGAGTAAATCAGAATATCGTCTATGAACACGATAACTGATTTATCCAACATTGGTCTGCACACGCGATTCATGAGATCCATGAATGCCGCTGGTGCATTTGTCAGTCCGAAAGGCATTACGAGAAATTCGTAATGACCGTATCTTGTACGGAAAGCTGTCTTCGGAATATCCTCATCTCTAACTTTCAGCTGATGATACCCAGAACGGAGATCTATCTTTGAGAAATAGCTGGCTCCTTGCAGCTGATCAAACAGATCATCGATCCTGGGCAAAGGATATTTATTCTTTATGGTGACTTTGTTCAACTCACGGTAGTCGATGCACATACGGAAGGTTTCGTCTTTCTTTTTAACAAATAGAACTGGTGCACCCCACGGAGAAGAACTCGGTCGGATAAACCCCTTCTCTAACAGCTCTTGCAGTTGCTTAGACATTTCTTGCATTTCTGCAGGTGCAAGTCTGTATGGAGCTTTTGCGATAGGAGCCGCACCAGGAACCAAGTCAATACTAAACTCGACTTGACGTTTTGGTGGTACTCCGGAAATGTCATCAGGAAATACGTCTGGGAACTCACAGACGATAGGAATATCATACAAAGATTTCTTTTCAAAGCTGGACTCAGATAGAGCATAACAAAGATAGGAGTCGTGACCTCTAGACAAGTATCTATGAGCCTTTTCTATAGATATGAAACAATGTGCACCTTTCCTCTTCTCGCCCTTGATCTCCAATACTCGGCCGTCTGAAGACTTGATTCTAATGGCTCGCCGGTTGCAGATAATTGTAGCCTCGTTATTCATTAGCCAATCCATGCCGATGATGACGTCAACTCTTTCAACGGAATCGGAATAAGGTCGAGGTTGAATACGATGTTGTCAACAAGTAGTGTGCAATTACGATAAACGGAATCACCCATAACAAAATTGTTACTAGCTGTCTCAATGTCTAATATCACGGGGAGTTTTGATGGAGCTTTATGTAATCTTTGTGCAAAAGATGTTGATATGAAAGAACGACTCGCGCCGGAATCAAATAGTACTCGGGCAGGAATAGAGTTAAGCAAGAACATACCGGTAACTACGTCAGGTGTTTCTTTTGCTTCCTCGGCTGTTATTTGAAAAGCTCGAGTCTTTGCAGTCGGCGTAGCAGCAGAACTCTTAACTGTAGATCCTCCAGCTGATGACTGTGGCTGATAACGCGATCCGCTACGACATTGATACATGAAGTGTCCCCTTTTTCCACATTTTGCGCATCCACGTCCCTGCTGTGGACATTCTTCACTACTGTGACCGATCATGTTGCACGCGAAGCAAGTAACATCATCTGGATTGCACAATCCCATGTGCGATCTTCTGCATCGTTTGCAGAATCGTGGTTTGTTCGTTAGGGAATAAGCTTGTGCTTTCTGCTGTGAACTATACTGCTGAGATTGCTGGGACTGAGACTTATTTAGCCTAAAGAATCTGCCAAATCTTTGTTTCTTCGGAGGAGACGGATTCATCGGGTTAGTAAACGGAGCATAGAGCTGATCACCGTATTCTAGATATCCTCTCTCAATCTGTCTGGCTGCTTCTACCATTTCCAAATAACTCTTGTATTTGATAGCGCTCATCGGATGTCTATATCTAGGATTGAGTCCTACACGGAATCTATTCATCTTTCTTTCTTCGGTAGCTACTTGGTACGAAGAATAACCGCATAATCGTGAAAACTCGTGTTCGTATTCGTCGACTGTCTTCGTTCCCTGAGTCAGCTGCATCAGTTGTACTTCCATTTTATCATGTTGGTCGATCGGGCAGTACTTCGCATTGAACATATCAATAAACTGGTTCCACTCTAAAGTTTGAATTATTTCTTCACCATAAATACTCCTCTGAGTTTTCCACCAGGCACGGGCTGCACCGACGAATAACGCGGACGCATAACTCACTTTCTTAGAGTCTAAGCAATCAGAAATCCTGAAGATTTCTTCTGTATGGCTAATCCAATCCATCGCCTGAATTGGATTAACTGTTCCTTCAAAATTCAAAGCACCGCTAGCTTTGAAATCTTTAAACTTGCAGCCTTTTGGCTGAGCTATTTGGGTTTCTGGGTTGGATTTATCAGAATCAGATTCGTCATTCTGGACTTGCTTTTCTTTTCGCTTATTTCTTTTATCTTCTCGTCTTTTAGCTTCGGCCTCATCTCTGGCCTGAAACTGTTCTTGCATTATTTTGTTCTGTTGTTCTGAGTGTTGGGCTAGAAGTTGTTGCATCATTTCAAACATTTGTTGTGGGTTCATGTTGCTGGGAATATCACCTGATCCTGATCCTGACATCTTCTACTGAAAATTAAAAGCATTTAACTATCAGTTTATAGACTTAGATCTATGTACCCTTTTTCCCATCCTAATAGTCTGTACATCCTATCTCAGTTCAAACCACCTAAATGATTGATACATATGTATTGCTTCAGTTTGAGACCAAGTATACTCACGTAATACTTGATTCACTCAAACTATGGTCTCTGATACCATCCTGTGAAGACCTCCCCTTCCGGGTCAGTCCTCAGAGTCTAGGTCCCACATCATGCAATACAATATCAACCATACTAAGATAGGGTAATTAATTGCCGAATTAATAATTACATGTACATTACAGATTAGGATTTAAGTTACATATTTCAAAATAAAGTTATAAAAAGGGTAACATCTAATCTAGTCATAACATTATACATCACATCAAGTCTACCCAAAACCACCACGTTTACTGTCTTCCAATCAGTACCAGAAAGTTTGTTGAGTAGTGGTCTAAGAAAGCTTCAAAACTTGGATCTTAAATGACCTAAGTACTAGGTCCTGCAGGTGATTTTCCTTTGGCTTTTCCTGTAAAATGTTAATGCAACATCTGTAAGCAAAGCTTAGTGAGTTTATAGATTTTCAATATCAACATGCGTGTCAAGCGGGTCATCAGTCTAAGCGTGATATGTCTTGGTTGCCGCTACAGCCCTCATGATTGAGATATAGTATCATAAGATCGGATGATGTTCAGGCCACACTCACGCTTAAATCGTGGGGATCAGCCACATACTGGGCTAGCTACCAGTAAGTCAATATGGCGGAACATCGGAGGTCATTACCAAGTTCATAAGAACTGGTGAAATAGCCGGGTCTAGAACAATAGACCATAAGGGCTAGTCATGCTGAATCAATTCTATCAAATGTCTGATCAATAATGGAAGCATATGTCTTAGAAGTCATGATAGCAATAAATCATAAAGCAAAGTCTGAAGCAGTATTAAATGCAATATGAAATGATATTCAAATAGCTATCATGATTCACTGGGCAACACCGAACCATGGTGTGCACAGGTCTCAATCCAGCTGATAAAATGAATGTCAATAAATCTAACAGCAATAATATATCTCAACCGGAATCTAGGCATGTTCAATCTGAATATCTATAACTCACTGGTCTGGGTCTTTATCAAACAGATATAAAAATCTGCCACCTGAGTTATCTCAGGATTTTATCTTTGTCAATCTGCTCTGTCAATCAATTCTCTGACCCACTTTTAAGTCTTTAAGTCTTTAAATCTTTGTTCAGATATTAACTGAACCTGTCCAGAATTATATCATATAAATCTCATGTCAATATCATCATTATTATCATGAAATTTTCATCATCTTTCGGTCATAAAATCTTTAATTCTATCTGATTCTGATAACTGATAATCTTCTCAATCTTTCATTAAATTCTCATAAGTTCTCTTTCTCTTATATATATATATATATATATATCATTTATTTAATTAAAATATCAAAATGTATATAAAATTCGGATCAACTCGGATTCGGATCCATCCGGATTGGGGACCCGGATTCGGATTCATCCGAAATGAACCATCCGGATTCGGATTTAATGGTTATCCGAATTGTAATTGAAGTTCGGACCAATCTATCATCCGAATTAACATTAGAACCGAATTAGGATCAACCGAAACATAAGTCCGAAATATGGGATCCGAATTGATGCCACTCATCCGAATTCGGACTCAGCCGAATTCGGATCTCACATATTCATATTTTTCCCAGAAATGTTCTTATTGTTCTTGAATATCTTCATACGGATTTTTACATATAATTCACCAAAACTGATTTATATTAACATGCAATGTATTATAATGTTGTATTATCATATTTGGGTTGTTTTTAAACTATTTTCCCTATCAATAACATTATAAATCTATCAAGATCATCCAAAATAAGTCATTTTTATCAAGAACATCTTTTTATCATAAAAATTCAGTTTTCGTAATAATTTGGATGATCCAACCTCTGATTTTTGTTTCTATAACCTTTATATACTTCATTTCATCATAATCATCTAAAATCATAGACATGCAACATAAAAATCCATGATTTTAATTCTTGGTTTCGGATTTACCCAAAAACCGAACCAAATTCATATTTTCTTGAAATTTAAATCACATATTACCTCTAAATCTTGTTGTTTGATGATAATTGTTGCTTCTTGTAACCTTCAATTGTCTTCAAATCTTCAATTAATTTAAACTTACAATCTTTTTGATGAAATGAAGAAGAAGCCGTAGGCTTAGAGAGAGAAAGAAGAGAGAGAGAAATTTTGTATTAAATGACAATAAAAGTCATTAATCTTGATTTATATATTTAATCAATTATGTTTGCAATTTAACCCA